>JARHVA010003228.1:280000-880000 GCA_037957365.1 Torreya grandis
TGGTTCCATTACCTATAGTAATGATTACATCACCTATGGTTATTTTTTGAAACAAAGTGAAAATGGCTAGGAAACTATGAATCAAAAGAGGAATAGGGAAGCATAGGCAAGGATTAAAGCTAAAGAGTTCCTTGTGGAGAACAAAATAAGATGTTATAGCATCATCATCAGATTTATATTGAGAAGGTTTTAAATTATAACTTGGTTTGATATGTAACTTGGTATTGGATTTCATTGGTGTGTTTTACACATACTTAAGCTTGTTCAATGAAAAAAAATTAACTTCTCAATCTCAAATAATGACACATCATAAAAAGATTTTAACTTCTTAAAAACAATTTACTCATCTAAGGGAGCAAGAAATATTTTATTAAATATATTTTTATTCTCTTTATCTGCTATTGGATTTGTCATTTGGCTAACATTATCTTATACCATAGGACATTATCATTTATAGGATCATTAGTTCCTTGTTTTATCTTGGAAATTTTTGATATAAATGGATTTTCTAAAGGTTTGGATTATTTTACTAATTGTATTGGTAGATCATAGAATTGTATTAAAGCATGGTCCTTCAAACTTCTTGTAAATGACTTTGTCAAATGTTTAACATTAAAATCATAATCTAGGCATGATACATATAAATATGAAAGATGATTCTCATGATCACCCTTTCCATCCTAAAGTGTGAACTTGGGTGAAACAAAACTAATTAGAAAAGGCTAAAAATATATCTCATGTGCAAAAGGCTAATGCAATACATCTTGTGAATCAATAACATGAGTTGATTTCAAAGCATTTTTTTCAATGTTGGTAAACTTAGCTTCCAAATCTTGAATAATTTGGAGAATATTTTTATTAATATACCTATTGGGATTTGGATTTGAGATTTGAAGAGTCACCAAAGGGGATGAAAACACTACTTGTGTTGATGTAGGCATTCAAACTAGTAATTGAGTTGAATTATTAATTTTTCCCATAAAGTATGAAGCAATAGTTGTTTGATCTTCAAGGAACAATGGTTTGAGAACATATCTTGTTCCCCCTCTAGATGTAGGATTCAATGTTGTGCTTGAGTGGAGGGAAATTATAACTAATATGTGATAGGAATATCTAGTAGCCCCAATATTTGTATCAAAATAGAGAAATGTTTATTTACTAAAACCTTTTTATTTTTTTGTTTCTAATATAGTATTAAGGATAATATTAACATATTAAATATTCTCATGATATAGTCTTAAAAATAATTTACTCATCTAAGGGAAAAAGAAAGATTTTATTAAATTTATTTTTATTCTCTTTATCTGCTATTGGATTTGTCATTTTGGCTAACATTATCTTATACCATAGGACATTATCATTTATAGGATCATTAGTTCCTTGTTTGATCTTGGAAATTTTTGATATAAATGGATATTATAAAGGTTTGGATTATTTTACTACTTGTATTGGTAGATCATAGAATTGTATTAAAGCATGGTCTTTCAAACTTCTTGTAAATGACTTTGTCAAATGTTTAACATTAGAAGCATAATCTAGGGATGATACATATAAATATAAAATATGATTCTCATGATCACCCTTTCCATCATGAAGTGTGAACTTGGGTGAAACAAAACTAATTAGAAAAGGCTAAAAATATATCTCATGTGCAATAGGCTAATGCAATACATCTTGTGAATCAATAACATGAGTTGATTTCAAAGCATTTTTTTCAATGTTGGTAAACTTAGCTTCCAAATCTTGAATAATTTGGAGAATATTTTTATTAATATACCTATTGGGATTTGGATTTGAGATTTGAAGAGTCACCAAAGGGGATGAAAACACTACTTGTGTTGATGTAGGCATTCAAACTAGTAATTGAGTTGAATTATTAATTTTTCCCATAAAGTATGAAGCAATAGTTGTTTGATCTTCAAGGAACAATGGTTTGAGAACATATCTTGTTCCCCCTCTAGATGTAGGATTCAATGTTGTGCTTGAGTGGAGGGAAATTATAACTAATATGTGATAGGAATATCTAGTAGCCCCAATATTTGTATCAAAATAGAGAAATGGTTATTTACTAAAACCTTTTTATTTTTTTGTTTCTAATATAGTATTAAGGATAATATT
Source organism: Torreya grandis (assembly GCA_037957365.1). Classification (NCBI taxonomy): domain Eukaryota; kingdom Viridiplantae; phylum Streptophyta; class Pinopsida; order Cupressales; family Taxaceae; genus Torreya; species Torreya grandis. Next base: position 282,119 of record JARHVA010003228.1, read on the forward strand.
AACATATTAAATAGTTTCATGAATACAGTCTTGGAAAAATGTAATATATTTAACATGTTCTTGTTCTACTTGTTCATGTTTATTATGTACATGTCTTTCATTATCATGATGATTAGATTCATCCTCTACCAATTTTTTTCAAGATTTTTCTCAATGTCATTATTGAAACTTTGAGTATTAGTAGAATTTAACATGGTATTTGCCTGAGACATTTTATATGGTCAAAGGTAAAGTTAAAAAATTTCAATAGGAACCCCACCTATTTGAGGACTATAGTCATTTTTCAAATAAATGATATAATATATATGAATAAATAAAGCAAGAAAAAACCTTAGAATGATGAAAACCCTATCAAAATATAGTATTTTCATGAGAAGACTCAGAGATTAGGCTCACCAAATGTTTAACCATTTTTGTAAATAAGGATTAACATGAAAGAGAGTAGGCTATTTAAACTATGAGTAAGCTACTATAAAAATTAGACCAATTAAATGAATTTAGATTCTAATGATATTAGGATACGATATACTGAATCTAAGCACATACCAAATATGGAAAGTGTAACATTTAATATTAGGATAATATCAATGTGAAGGAGAAATTATACTTAGACTATACAATGATGCACTTGTAGATCTAAATAGTACATTTGCATAAGTGAAATATCTAAATATTTAGATCCCATCAATAAATTTTAGATATTTTCTTTTTGTTAGCCTAGGCACTCCCATCACTCTCAAGACACTAGCATCGACTCTAGTGTCCTAATTATGTCACTAGTGTCATGTAAAAAATATTGAATATTTTATTAAAATTTCTACCTAAACTTATTAGGGCTGAATTTTACCTTTCTTATTGCCAATCTATATATCATACATATGTATTTGATATCAATGTGTAATTCAAAACCCTAGGTCCTTTGATTAGGGCATGTGATATTGAAAAACAAGGGTTAGTGGGCTAAATTGAATTCAAGATAGCCTCAAAGACCCCTCTATCAATAGGTGTTTCTTACATAGCTATATACTTTGAATAGGGCCTTATAACAATATATTTCTCCCCATTATTTGGGTTTGCACAAACAATTATGTAATATGATATATACAAGTGTATATAGGGATATATCTTGTAACTTGGTAAATATTGTTCATGGGATATTAATTTGATGATTTAGACTTGAAATAATCCCAATTATATGACTGATTTAGAAATAGGAAATAGTATGGTAGAATAGCTTAGTTGTGTAATAGATTTTTATTAGTGTAGTGTAAACTTTTTGAGGTGCTTAATATATTAATTTGAATGGGATTTAACATGTATTTATACCACACCTTTTGAAACATTTATCATGGAAAATTTAAAGGAAAAAAAAATGTTTACCCATACATATCAAAATATTTGAATAATTGAGTGTTTATAAGGTGTAGACACTTATGTTGGTGTAGGTACACCAGTATCGATGTTAGTTTCCAAATCTTAACACAAATGTTTAGGAAGATATAAATTTTTTGAGTTATATAATTTATAGTAAAGGATATATATCATGTTTTAAGCATATTATGGGCTACATGTAATATAGGTAATCAAAATATCAAGGTCACACTCTAATATAATAATATATGCATAGTGAGATAATGAATGTGAGACATTTGGCTGCAAGACAGGTCAAGAACTCAAGGGTATAGCCATAACTAATATTTTCTAAGTGTACAATACTAATTTAATACATAAATACATATTTGAATATCTGAAATACCATAAAATCATGGAAATTTAATTAAAATGATCTAATTTACATTTATATTAGTAATAAACTAACATTGAAATATACATGATACCTAATAAGCTTTTATTAATTACAAAACATTATTAATAGTTATATATTGCATTTTGTGTCCAAATTAGGGATGTGGTGAAGAAAACCATTATTAATGTTCCTTTAGTTCCATTATACCTTTGGGAAGAAATATGGGTTTTTTAAATTCATATATGTATTATCATTACCTTTTATGTTCTATTTTGTCATATTTAATGATAAAAATTATGTAAAATTTTTATTTTCTATGAACATGGGATTTAGCACTTTTTTTCATTTTAATAAGTATAATTTTAATTTGTCTTTATTTTAAAACTAAATTATTATTTTAAATTATATAATCAAAGTTCCTTTGTGTATTTTTCTGGGGCACGCTTCATATATGGCTTTTTCTCAATTATTTATTTCTCCTTTTTTAAGTTTAGGAGTTGATTGTAGGATATATTTAAGGATTCATTGGATTTTTTTAGTCATAACATTTTTAATCCATCCTATCTTGTTATAAAATTTATCTTATGGAAATAAATATTTAAAGTCATGGTAAATAAAAAAACTAAGCCTAATTTTAAAGTTCTTTTAATGATATAGGCTTCCAATTTTATATGGACTCATGGCTCATTTTATCAAACCTAGTACTTCCCATTTTTATCTTAGGGAAATCTTCCACTAATATAGTATCCCCTTTATCACTAATTTTTTATTTTTTGACTCATGTCTCATTTTATCCAAACACCCCTCCTAAATTTAGATACCTTTTCATGATCAAACATCATACCCTAGCTTTGATACCACATAATGGATTTTTAGAAAAAGAGAAATATTATTTACCAATTTTTTTTTACATTTATATTATAACAAGGTTTTATTTAATACATTAAAGTTTAATTAATGTTGATGTAAATAAAAATTTGAACCTAAGTGACTAATAAATAATCTTAAACTATTATTGCACTGGCTAATACTAATAAATAATTAGATAATCACATATTTCTAACGTTCCCATACATATAATTTGTGTACATTTTTTATTTTAAACAAATTACTCTTAAATTTCACAAATTTGATATGTGATAATGATTTTGTAAATCCATATTTGATTTGATCTTAAGTGGAAATGAATCGCATTTGTATTTCATTATTTTTTTTAAATTTATCTAATCAACAAAAAATTAATCTTGATGCATTTTGATTTATCATGCATAACAAGATTATTTTTCATTTTTAAAACACTTTAATTCACATGTTAAATTAGTTTTGGTTAATCTAAGGGGATATCCATAGCCCTTAAGATTAAACAAATAAATATTTATTTATAGAACATTTTTTTCCTTCTATATGGAACATTTTTTTGCCTTATACTCTAATTTGGTGGAACAAATGGAAATAAACACCTTATTACTTACCAAATAAATTTATTTTAAGCCTAAGTTGAAAACATACCCATTTATTGACTTTTTATTTTTAATAGGAACTACCAAATTCTCATATAAGTAAATATTCAAGAAAAAAATATCATTATTATAATATATTATAAAATTTAAAATACAAAAACTATATGTCAAATCCATTTTATTTTACTTAGAGTGTGTTTTTATATGTTTTTTGATGCACATAGAAAAATAGTTCACATAATTTTTGAGATCTGATCAAGTATTTGTAAGAGTGGCTCATTTAATTTTTTTTAATATATCATATATGGAAATTTATAATTGATATTACATGGATCTTATAGTTATTAATTAATTATTCATCTTTTATTTTTAATCAAATCCTATTACTTTATTTGATAAAAAAACATTTTTTTCCATATCTCTAAGTTAAGGAAATAGTGAAGTAAACATAGATTGGTAATCTTGAGTGATTTATTAAAATCATTATTCGCCTCTAAAATAAACCCTTCATTTATCCTAATGATTAAAATACTATCAAAAAACATATTAAATATGGAAATAACTCCATGTTCACCTCAAATGTAAAATTATCAATCCAAAAGGCTTCAAAAAAATATGCATAGAATATTACTTCATAGAATGAAATAATTACCACATTTGATCTTCCTTCCCTTGAACATAAAATAATTTGGATTAATACATATACACTATCTCCTAAATATTTCCATTTATAAATTTATTATTCACGTCTAATTAATGGATGTGGAATTATAATTTTACCACTAGAGAGAACACAAATTTAATGATTTTAACATTTTTTTAGGTTCAAAATTATCATGGTCATCAATTCATATTTTTTAAGTGTAGAATTATGGAAAAAATTACTTTATATTTTTTCAATGGTTTCATATTCCTTATATTATTTTAAAACCCCATATTTACATCAAATAGGGTTTTTTTCTCAACCATCAAATCGACAAGCTCTAAAGTTTGATTATACATGATTTCATCATTATTTAATTGAATTTATTCATTGAATTTTTTTATTTTATAAGGTAAACCTAGGTTTTATAGGGTCCTAAAACCATGAGAGTGAGATACAAAATTTTAAACAGACCCTTCACAACAAAATGAGCAAAATAAAAACTATAGACTAGAGCAAAACAAAACTAGAATATGTGGAGGGACCCTCTGGGGTGTCTTTAGTAGCAGAACTATCCTTTACTAGAATGTTGGGTTTGAATTTTGAAACCTTGGCTTGGGTGTGATTCTCAAGGCCTTCAGCAGGTCCGCTAAGAATAATCATCCTGAGATGCCTCCTGCCTTTCACTTGTAAGAGGGTTTGCTTTAGCCCCCCCCTGGGGTAACCCAGGGGGATTTCAAGACCTTGGGGGACTTGAAAGCAAGGAATTAGGGAGGGGGATAGGTATAATGCACAAAATACTAAACAGTGGCCTCTACCACTAGGTGAAGCTCGTTCCAATCTTGTATTACCTTTACCAAGCCAAATCCCACCTGTTGAACCTTAGCATTGAAATTTTTCAGAATTTATTTATTTTTCTCAAATTCTTTTGTGAAAATGGCTTTACCCTTTCAGTATAAGGTGGTGTAAGACCCAATTTCAAAGGGTTCAGGCTTGGGAATGAACAAAAGCTTAAGTGGTAAGTCATCACTAAATTACTTGGTATATAAATCCTCATTTAAATATGTTAATTCTAATAAATTAACCATTGTGCTCATCAATGTAAAATTCACCTCTTCTTTGGAATAAATTTTCATTGATGATCTCTAAATTATATCTCACCTTATTGGTTGGTCATCTTACTCTTATTGGTTAAATTAAATATGTTTAAAAAAAAATATTTGTTGCATTTTTAACACTCTATCCTCATTTATGTTTTTTTCTTTGAAATTATCCTTTCTATAATATTTTTAGCATGACTTAAATCAAATTCCTTCTCTTCTTCCTTAAGTTCTCCATTTACTTATTTGATGTCATTATTTCTATTTTGTTGGACATCTTCAAGAAAAAATGTTAATGGTTCTATTTAAGGCATTCATCAAAGACTACATTTTATCATGTGTGTATCTTATGGGTTGTAATATCAACTATAAAATAGAACTCAAATATATTTTATATCAAATAAACATACAACTCACCTTCTTTTCACCAAGTTTCTTCCACTTATTTTTTAAAATGTATACATAGGTTGCACTCAAAAATATTCCAAGGTTATTCATTATAGGATTATTTCCTTATCATTCTTATTTATTTTTAATACCATTAAATGTTTTTTGGATGCTCAATTGATTAAATACACTGATTTATTATTGTGTTGGCCTAATAGTGCCCATCCATTTCTATGGATTTCATAATGCATGTCATCATCACATGGTTGATTTGATTTTCTCTATCTATGACTCAATTTTTTTTTAGAGTATAGATAGTGCTTTGTACTCAATATAATCATTGTCTAAATTAAAAAACCAATATAATTTTATATGTACTCCCCAAAGGAATTTGATGGGGAGACCAATCCCTTTCTTGATTATAACTTTAAGAACCTTGAAGTGTTGAACATTTTAAAACTTATTCTTCAAGAAAAAAATCACCTATTTCAATAATGATCATCAATAAGCAATAAGAAGTATCAAATTACCACTGACCATTTTTTTAACAAGTCTACATATTAAAAAATTAGAACATAGCCTATGGATATCAAACATAGACACCACCAAGATAAATTATTTAGACAAGAGAGAGATTTTCCAATAAAGACACATTATATTAAAAATGTGTAATACACAATGTATGTGTGTAATAAATAATGGTTAGATTATAATGAAACTCTATACAAGAATACATATCTACTAGCTTAGGAGATGACTCTAAGCTCTATTACTTTCCATATAACACAAATGGTTATTTTATACTAAAAGTAAGATATGAGTGAGAGATTACTGTAAGAGTAAAATGAGGGATCTCCAAAACGTAGACCTAACCATTCTCACACATGTGAGGATAACTAAAACATTAATTATTTTTTAATTAGTGTTTAAAAATAATAAATCACACTTTGGTAACACATATATCCAAAGTAGACTTCACATCAAGTGTGAATATGACATACTATAACACCCCCTTGCCTGATGGTCAGCTTAGGGGATATGGTAAAAATTAAGAAGTCTTATTCTCATAAGTATGGATCCTAGTAACTAATCCTAATGAATTACCCATGTATAATGAAATTTAAAAAAATGAGTTTCTAGAGTAAATGTCTATTGACCCTGATGAATCCTTTAATGGAATGAATCAAAATTCTCTTCCATAAATATTGTTGTGTGAACAAGAGTAACTAATGGTACATGTTCCATCTAAACTAAATGCATGGGTAAATTAATTCTAATGGAGTGACATAAGGATCCTCTATAAAAAAGGAACATATTGAGAATGTAGTGTTATAGATGTCCTCCAAGAAATAACTAGCCTCTATATCTACTAACAATAATCATTAGGAACATAACATAATCAAACAAAAAAGGAATCATTAGTAGCACACAAGACCCACAATCATAAAATTGACTAGGAAGTGAAGACAAAGAAACTCAATATATCCAAAAGTGTTAATATGATAGGTGTAAAATAAAATCACAAAAAACCTAAAGTGAGAGTGCCCAATATTCCACATGAATAAAAAAAGCAAGGAGGAAAAAAAACTCTAGATGGACCTATATCTAACATGTAACCAAACATATGAGCTAATATCTCATCATGATGTACTACAAAAAATAAAAATAAAATATATTTAAAACATGATAGATGAGCTGATAAGGCATTTTTCATTTCCATTGGGTTATTATTACCTGTACATTTTATCAAAATCTACATAGAATTCCATGGTTTGACAAATGAGATCATGGTGTCAAATTCAGGTGAAATGAAAATCAAATTTGACTTTATCTTACACTCTAAAAATAATTGAAATGTCTAATACACACCAAAAACACTAAAATGAAGTTAGATGAAAATATATTCCATGTAAATCCTCCATATGTAGGTTTTCAATTAATACGTGAATTCGACTAAAGAAATGAACTATATTTTAACAAAATATATGGGACTTGAAAATAACTTATCATAAAAGTTTATGAAGAAATAGATTTTATCCTTTATTCATAATATTTCTAAATATTGAATATTTGGTGTGCATAAATTTCTTCATGTACTATTTCTCCTCTTGATCTTCCTAAAAATTGAGCTTTTATAGCGATATGGATATCCTCTATAATAATCTCAATGATATTCTCAAGAAATCCTACTCTATTACCATATTAAAAATAACAACGTAGCCCATGGATCTCAAACATAGACACCATCAAAATAAATTATTCATATATATATATATATATATATATATATATATATATATATATATATATATATATATATATATATATATATAAACTTATAAAGACACACTATATTAGCTATGTGTATTATAAAATGTATGTGTAAAACAATAATGGTTTCACTATAATAGGACTCTTTAAAAGACTACATCTTCACTAGATTAGGAGATATAATCTAAGCTCCATTACTTTCCAATAGAACAAAAAAGGTTACTATATATGAAAATTAATATGTGAGTGAGATATTATCATTGGAGTAAAATACTATTATAGTGGACCACAATAAAGGATCTTTTGGATAGTTTTAAATACACAAGGTTGAATCTAGAGTGCTGAAATCTAAATAATAACTCACAATAGGAAGAATCTTATATTCACAAAAAAAATTAGTACATACGAATATGTATCCCTATTATCCTTAAATCATTGATATTATCCCTATCTATTATTACTTTATATTAATAGTAATAATAATAATGACATATAATAATTAATGGTTTCACTATAATAGGACTCTTTAAAAGATTACATCTTCACTAGATTAGGAGATATAATCTAAGCTCCATTACTTTCCAATAGAAAAAAAAAGGTTACTATATATGAAAATTAATATGTGAGTGAGATATTATCATTGGAGTAAAATACTATTATAGTGGACCACAATAAAGGATCTTTTGGATAGTTTTAAATACACAAGGTTGAATCTAGAGTACTGAAATCTAAATAATAACTCACAATAGGAAGAATGTTATATTCACAAAAAAAATTAGTACATACATGTATATTATGTACAGGTATGTACAGGTATATGTATATATATATATATACATATACATATACCTGTACATACCTATACATAATATATAGGTATGTACTAATTTTTTTTGTGAATATAAGATTCTTCCTATTGTGAGTTATTATTTAGATTTCAGTACTCTAGATTCAACCTTGTGTATTTAAAACTATCCAAAAGATCCTTTATTGTGGTCCACTATAATATTATTTTACTCCAATGATAATATCTCACTCACATATTAATTTTCATATATAGTAACCTTTTTTGTTATATTGGAAAGTAATGGAGCTTAGATTATATCTCCTAATCTAGTGAAGATGTAGTCTTTTAAAGAGTCCTATTATAGTGAAACCATTAATTATTATATATCATTATTATTATTACTATTAATAATAAATAGTAATAATAATAATGACATATAATAATTAATGGTTTCACTATAATAGGACTCTTTAAAAGACTACATCTTCACTAGATTAGGAGATATAATCTAAGCTCCATTACTTTCCAGTAGAACAAAAAAAGTTACTATATATGAAAATTAATATGTGAGTGAGATATTATCATTGGAGTAAAATACTATTATAGTGGACCACAATAAAGGATCTTTTGGATAGTTTTAAATACACAAGGTTGAATCTAGAGTACTGAAATCTAAATAATAACTCACAATAGGAAGAATCTTATATTCACAAAAAAAATTACATCAATGACCATTCATTATCCAAAAAGTACATTATATAATAATGAATTCGGTCACCCAAAAAGGTATTTAACTTAACTCATAATTGAAAAATGACTTAAAGTACATTTCCATTAATGACCTATTATTAACCTAAGCAAGCTAATTAGACCATGTAGGTAAAACCACATAATGAGAAAAATCCTACACTAACTGTCAGGAATCTAGAACAACAAAGATGCTCTGATTCCACTTTTAGGATCTAGGAAACACAATTGATTACCTTGTACAAGCAACTTAATATGCAGAATTAACCAGAAGTAACAAGTAACTAGAAATCAGAAATAACACAGAATATGAGAGGCAACACACAATTATATTCAACTCATTCCAAAAGGAAATTAAAACAAAGAGATCACACTCTTTCATCCACTTCGTGGGCATACCAATAATCTTCCCTCAAGAGTTATCTTCTCTTAATACAGGTCACAATAAATGGCTAACACAGAGTTGTTCACCTCAACCAGTCAGTACAATACTACCAATACAACTGAGTACAAACTGGTACTCCAAGTAGATCTCACCTGATCTTGCTCCTTGATGTGTTGTTGTCACCTTTGATCTTGCTACCCCACAGATTTCCCTTTGACCTTGCACACACACACCCCTGTAGATCAATTGATCTTACTTACCCATGTAGATCTCCTCCCTGATCTTGCAACAAGTTGCAGATCAACCCTGATCTTACATACCTATAAGAACCCATATGATTCCACCAATGGAAGAACTCTTCTAGTTCTACACTTTACAATACAGCCCATGAGTCTATTATATAGATCCCATGCATACAATAATTAGACAAGTGGCTCAAGACTTGAATTAGTCTTTAACATGCAAACAACTGGTTCAACAAACTAACTGTCCATCAACAAGCAGTTCTGGAACTACACAAGTGACCGACATCAGTCCCTATCCATCTGGAGGTGACCGACGTCGGCCAACCCCTAACCGATGTCAGTTTCTTTCTATCGACCTTTGACTGATGTTGGTTGGCCTGCCAACGTTGGTGACTGTGACACTCAACATGACTGTGACACTCAACAACCTCCTCCATGTTTGCATCTAGGTGAATCTTTTAGCTCCACAACCTAACAATCTCCCACTTGGAGATAAATAGTTGCACCTGTACCTGTACCAATACATTGTCTAATCTATATCTTGGCTTGTATCCCTCTTCAAGATCAATCCTGAAGACCAACCACCACACACCCTATGGTGCTACGCTTGTGTCTAAATTTCTCCATTCTCAGCTTACTTTCTTCTACCATTGCTATACTCCCACTCAATCAAAAACCCCTGAGAGTGACCTATAATCAAAACACAAACCTGCTCCCTGCAACCTTAGCTCTGATACCACTTGTCAAGAATCTAGAAAAACAAACATGCTTTAATTCCACTGTTAGGATCTAGGAAGCATAATTGATTACCTTGTAGAAGCAACTTAATATGTGGAATTAACCAAAAGTAATAAGAAACTAGAAATCAGAAATAACACAGAATATGAGAGGCAACACATAATTGTATTCAACTCATTCCAGAAGGAAATTACAATAAAGAGATCACACTCTTTCATCCACTTTGTGGGCATACCAGTAATCTTCCCTCAAGAGTTATATTCTCTCAATACAAGTCACAACAAATGGCTAACACAGAGTTGTTGTTCACCTCAACCAGTCAGTACAATACTGCCAGTACAACTGAGTATAAACTAGTACTCCAAGTAGATCTCACTTGATCTTGCTCCTTGATGTGTTGATATCACCTTTGATCTTGCTACCCCATAGACCTCCCTTTGACTTGGCACACACACACACCCTTGTAGATTAACTGATCTTACTTACCCATGTAGATCTCCTCCCTGATCTTGCAACAAGTTGTAGATCAACCTTGATCTTACATACTTGGAAGAACCCCTGTGATTCCACCAATGGAAGAACTCTTCTAGTTCTACACTTTAAAATATATCCCATGAGTCTATTATATAGATCCCATGCATACAATAATTAGACAAGTGGATCAAGACTCAAATTAGTCTTTAACATGCAAATAATCGATTCAACAATCTAACTGTCTGTCAACAAGCAGTTCTAGAACCGCATAGGTGACTGACACCAGTCCCTATCCATTTAGAGGTGACTGACATCGACTGACCCTTGACCAATGTCAGTTTCTTTTTGTCAACCTCTAACCGACGTTGATTGGCCTACCGACGTCAGCAACTGTGACACTCAGCAATCTCCTCCATGTTTGCATTCGGGTGAAGCTTTTAGCTCCATAACCTAACAATCTCCCACTTGGAGATAAATAGCTGCACCTATACATGTACCAGTACATTGTCTAATCTATATCCTAGCTTGTATCCCTATTCAAGATCAATCCTGAAGACCAACCACCACACACCTTGTGGTGCTATGCCTGTGTCTGATTTTTTCCATTCTCAGCTTACTTTCTTCTACCATTGCTATACTCTCATTCAATCAGAAACCCCTAAGAGTGACCTTTAATCAAAACACAAACCTGCTCCCTACAACCTTAGCTCTAATACCACTTGTCAAGAATCTAGAACAACAAACATGATCTGATTCCACTGTTAGGATCTAGGAAGCACAATTGATTACCTTGTACAAGCAACTTAATATGTGGAATTAACTAGAAGCAACAAGTAACTAGAAATCAAAAATAACATAGAATATGAGAGGCAACACACAATTGTATTCAACTCATTCCATAAGGAAATTACAACAAAGAGATCACACTCTTTCATCCACTTCATGGGCATACCAATAATCTTCCCTCAAGAGTTATCTTCTCTCAATACATGTCACAACAAATTGCTAACACAGAGCTATTATTCACCTCAACCAGTCAGTACAATACTGCCATTACAACTGAGTATGAATTGGTACTATAATTAGATCTCACCTAATCTTATTCCTTGATGTGTTTCTGTCACCTTTGATCTTACTACCCCATAGATCTCCCTTTGACCTGACACACACACACCCCTGCAGTTCAACCAATCTTACTTACCCATGTAGATCTCCTCCCTGATCTTGCAACAAGCTACAGATCAACCCTAATCTTACATACCTAGAATAACCCCTATGATTCCACCAATGGAAGAACTAACCTTGCACACACACACCCCTGCAGATCAATTGATCTTACTTACCCATGTAGATCTCCTCCTTGATCTTGCAACAACATGTAGATCAACCCTGATCTTACATACCTGGAAGAACCCCTATGATTCCACCAATGGAAGAACTCTTCTAGTTCTACACTTTACAATATAGCCCATGAGTCTATTATATAGATCCTATGCATACAATAATTAGACAAGCGGTTCAAGACTCGAATTAGTCTTTAACATGCAAACAACCGGTTTAACAAACTAACTATCTGTCAACAAGCAGTTCTGGAACTGAACAGGTGACCAACGTCGGTCCCTGTCCATCTGGAGGTGATCAATGTCAGCTGACTCTTGATCGATGTCAGTTTCTTTTTGTCAACCTATTACCAACATTGGTTGGCTTGCCGACGTCGGTGACTGTGACACTCAGCAACCTCCTCCATGTTTGCATTTGGGTGAAGCTTTTAGCTCCACAACCTAACACTAACACCCCCCTTAAGTGTATCTTATGTGGTTAAAATAATTATTTCTTGACATTAAGGCCTAATAATGAGCCCAAGTACATAGAGATGATCCCCCAAAGGAGGAAGAATATGGAGTTGCCTGAACCCCAAGAAGAGCCCATAAATGAAGATACTTACTCTTAGTGAAGGGTTTGGCTAATTTATCAACAATTTGATCCATTGTCTATATGTAGTGACTATTAATAACATGCTCATAGATGATATCCTGAATGAAATGCATGTGAATCTTGATATGCTTGGTCCTTCAATGGAGGACCAGACTCTTGAAGATTTGGATTATGATTTATTTGTCATATAAGATGATTTTTGGTCATTGAAATTGGATTTTAAACTTAGTGAGAATCCTTGAATCTAGATAGTCTCAATGGTAGCATTAACAAATCCTCTATATTCTACCTTAATAGAAGATAAAACAATAACATTCTAATTCTTACTTTACCAACTAATTAGAGTTAAACTAATGGAGAAATTATAGACTAAAGTACACTTATGATTCTAAATATCATTAGCCCAATATAAATATATATAACCAATAAATTTGATGTCTTTATTTTATCCATATTGAATCTTTAAATTATGATTACCCTAAGCATAGTGGAGAATATACTTAGTTGCTTTCTAGTGCAGCACATGTGATTCTTACATGAATCTAGAGACCATGTCCACTATATGTGAAATATCAGGTTTAATGTCTATAAGGTAGATGAGACTACCAATAATATGTCAATATGAGGTAACATCAACCAAAGGATATGTAAAATTGACTTCAATATTCACACTAGATAGAAAAGGAGTTATAGTTGGCTCATAATTAGCCATGTTAAACTATGCAAAAAAATAAAGAGCATACATAGATTGTACAATAGTAATCCCAAATTTAGACTAATAAATTTAAATCATGGTGAATTAATATAAAAAACCCAAGTGAGTCATTGAGAACATATAAGACAAATTAGTTTTCACTATTATGATGGTGTATGAATAACTCCTTGTGGTCAATATGTCATCCACATAGAGAACTAAAATCAACAATGAATCATCCTACCACAAAATGTAGACATTCAAATCAAAAAGGGATTTGGTTAAGACAATTTAAAGAATAAAGGAGTACATCTTGGCATATTAATCTTAAGGATCTTTTTTGAGGCCATAAATAAATTTTTGAAATTTGAAAACTAAGAATGAATCTTCCACAAATATTTATGGATACTCTATTTATATTTCCTCTTTGCAGTCACCATGAAGAAAGGCACTCTTCACATCCATTTGATTAACATCCTAATGATGTGTTATGATAATAGTGAGAGTGGATCAAATTGAGTTCATTTTGGAAACTGAGGTAAACATGTCAGTATAGTCAATGTCAGGTACTTGAGAAAAGCCCTTTTTTACCAAACATGATTTAATCTTGTCTATGGATCCATCTACTACAGATTTTGTTTGGTAGATCCACCTACATCAAAAAAAATTTATTCCTTTAGGAAGAGGGACTAAATCCAAAGTTTTTTTTCCTCTACAAGTAACCATAATCCTCTTCCATTATAGTATCCCATTTAGTAATTCATGATTCCTTAAAAATATTTATGGATCAGAAGTAGATGCAATGAAAGCATGTTGGGCATTCTAGAATTATGAATATGTTCTCACAGTGTCTGATGGATCTCCAACAAATTATCCAACACTTTATAGTGTTTATCTATCCCAAAGAGTTAGGAGGAGATTCCTTGTCCTTTGAAGATATTATGAGATAAGGAGGAGGATAATCCTCATCACCACTCTCATCATTAAAACTAGAACAAGATTATAGAGCATCAAGAAGCTACTCAAGTGGATCTAAATCATCATAACTATAATCAAATCCCAATGCATCCAAGGAAGGAGTGTCATGTGCAAAGTCTTGAGGACTTTATTGAAATCAAAAACTATTTTCAATGAACAACTCATGAGTGGTGGGATGGAGAATCATATATCTCTTAACACCCTCAAGATATAAAACAAATATGCAAGGTTAACTCTAAGGATCCATTGCCTTACATTTCTTCTTGAGAAATGGGCCATAACAGGATATCCAAACACTCATAAGTGCTTTACTATGGGTTTTTTACTACTCCAAGCTTCAAAAGGAGTGACTCCATTTAATGCTTTATGAGGAACTAATTTTAGGATATAATATGCATATTTAATGGCCTCAACCCATTACTAAGGTGCAAGAGACTTATAGTGTAGCATAAAATTAGTCATTTCCTTCAAGGACCTATTTTTTCACTCTATAACACCATTTTATTGAGGACTATATAGAATGGGACATTTTAGTTTAATCCCCTGTGATGTATATAATTACTCAAATTGATTACTAACATACTCATAACCATTATTGATGCACAAATTATTGATGGATTTACCTAACTATTTATTTATAATCACATTTAGGTACTAAAAATAATCAAACACTTTTGATTTCTACTTAATAAAATACACCCAATTATACCTCAAAACATCATCGATAAAATTAAGCATTTAATTTATCCTATTTAATGAAGGTTTTGTAAATGGGTAAACAATTTCATTATGGACAATCTCCAATATATATTCAACTCTCCATGATTTTCCCTTGTCATACTAGAATCACAATGTTTTTCATCTAATTGACTAGCCTTTGTCTAGCATTTATCTTTGGCTAAAGAGACACTGAAAGGAGTTTAATACCTTTTTAATTAATGGAAGAAGTGATGAAGTGGGAAGAAATACTATTTTACATTAGATTTACAAATTTTATTAATGGATATAATTTATTAGGTTGATATTATTAATTCCACATTATTAAATCCTTCCATATACAAATTCATTTCAACTAATTAATAAAAATTTAAAGTTTATAAAAGAATATGAAAGCTTACCAAGAATGAAATAAACATGTAATAATTTTCCCAAATTAAATATTCATCAATATTTTTAGTAACGTTGGGAACTAATCCATTATTTTAATCTTGAATACATAATTCTCTTGAGTAGGAAATATGTCTTCATTATTTTTCCTTGTGAGTGATAAATTACAGCTTGTGTGTTTTGATATAGGAATGATTTGGGGGAAAAATCCAATTCAAGATTTGGAGAACATATTACTATAAATATTAAAAATGTTCCATGTTATGAAAATAAAAAATATAATTTTATATGTTTTTGGCATCATTTTATTTATTCTTGTTAATCAATTTTTTTTATTTGTAAAACATTAATAATTTAGAAGAATATTTGGGCAAGAGTAGTATAAAAATTTCTTATAGATGGAAGTATTTTAAAACCTTTATTATAGATGGAAGGATGACAAATGATAAAAAGTATTAGTGTCCTTAATATTTATAAGTTATATTAGAAACTAAAATTTATTAGGTTGTGACCCTTACTTCTCTTTATATAGCTCTTTCTTTGCACAAATTCATGCCAAACTATAAATGCAAAATTGTAATTTATAAAAAAAGAAAATTTCACAAAAGAATAAATAGTAAAAACTAATTTTCATCAATTGCATATTTATTAAAATTTAAAGTAAATTAGGAAACATTTTATTCTTGGTACAAATATTTTTTAAAAATTAGAACATTTAGATTTTGATCATTTTGAGGATTTTGTATGTGATTAAGACTTGTGTTATAATTGTTTCTTACCACACTAGTTTTTTTGTCAATCTTTGTTTTCCAATTTATTGATATTTGAATACTTATTATATTATAGATAATGTAATTCATGGTATTATTTTACAAAATTATTATTTTATTCTTGGCATGGATACATATGGAATAATTTTTTAATTTCACTAGTATATTATATACATAGTTTCATATGGATATCTACTACAAGGTCATTGTCATAGTGTGTAGAATTTTTTTTATATAAGTGTCAAATTTGTATTTTAAAAAATAGAATATAAACCTTTATCATTTTCCTTTTACATATATTCTTAAGCCTAGGGCATTGTATATCTTATTTTAAATACCATGAACTTCATTGGAACAACCATGTATATTGAAAGAATATTTCTCTCCACATCCTTATACTTCTTATTTAAAGAAAACCTCACCTTACTCACATTTAAATTCAATAGGATCTTAACTTAAACCATAGGGATATCAAACTAAGTAATGGTTCTATATCCATCAATATCTTCATCCATAAAATTTTGGTAGTTGATATTTTCATTTCACTAAAATGTTTTATATATGAAACATTATTTATATGTCTATAAGACACTATATTTATGGGATTGAAACTAATGATTAATTTTAATACACAATATGATTGACTAATTTCAATAATTTTGGCTCAATAATGACACTAAATGAATGTGTAAATAATAAATTTAAAAAGTAACAAGAGCGAAGAAACATAATAAATTTAAAAACAAAGCTCTACATAGTTGAAACTTTTTAAAATAAGTATTATGTTTCAAAAATGTTGATGTTTGATCTATATATTATATATCAAACTAATGATAAATTTTTATTAAACAATTCTTCTATTTCTTAAATTGATGTTGTTGATGCCTGAATATGTATCACAGGTGCCCAGAGTGTTCAAGAACACTTATCATTTTAGAATTATAGGAATTCAGTGCATGAGTTGTAGGTTGTGATAATCCTCTTATCTATTGATGGAATAGAGATAAATCAAGTTGATTGTTTCGAAATATTTATAATGTTTGGTGGTTGGGAGCTACCATGGACAAAATTTAGTCTATGAAAAATATGAAATATGTTATGCTAATAACTATGAATTATGATCAAGAACTAATATAAGATGGATATTTACAATGATAATTAAGCTAAAGTGATCTGGTTTAAAAAAAAGGAAAGGTATGGTAGAGAAGAGATGTTGTTGATCTTCATTCCAAACACTATGAAAATGTTCAAATATCATCCAAGCATGCACTTAACCAATGTATTACATGAATTATCATAATCTCAAATCCTATCAGACATTAGGCAAACATCTAAGGATGGTATGAAATAATGTAAATAAGAACCTAGTTCACTTTGAAGATTCACCCTTGCAAGCAAACAACATTAGCCTAAATGTAAGAAGATTAAGAAAATGAAATAAACCTAAGTAATTTAAATTAACCTAACATTAACACAAGTTAACAAATATGCATTTAAATATACAAACCAAGAATTCATAAGAACTATTCAAAACTAGAAATCAGAACAAACAAGTGAGAGAGAAGCTAGGATAACAAAATACACAAGAAAATTTGGAAAAACATTTTAGAATTCCTTGCTTATATTAATTACTCAAAATTTACAATTAGCTTCTATATCTAATAACTCCACCCTTTTTAAAATTGACAATGTTCCTTTTATAGTATCCAAGGAATCACATTAATCAATTGTACCTAGTTATAAAAGTACAAGTGTTAGTACAATTTTCCTTTTCATAAATGTTCTAGAATACACTAGACTTTCCCTATGGACTGACCTATAGGTAATGTGTTTTAAAAGTTGCACATGCCTTTACAAAATAATATTCCATTTTTAAAATTATACAAGATCAATTATAAAAGAATATTCCTATCTTAACTAACTTGGAGACACTTGTGTTAATGCAGTCTTTTACTTACCCTATGGTATTTCTATAATGTTATTCATTGATAAGCTGGATATCAATGATAGGTCTCATGAAAAACTCTTTCTCTTGATATTTAATGCTATTGAGATCTTTTTTATCCCTTTTAAAAACTTGTTCGATACCCCTATAATTTCCTATCTTCTCTTATGATGATATAAATAGACCCATGACCTTCTTATTATTATCACCTATTTTCCCTTCTCCTTGATTCCTTACTTCTTGCATGAATTGAGTAATTATGTGCTTGAACTCCTCATCATTTATTAAACCCAAGGGACTAAGTGTGGTAGGATATTTGATCAATCTATCCAATATGTGTAACATTTTATCTTTTTATTACTAGAGGTCCTTAGAAATGTCCTCCATCTACTTGGATCAACTACTCGGGGCCTTGATCTTATCAATTAATATAGCCATAGCCATATTAAGGTGGGTTAGACTAACTATCATTAATTTATGGATTTGATCTTTAGTCAAGACCTTGATCAAATCCTTTACTTGGTAACTCAAATATTGTCATTGGACAACTTGGCCTATACCCTTAGTACTTTGCTTATTACATCTTGCTTGGTTCTGACTAACTTTAAAGAGTTGAATAAATTAGTCATGGTGTCTTCAAATTACTTAAATATATCTTCTTGAATTGAAAATATGCCTTGTTCTTTTAGGTTTTTATTCTACTATAGGATACCTTTGATCATTTTCCATAATTGATCTATTTGAGCTTGATCCACTTCAAGGACATTTTATTCAAATATTGGATCTTCATCAGGCTTTTGTCCTCCAACTAGATTCAATCCAACAAAAGGTTCCAATTTTTGTAAAGTGAATTCCTCTCTACTAATCATGGCTTTCTTCATAGTTACCCTCTATAAAATGGTAGTGGTTGGGTCAATTTTGACACCAACTAAATATTATATCACTTTGGGAGCTAGGGACTCCATTTGTGATCCATTTTATTCTCTTAGATCAGCCATTATTTTCTCTTCCTCATTATGAAACACAACTATCCATGGTTTGAACTCCTCATGAACTTGAATATTGATTTATTGCATCAATGCCCAAGGATGGTGCATGGAAGGTACCTTTTGTAATTTTCCATAGATAAACCATTCAAGAAAGGTTGGACCCTGAATCAAGTTTTCTTCACTAAAGAGATTAACTTCACTCAAAGGATGAGTGAAGGTCACCTTGGGCTTCTTGTCCTTCATTAGGATAATGGCTAATTTAGATTTTATTTTAGGGGGGTATATAGGAACTAGGTCCAACACTTCATTCCCCTTTTCTTCTTTGGATACTTCCATTTTTTCATTCTTAGACTCATCAGCTAATGATAGCAATTTTATAACATCTTTAATTATTTCACTAGGGTCTAGTGATACCATATGAACTTGGTCCACTAGTAGTCCTTACTCCTCTACTTGCATTGAAGAAGATGAAATTTCATTAGGACCTCTCTCCTCTAGCCTTTTCTCAAGTTGTGTCTCAGGCCTGGACTCTACCTGTAACTTGGTTGGTGGAGGCCTGGAAGGTGCGCCACTTAGAAAATGGTACTACCTTGAGCCTAATTTCCATTTTTCATCATTCCCTTTTTTATCTTTCTACATTCTAGCCTTTGGTTTGATTTTGTGATTTTTCAATATAAAGGTGACCTTAGAGAATGAAGAGGCCTTTCTATATATGGGGTCAAAATCACCCAATTGATGATCATAGGTTACATTTATTCCCTTAGCTTTCAAATGTTCTTTAACCCTTCCCTATGGATCCCACCAGCTTAGTTCATAATTTTTGAGATTAAAGGAGGTATTATGTTTGGAATAAACCTCAATGTTGTCTCTTTGTACAAAAATAGTCCTTTCAATGGTTAAGGGGAGGCTATGAAGCAGTCCCTTCCTCCTAGTTTTACATAAACTATCTATCACATTGCACATTTGGTAAGCCACCTCTTGCTTAGCTAACTTGATTGGCACATGGAATGGTAATTTTATGGGAGTGAATTATGTTCCCTTAACCATGATGATTTTGAAATATGGATACAACCAAATGTCTCCCATGGCCTCAATTTACGTCTTGGTCAAGGGGGTAGCTTTTGGCATTGGAATCCTAGTTATGGCCTCAGTTAGGGATAAATAAACACAGTCACAAATGAAGTGGATGTGGTCCATGTATTTGAATATGTGAAACTTTAAATAGTATTGGGAGATTATGTGTGTCCCATCATATGACCATTTCCTTAGGTTGGGGATCTTTCTAGTAGCAAGCAAGTCATCTAGGAGGTATGACATCATATAGAATTGGTTCCTAATTTTATTCTTAACTATAAATATATACTTACTTAAACAAGTGTTGACCACTTCACCAAGGGAAGGGGTGATTTATTTCTCAACCATAAAATAGAATAAGGGAACCAAAATATTTTCCACATATATGGTGGTTGGATTTCCACATAACTTATTCATCAAAGTCATGATCATTTTGATCCCAAGTTTGAATTAACCAATGAAAATGTTACCATTGAAATATAAAAACACCTAATTTCCAAAATATAACCATAGGCAAGGATGGTCTTCAAGTCATTTTCCTTGGCCCAATTATTGATTATGGTTTGGTTTGTTGGGGCTTAGGTAGTTTGTAATAGTTTTCAAATGCTATGGTAAAGATATAATCTATATTTCTATGAGTATTCTCATTGATTAACATGCCCTTATAGATATTACCATCTTTAATAGGAGAGAGAATGTCTATATAGTGTAGTACCTCAATTTTTTATATGGCATAATGTAGACCCATCATTTGAATGGTGACTATGCCATAGTAGAGGCTTCTTGTTGACACGTTCTTCTCCTCTTCTCTCATGATGGGTCATTGGTTCTCAATGGTCTAGAACAACCTCGACCAATTATTGTCCCCAGTATTTAAAGCTGTGGCATAAAATTATGTGTCTTTAAAAACTCTTCTTTTTTCATCCAAGGTCAAATAGAGTTCCACATCTTCTCTAGATAAACTTTTTTGGGCTACCATGGCTACAAGTTTCTCTAAATTGCTTGCCAATGGTCTACAATTCAATTCTAGATCAAATTATCTTTACATTGATGACAATCTGATCTTCTTGTCTTGATTATGATGATCACAAGGTTAAATGAGGGCTTTTAGACATGTTAGGGTTTTTTTAAAGGTTCCTTATAGTGCTTTAAATATGGTATCTATTTAAACTTATGCAAGCTCCATGACTTAGATTGTGCTTAGATCTTTGCATTTATACCTTTACATTGCTTGGGTCCCCAAAATATCTAACTTGGCACATAAAGCTTATGTGGATCTAATGTTGCATCACTATGGCATTTTTGTGGCACTTTGCTCATTAATATTTAAAAAGTTACCATTGTCTTTTGAAAATTCCACATCGATCTCACACCATTGGATTTATTTTTATGGATCAACATGATTTATTTATCATGATCTACAAGATCAAACACCATTGATCCAAACCTTTTTTGAAAATTCTACATTGATCTCACACCATTGGATCATGATTACATGGATCAATGTAGTTCATTAATCTTGATTTGCTTGATTGTACTTCCTTCTCTATGTACTATTGATCAAAATTTATACACTCATCTATGTACCTTCGATCTTTGAAAGATACTCAAGATTTAATTTAGTGGCCCATAGATATGCCACATGTCATCTCTATGTTTGTCTTGACTTTAAAATGTTCATCTTACACTGTTGGATCATCCTTATCCAATCAAACATGGACCATTAGATCTTGATATTCAAGGTCAAACACCATTGGTTGCTAAGTGTTCTTTGGTTGAGATTGTGACACTTGTCACATTCTCACTCATTACAGGGCTCTATTGAAGTTTTGACTCGATACACATCATTAGATTAATTTAACCTAAGTAGACACATACCATTGATCTTATGAAGATGCTTGAGCTTTAATTTAGGGTCATGGTCTTATCTATAATCTCACTCTTTTAGATCATGATCATCTGAGTAAATTTAGATTGTTGATCTTGTGAATAGAAACAATGTTTAATTCAGTGCTTAGGGAACATAGAATTTAAGTTAAAGTCTTATACTAATGTTTAATAAATATGAATAAATATTTAAGATAAATTCTTAGCTAAGTTTTAAAACATGATAAATGGGTCCCCAAAAAATAAAATACCTAGCATAAAGTCTTAGCATAAAGTTTTATTTTATTAATAAATATGATAAACCTTTGGGTAATGCTTTAGGCTAAGTTTTATAAGAAAGGGACCATGTGTTAGTTAGACCATGCAAATAATAAAATAGACTAGGGGGTCATGGGACATAGAAGGACCGAGCATAATATGTTTAGCCTAAGGTTTTATCATGTTGAAAAACATTACTAAGCCTTAGGATAAAAAAATAGAACTAAGTCCATGAAATAATAAAATTATTCCCACATAATTTGTTCCCACGTAATTTTGAATTCAAAAAGGATGACTTAGAATAAATATAGACTAAGGGTTATAGTAATTCAAATATGAATTTAATTAATCATTTACAGACCTAAGGCTAGTAAAAGATCAAATCATCATTAAATCATAAAACCCTAATGTTGATCATTCCAAGAGGACTCCATTAGAGTTTTGGCCTACAACATAAAGATCAAATGTTAGAAACTTTAGGAAATATTAAATTAGAATTATGAACAAATAAGCCAACCCGACCATGGTGTGGATGATCTTCAAATAAAGATAATGTGAAAAAACATTCTAGTGGTATTTTGATCAAATGAATTTTCAAAATTAGGGTACATATTTGAATCATTTAACACAAGGGTCCCCATTTTTTAGGAATGGGGGTATGTTGACCTCAACAAATGGTGACTTCTAGGGGAACATAGCAATATGTTAGAATTTAGAGACTCTAGCTTAGATTAATAATTAAGATACTTAGTCTATTTAATCAGGCACGATTATTAAAATCAGTTTATGGTTAGAATAAATCTTGAACATGTATAATTATGATCAAACATCAATACATAATCTTCCTATGTGTGCTTTGATTCCACTTACTATTTACCATGGGATTTAGGGGATAACTTATAGATTTCATAACTTTAACCATTAACACTAACTTATAACATATTTAGATATTTATTAAGATTCATGCTTTAGCTCAAAGAAATATTAGGCATTACTTTACTACTAGCCAGACATACATATCCCCGATAGAGATGCATTTGGATCCACTCAATTTCTTGATCCACTATTAACCCAATATCCACAACCCTAATGGAAATCACTAGAATCACCTTTGCTCATAAAGCTCTTGAATTTTTTAATAAGGTTCTTATTTTTGTATTTTTCAAGCCATTTTGGCTTTCTAGTAGAGGTTGGGAACTAGGTTAGACAAGTTTTAGGATTTTTTCAAGTGTTTTAACTTTAAACAATCATCCTTGGCTATAAACTTTTCCCTAAGCAATTAATGTTTTCTAAGTTCAAGTATTATTGTATCCCAATAATCCAAGCTTTCACTCTACATGTGTAGTATTTATTAGAATCAAGATTAGATCAGAACTAGGCTTAAAATCTCAATGAAAAATTAACCTATCCATCAGTCTTTACTAGTTTCTCTAAACTATAGCATTACACTTATATTTCAACAATCCATGATCAACCCATACTGAGAGAACATACTTGCATTTCTGAACTATGAGGTTTTTCTAAGAAATCATATGAATCTTGAGCTAAGGACTATCCAAAAGGACTTATTAGAATCAAGGAACAAATTGGATAAATCAAACAAACCAAACACAAAGAAAATAAGAAAACACATATATATAAACATATGTACAAATAAGGGATAGGATAATAAAAATAAACTAAACTAAGCCTTACCTACACTAAAACTAACTATAATTAAAGTCATTCCATGAAGACCCCAAGTGGGATAGTAGAGAAGTAATGCTTAAGGTACTACCCATTGGTGAGTAGTGTGGACTTTGCTCCTTATAAGTCTTTTAGCTTGAAGGTGTTATCTCCAAGTATCTCAACAATCTAATAGGGACCCATCCATAAAGATGTGAACTTCCAATGTTTACCCTTAGGCTTAGATGCCTTATCCCAAAGAAGAACTGCATATCTTTGTCTAAACACCTTTATTTTTTAACATTTATCAAACCACCTCTTAATTATGGTTTGGTGTCTACTAAAATTGGCAAAATCCTCTTCTCTCACATCCTCCATCTATATGATGTCCAAAAACCTTGAACTTGAAAAATTTTGGTCCTCCTTTAAGTGCTCTTTCATGAACTTGTATGTTTTCAACTTAAGGGTGATGGGGAAGATGGGTTTTTGACCATAAACTAGCAAGAATGGTGATTCTTTAAGAGATTGTTCGATTCTAGTTCTATCTTCCCAAAAGGCATACTTAAGTAACTTGTGTTATGTTCTAGGTTTATCATCTAAAAACTTATTTATAGCCTTCGTCAAGTTCTTATTTATTGATTCAGATAATCCATTACCTTGATGATAATGGTTTGATGAGAAGTTGAGGATGATGATGTTATCATATACCCATTCTATCATCCTATGAATATAAAAGTAGATCTATTATTGAAAACTAGAGACACAAGTGTCCCAAACCTAGTACATATGTTTTCTTCTAAAAATTTGATCATCTCTTTGGTCCTTCACTATTTAGTTGTCATTTCTTTAGTCCATTTGGTGCAATAGCTAGTAGTAGTTAGAATGCACTTATGACCATGAGAAGAATTAAGGTTAATGACCCTCAAAAAATGCAACCCCAAATGGGCAAAGGGTTTGTCAATCATTATTGGTATTAGTGGAATGGCTGCCATAGGCTCTCTTGTGTTGAAGACTTGACATGAGTGGTACTCTCTCACATGATTGTGAGCATCCTTGAATATTGTAGGCTAGTAGTAACCACCCCTTAATATCTTGTGTGTTGTTTTTATTTTAGATGGATGTCCACTTCCCATTTTTTCATAGAAGGTGCTCATGATTTTAGCTTATTCACTCTTGGAGACACATTTAAAGTACATTCCATCAATTTTTTTCCTATACAATACTCCATCTTTGATCAAAAAGTGAGTTGACTTGAGTCTTAGAGATCTTATTTATTATTTACTTAACCCTCTAGGATAATAACCATTGATTAATAAGTGGAAAATGTGATCATACCAATAATTAGGTCTAAAATGTTGTTTCTCTACCTACATAACACTTAGCTTAGGGTTAGTATTGGTAATCAATTTAATTAAACCCTAGCACCTTAATAATTTGGCAGTCTTCATCTCAATGTCATATTCTTGGAGTATAGACATCCACTTGCATCTCCTTTCTCCTAGTTCATTTTTACTTAACATGAGTTTGGTGGAAGGGTATATTAGAATGGCATGCAACTTATTCATAATAATATAATACCTAAACTTTTTCACTACCTTGACCAAAGCACATGCTTGTTTGTCAATCAAAGAGTATTTTAACTCAGAATTTTTAAGGTTAGTGATCATAAAAGATATTGGATGGTCACATCCATCCATCTTCTGAGTTAAAACTATAGCTATTATATGATCTAAAAAAAAGGAGTAAAGTGAAAAATCTTTAGTGAAGTCTAGACTTATCAGTACAGGGGCTTGTCTAATTGTCTCTTTGATGTCTTTTAAATCCTTTTTTGTCTCTTCATTCCAATTGATCTTAGCCTTTTTCTTCAGCATGTCATTCAAAGGTTTCACTATTTATACAAAACCAAAAATGACCTTTCTTACAAAGTTTCTTTTAGCAAAGAATGACTTCAACTCTTTCCTATTATTAGGGAGATCTATATTAGATATTACATATAATCTATCAAGGTCTATAGAGACTCCCTCCTTAGTGATAACATGTCGTTATAGTTTTCCCTTAGTAATGCAAAAAATAATTTTCTTTGGGTTGAGAGAAACCCCATACCTTATGCATCTTTCAAATACCTATTATATTTGCATAATATGATCCTCCCTATTTTTAGAAAAGACATTTAGATCATCTATGTATATGATAATTCACTTACCTACAAGACCTTGGAATGCATGATCCATAGCCCTTTGGAAGGTTACACCTGCATTTATCAATCCAAAAGGCAATCTCTTATAGGTAAATGTGCTCCACTTGGTAGTAAAAGTAGTCTTCATCATATCTTCTTGATTCAATAGCACCTAGTTATACCCTAAAAAACCATCAAAAAAGAACATCATGATAGAACCAAAAATAATCTATATTACTTGGTCAAGATAAGGTAGGGGTAATTATCTTTCTCAGATGCTCTATTTAGATTTTTAAAATCAATGCATAGTCTTGTTTCAACATTTTTCTTCCTAACTAGGACTAAATTAGCAACCCAAGTGGAGTTCCTAATGGAAAACATAATCATAGCATCTAAGATCTTCTTGAACTCTTTATATATCAATGGTTCTAAGACCAGGTTGACAGGCCTTTGCTTTTGTCTAAAAGGTTTGAAATTTTATTTCAAAGGTATGGTATGAGTTATGACCTTTGGATCAAGGATATTTAAGTCATCATAGGACCATGTTATGATATATTTATATTTGGTCAGCATTTCTTTGGCTCTTTTGGACTCAATGTTGGAACATGTTGTACCAATAATAACTAGCTAAGGTTGACCTTAAATTCTAAGATCAATTGCATTATAATATTTCCCACTTACTTTGGGAATCTTGGTAGCCTCAGCTAGTGTATCAAAATCAAATAGCCTCTCTAAGGATATCATGCCTTTAGGGATATTATTGTCATTCTAAACTTGTCATCGAGTTTCCCTTCAATGTTATCATCATAAAAGAGACTAACTTCATCAATAATGTGATCGTTAAACACTCCTAAACTAGTCATGAAGTTTATGATCTGTTGATCATCACCAAATACCTATAAGTGGTTGACATTATTTGACACTAAGGGATATGGGATTAATTAAATTATAATGTTTGATAACTTGGAACATTGATTGGACATAAGGCTGGTTATAGTTTAATCAAGTTCTTCAACAACCTTATTTTCTTACCTAGGGATTGACACAATGTTGAAAGCATCAAAACATTCAATTAAGTCCCAAAATATAAATTTATACTTCTTGAGATAGGAAAACTTGCATTGATATTTAATTTTTACTTGATTAACCACTAGTCTGGAATCACCAAAAACTAATAGTTCCTTAGCCTCATGCTTGATTGTAAATTGTAATCCAAGAACAAGTACTTCATACTCAACCAAATTATTGGTGCATGGGAACTAAAGTTTTTAAGAGGTATTGTATTCTTTCCCAATGGGATTAATCAACACCACTCCTACTCTAGAACCTAATTTGCATCTATCACCATAAAAATAAATTTTCCATAATCTAAGAAAATCATTAGAAGTTTTAGAGTTACATACCTATATGGTATCAAGAGTGTAAACACCAAGATCTGAGTTAACCATGTTGACCCTCTCTTTTATTGAATTGTACTCAGTGATCATATACTTCATTCTAGGTTATCTTTCTATCCTAATTTGGTTTAGAAATCCCTTCTAAGTAACCACATGTGTGAATAATCTGTTGACATGTAACCATTCAAGCTATTAGTCTAGTCTCTACTAAACAACACCCCATAAGCATTAGGGATGTATACCACTTAGATATCAATGAATTATTATATCCTTGGATCTTAGGCAATTTTCATGTGAACATTCAATAATTCACCAATCACTTTGACTTTTGATTTATCTAATTGAGTCATAATTCTATCAAATTTAATGGGAGTTAACCCTAATTATTCATAAATACCCTTAGGCATAATATTTGTAGATGCACCAGAGTATAAAAAATAATTATGCATATTCTTACCAAAGATCCTAATTATAAGTAAGAAAGGAGTAACATCTACCTTGATTTTGTGTATTACAACATTAGCATGTGCAGACTTTTGAGACTTACTAGGCTTATTAGCTAAAGATTCCAACAACATATCCCTTTGTTCTATGATCTAAGTCAACTCATGCATGGTAATGATAGATTTTATCTTTTTCATGTCCTCTACTATGTTATATCTGGTCCTATTGGAAGAATTAGATGCATCAATATTGGGTTTAGAAGTACTTCCCTCAAGAGGCTCTAGATTGATATCTGATGTAGTATCAAGAGGAGTCTCAAAGTTATTTAGAGGAATTGAAGTGGTTAATGGTTTCTTGTACTCCCTATTTCTTATAGGATAAGTCTTCTTTAAAAATTGTTGAAAAGAATGAATCTCCTTAGGATTATCTTCAAGATCATTATCCTCTTGGAAAGGGAACTTAAATGTCTCCACCATGAGAGTTGAATCAGTAGATCTAGATGACCTTGAGGAAATAGATGTAACTACATCACAATCCTTATTATAGATAACTTCAAAAGTATATAATTATTCTTGGAAGGATTCAAAAGTCTTACAAAATTCAACATAATCTATTTCCCCATACTTAGAGGTGTAATAAACTCTACAATAGTTAGGTAAAACAACATTAGTAAGATTTATATCATGCACATTCTTACTAGTTTATGGCTCATTGTTATTTTTTTGTGGTACCTATCATTATAAAATATATTAGTGGGCCTATTGAACCTTTGGAAGGAGAAATTCCTACTAGAGCTCTCTCCAACATTATTTACTTGCTTTTGCAACTAAAGGAAGTTAGTCCTAAGATTTTGAACCATCTTGAGGATAGAGTCACTCTCATTATTTGGAATATCATAATTGAGAACTTGAGTATTATAATTATAAGTAAGAATTAAAGCTTTATGATCCTATGGATTAGATCCACTAGTAGCATTTTTTAGGAATCTTAGGTTTTGAGGAGGATGTGCATGCCTCAAAGGCAGTTGGTTTAAGACTAGAAGTTGGTTTAGGGTAGGCATATTTTAGTTAGCATTGGGAATAAAATTTAAAATGGGTAAATGTGGATTTACATTAGGAATGTTGTATGCCAATTATCCTTGCGGTTTAATTTAGTCATTAATGATCATAGCCTCAGTATAAGCTAAAGCTAATGTGTTCATGGGACCAACAACTCTCTTTATAAAAATAGAAGTCATGAGATCCAAGGAATCCTTATAGATTTATAAGGATAAAGCCTCATCAGTTATATAAGGATCTATGGTTGATCTGAACAACATTTCAAGAGACAATTCAGGTGATGGTTTTACCCCAATTGGTGGTAGAATTTTTGATAGCCATAACTTTTGCACCATAACTTTGTTTGACTCCCCGTTTGAACCGTTAGAAAGATAAGAATGAGGGGAACATCATGATATTTCACTAATATCTATTTAGTGTTTTTTTACCCTAAGAAATAAATGTAAGTGCCCCAAATTTCAATTTTAGTAGTGTAGTCTAAAAATAGTAAGTTTCTAAAAATAGTAATTCCTCAAATTTTGTATTGTTGTAAATCATGGAAGTTGAACCACTTAATCTCCCTCAAGATTGGTGAAATTCCACATACTTATCATACCTTCAAAACATGTATAAATGAAGATGTAACCTAAAATGGAAATTGGACATCTCTTCTCAGAGATAGGCATATGTTTAGGTCTACAAATTTGTTGAATAAAACATCTCTTCTCAGAGATAGCATTATTATTATTATGTTGTTGTTCTTGTTTCTTGAATTATCTTTCAACCAAATATTTTTAAGTTTTGAATTAGTGGTATCAGATTAGTTTTTATTTAGAGTGTATGATCCTGAATATGAGGTCAGATTATAAGAAGCTTTGGTGGAAAATATAACTAATAGACTTCCACCTATTCACTCCAAATGACTTAAAATGGTGGACAACACTGAGACATCCATTCCTTTCAAGGAAATAGTGAATGAGTCCCTCAAAAAATAGAAAGTGTAGATGCTACAATAATTTTCCCAAATTATCCAAAAAATTCTAATGGGAAATTTTAGCTCTTCATCTGCAAACCCACATCCTTTCAGTTCCCCAACATCATTCAAAGTTTAGGTGAATTTTAATATCCCTACATTTGAAGGTAAAATCAATGCTGATGTAGTATAAAATTGGCTGGATCAATTGTCATCTTATTTTTTTGTAAATAAATTCACTGATAAAGAGAATATCACTTTTTCTCTTTTGAAAGCATCATTGCCTATCAAAAATTGGTGGGAAGTGTACAAAAATATATTCAGTATGGATGATATTTGCCTTGAGGTAGAACCTACCTGGGATGATTTCATAGAAGCTGTAAAATAAAAATACTACCCCATTAGAGCATATGATGATCTGTATATAGAGTGGAAACAACTTTGCTAAGGTAATGAATAGTATGTTCAAGATTACATTGACATTTTTCATTCTCTATTTTTGAGATTGGGCATCCAAGAAAGTGAGAAACATAAATTTTTCAAATATCATGGTAGACTATAATGGTACATATGAGGAGAAATGGAACTATTCAATTTGGAAACCCTCAGTGAGGTGTACAAGTTTGTAGTGAAGATTGATTAGAAGCATGGAAGAATGAATATGAAGAGTCAGCCTTCAAAATGGAAAAGTGACAAATAAGGTAAAACATGAGGCCAAAATTGGAAGTAAAAGGAAGGAAAGACTAGGAAGTGGTGTGATTATCACAAATCTAGTACTCACTCCAAAGAATAATGTTGAGCCATCAATTCCCTACTTTCTAAGTCATATCCCTCAACATCTACTACTCTACCTTATATATAGCTTGAAATTGAAGAGGATGAAGAAGAGATTGTAGATGCTAAGCCCGATGCCATCATTGCTTCATCATAGACCCATGAGGAGAGGCCAGATAATAAGGAAAGGTTATTTCATTCTAAGTTATGGGTGAAAGGTAAGCCTTTGCATTTCATTCTTAATAGTGGGAGTCAAAAGAATTTAATATTTGATAATGTTATGAAAATCCTAAATTTTTCCATGAAGCCTCACTCAAAGCCATATAGTATTAGATGGTTGAGTCCAGGGAGGAACCTCTGTGTCACCCAATAATGTCTTTTCTCATATGCAATAAAACCTTTCCAAGATGAGGTCTTATGTGATGTGGTCAATCTATATGTTTGAAATGTACTCTCACTCTTGGAACATGATGTTATAGGG
Organism: Torreya grandis; assembly: GCA_037957365.1. NCBI lineage: Eukaryota > Viridiplantae > Streptophyta > Pinopsida > Cupressales > Taxaceae > Torreya > Torreya grandis. The sequence goes on from JARHVA010003228.1 coordinate 313,687, forward strand.
TACTAGAGGTACCACCTTCTACATCTATCTCCCTAATTAGTGCCAAGAAATTTGTTCTCATGGTGGTCAAGCCATAGGAATCCAAAAGGGCCAATGTTGTAGCCTTGACTATACAACAATAAAATCCAATAGATAAAAAAATGAAGAAGTTCATGGCCTTCCATCCATATATTAATGGTTAGATAGAAATGGTGAACAATTCAGCCCTACATAATTCCATAAAGTACAACTCCATAAAGCATAGTCCATTCCAAGTATGCATTAGGAATCAAGTTAAAACACAACTACCACACTTGATGACAAATATTGATGAAATGGGTACCATTACTTCTGAATGAGGGAGCAATGATCTAAGCAACATTTTAGGTGATAATTCAGGTGATGGTTCTTCCCCAATTGGTGGTAAAACTTCTAAGAGCCATAACTTTTACACCTTAGCTCTGTTTGACTCCCTGTTTAAACCGTTGGAAAGATAAGAATGAGGGTAACATCATGAGATGGAATGAGATTTTATTAATGGTTTTTTAACCCTAAAAATAAATGCAAGTTCCCCAAATTTCAATTTTAGTAGTGAAATCTAAAAATAGTAAGTTTCTAAAAATAGTAATTCCTCGAATTCTATATTATTGTAAATCATGGAAGTCAAACCACTTAATCTCCCTCAATATTGGTGACCTTCCACATCCTCCTCATACCTTAAAAAAATGTATAAATTAATATGTAACCCAAAATGGAAATCAGACATCTCTTCTCAGAGATAGGCATATGTTTGGGTCTACAAATTTGTTGAATAAAACATCTCTTGTCTGAGATAACATTATTGTTATTGTGTTGTTCTTGTTTCTTGAATTATCTTTCAACCAAATATTTTTGAGATTTGGATCAATGGTCCTACTAAGAATTTTCTATAACCCAACATTCAAGGCTTTTATGGGCTTATTTACATCCCTTTTCACTGTGGTGAATTATTAATATAGGACACAATGGCCAATGATTTTACCAAATGGATCAATGAAAACATTTTTAAAATCAACCCAACTAGTAATTTAGTTTTTAGGGGGTTTAGGAACCATTAATATTTATCATCTTTAAAATTAAAATAAAATAGTCTAAATTTTACATCTTCATTAGTCACATTTAGTAATCTTAATGCAAATTTAAAACTCTTAATGTGTTCTTCAGTAGTTATAATGCCACTAGGACTAAATATTGGAAAATACTTTTCAAGATTATGAGGAAATTCATGTACCACACCTAACACATTTATTTAAGAACCACCTAGCCAAGACATACCTTGATAAGGATCAAACATATGATCACTCTGAATTGGTGAAGTTGGCAAAGACTTTAAAAACCTGTGCTTACCTTTCTCCCACCTAGTTCTCCTATGAACTTTTAATGAAAGAATAGGTTATCTAGTCTCCAAATGTGACCTTATATTAATTATTGGTAATTATAAACTTGTGGGCTTTGAATCCTATTTGAAATATGATGCATCAATCTTATCTTTATATAGAATAATGATCAGACTTGCACATTAAGCAAATTTTGCAAATATTTATATAATAGATGATAAAGGACAATAATCTTCAGCTAATTTAGCTCAAATATGTATCCAAACATGTACATATGATTGATATTTACATGTTTAATCTCAAATAAACTCAAATTTTCAAAGGATCTATCAATCTTTGATCAAAATAACTATTTCTAACCTCAAACTTGTTAAATTGACAAATCTTAAGCCATCTTTACCATAATCAAGCATATACCTTCAAATAAAATTGATCTTTATCTAAAGGAATCACAAATATGGGTCTAATACCATAAATATCAATTATATTTATGCAATTAAGCAAATAATGACGCAATATTGTAAATATTACATCAATCTTTGAACACGATTAAAAAAAATGAGCAAAGATACTTCAAATCTACAAAGATCTAACGAGTCCCTCCTTCTAGTGTCAATGAAAGCTCCTCTTGTTGATGCCTAAATATGTATCACAAGTTCTCAATGTTCAATAACACTTCTCAGTTTAGAATTCTAGGAATTCATCACATGAGTTGTAGGTTGTGATAATATTATTATTTGTTGATGGAATAGAGGCAAAGTAAGTGGACTATTTCACAATATTTATAATGTTTGGTGGTTGGGAACCACAGTAGCCAAAATTTATTCTATGAAAAATATGAAATATGATATGCTAATAACTATGAAATATGATCAATAACTAGCCTAATAACTAATCTAAGATGTATATTTACAATGACAATTAAGCTAAATTGATTTGGTTAAAAAAATCAAAAAGAAAGGTAGGGCAAAGAAGATATGTTATTGATCTTCATTCCAAACACTATGACAAAGATTAAATATCATCTAGGAATGTACTTAACTAATTTATGACATGCTTTAGTATAATATTAAATCCTATCAAACACTAGGAAAACATCTAAGGATGGTATGAAATAATGCATATAAGAACCTAGTTCACTTTGAAGATTCACCCCTACAAGCAAATAGCATTATCCATAATTCATGAAGAGTAAGAAATGAAATGAACCTAAGCACTTTCAATTAAACTATAATTAGCACAATTTAATATCTCTAAATTCAAATGTACACACCAAGAATTCATAAGAACTATTCAAATCTAGAAATCAAAACAAATACGTGAGAGAGAAAATAGGATAACAAAAAACACAAGCAAATTTGGACAAACTTTGTAGAATTATTTTCTTATATTAATTGCTCAAAATTTACAATTATCTCTTGGCTCTAAGAAATCCCCCCTTTTTACAATTGAAAATTATCCTTTTATAGGATGTAATAAATTCATGTTGGTTAGTTATACCCAATTACAAAATTACAAGTGTTAAGACAACTATCCTTTTCATAAATGTTCTAGAATACACTAGAATTTCCCCAATGGACTGACCTATAGGAAATGTGTTTTATAAGTTGCACATGCCTTTATAAAAGAATATTCACTTTTTAAAATTATACAGGATAAATTACAAAAGAATGTTCCTATCTTAACTAACTTGGAGACCCTTGTGTTGTCGTAGTCTTTTACTTCCCCTATAGGATCTCCATTTTATAATGTTGCTCATTGATAAGCTAAAGATCAATGATAGGTCTCATGAGTAACTCGTTCTCTTGATTTTAAAGGATCTTGAGATCTTTCTTGGCCCTTTCCAAATATTTTTTGATGCTCCTAGTATTTCCTATCTTTTCCTCTAATGATAGAAGCAGACCCATGACCTTCTTATTATCAGCCCTTATTTTCCCTTGTCCATGATTCCTTACTTCTTGCATGAATTGAGTAGTTTATTTCTTAAACTCCTCATCATTTATTAGATCCAAGTCACTAAGTGTGGTAGGATCTTTAATCAATCTATCCAATATATGCAACATTTTATCTTCTTGTTGCTTAAGGTCCTTATAAATGTCCTCCATTTGCATCGACCAACTACTCAGGGCCTTGATCTTATCAGTTAATATAGCCATAGCCATGTTAAGGTGGGATAGGTTGATTATCATAAATTTAAGGATTTGATCTTTAGTCAAGACCCTGATCAAATCCTTAACTCAATAGTTCAAATCTTTCCATTGGACAACTTGGCCTATAGCCTTAGTACTTTGTTTACTTATTGCATCCTGCTTGGTTCTGACTGACTTTAAAGAGTTGAATAAAGTATTCATTCAAATTTATTAAATCTATCTTCTTGAAATGAAAATATGTCTCCTTATATTAAGTTCTTGTTTTACTATAGGATACCCTTGATCATTATTTGTAATTGATTTGTCTGAGCCTGAGCCACTTAAAGGACATTTTCTTCAAATATTAGATTTTCACCAAGCTTTTGTCCTCTAACTAGATTAAATCCAACAAAAGGTTCCATTTTTTTGAATGTGAATTCCTCTCCACCAATCATGGATTTATTATAAATTACCCTTTGCAAAATGGTAGTGGTTGGGTCAAATTTGATACCAACTAAAGATTTTTTCACTTTGGGAGGTTGGGACTCCATTTGTGCTCCACTTGATTCTCTTAGAGCAGCCAATATTTTCTCTTCCTCCTTCTACAATAAAACTATCCATGGTTTGACTTCCTCATGTACTAGACTATTGATTTCTTATATCAATGCCCAAGGATGGTTCATGGTAGGTATCTTTTAAAATTTTCCATAAATAAGCCATTTAGGAATGGTTAGACCCTGAATTAAGGTTTCTTCATTAAAGAGATTAACTTGACTCAAAAGATGAGTGAAGTTTACCTTGGGATTCTTATCCTTCACTAGGATAATGGATAATTTAGCTTTTCTTTGGGGAGGTCTATAGGAACTAGGTCAACACCTCCTTCCCCTTTTATTCTTTGGCTACCTCCATTTATTCATCCTTAGACTCATAGGCTAATGATATCAATTTTAAAGCATCTTCAATTGTTTCACCAAGGTCTAGTTTTTCCATATGAACCTAGTCCACTAGTGATCCTCATTCCTCTACTTGAGTTGAAGAAGATGTAATTTCATCAGGCCTTCTATCCTTTAGATTTTTCTCAAGTTGTGTCTCAAGCCTAGAATCTACCTATAACTAGGTCAGTGGAGGTTTGGAAGGTGATCCACTCAGTAAATGGTACTACATTGGGCCTAATTATAATTTATCATCATCCCCTTTTGTTCTCTCTACATTATAGCCTTTGGTTTGATGTTGTGATTTTTCAATCTAATGGTGACTTCAAAGGATGAAGAGGCCTTTATATATATGGGTTCAAAATCACTTGATTGATGATCATAGGTTAAATTTATTCCCTTGGCTTTCAAATGTTCTTTAACCCTTTCCTATGGATCCCACTGCCTTAGTTCAAAATTTTGGAGAATAAAGGAGGTCCTATGTTTGGAAGCATCCTCAATGTTATACCATTATGCAAAAATAGTCATTACAATGGTTAAAGGGAGGCTTGAAGCAATCCCTTCATCTTGGTTTTTCATAAACCATTTAACCCATTTCACATTTGGTAAGCCACCTCCTTCTCAACTAACTAGATTGGCACATGGATTGGTAATCTGAAGGGATTGCATTATGTTCCCTTAACCCTAATGATTATATAATTTAGATACAACCAAATGTATCCCATGGCCATAATTGAATTCTTGGTCAAGGGGATGAATCTTGGAATTGGAATCCAAATTATGGCCTCAATTAGGGATAGATAAACATAATCATAAATGAAGTGGATGTGGTCCCTATATTTGAATATGTGCAACATTGAATAGTATTGGGAGACTATTTATGTCCCATAAAGTGACCATTCCCTTAGGTTGGGGATATTTGTGGTAGAAATCAAGGCATATAGGAAGTATGACATCTCATAGAATTGGTTCCTAGTTTTCTTCCTAATTGCAAAGATTTGCCTACTAAAACAAGTCATGACCACTTCACCAAGGGGAGGGATGAGTTGTTTATCAACCATAAAATAGACTAATTATAACCAAATATTATAATCATATGTGTTGGTTGGATTTACACATAACCTATTCATAAAATTCATGATCATTCTAATCCCAAGTATGAATTGACCAATGGGAATGTTGCCATTGAAATCTGAAAACACCTAATTTCTAGAATATTACCATAGGGAAAGGATGGTCTTCAAGTCATTTTCCTTATCCTAATTATTGATTTTAGTTTGGTAAGTTTTTGGCTTAGGTATTTTTTAAAAAAATTCAAATGCTATGGCAAATATATAAGCTACATTTTTGAGAGTATGCTCATTGGTTAACATGCTCATATCAATTTTACCACCTCTAAAAATAGGAAAAATAGCATCTATATAATGCAATACTTTGGGTTTTGTTACGATGTAATGGAGACCCATCATTTGAATGGAAATTATGTCATAGTAGATCTTTCTTGATGATGTGTTCTTATCTTTTTCTCTCATGATGGGATGTTGGTTCTCAATGATCCAAAACAAGCTTGACCAATTTTTATCCCTAGTATTTAAAGTTGTGGCATCAAATTATGTGTCCTTGAAAACTCTTCCTTATATATCTAAGGTCAAATTGAGTTACACATATTCTTTGGAGACACTTTCCTAGGTTTTCATGGCTATATTTTTATATAAATTATTTTTTAGTGGTCTACAATTCAATTCTGGATCAAATTCTCTTTGCACGGATGATAATCCAATCTTTTTGGCTTGATTATGATAATCATAAGGTCGAACTAGGGATTTTAGATGTGTTAGGGTTTTTTTGAAGGTTGCTTATAGTGATTTAATGGTGGAATCTATTTGAAATTATGTGAGCTTAGTGACTTATATTGTGTTTAGATATTTGCATTTATAACTTTGCATTTCTTGGGTTCCCAAATCTCTAACTTGGCACATAAAGATTATGTGAGTCTAATGTGGAATCACTATGGCATTTTCATGGCACTTTACTCATTAATATTTAAATGACCATTGTCTTTTGAAAATTCCACATTGATCTCACATCATTGTATTTATTTGTATGGATCAACATGGTTCATTTGTTAGGAATAAATGAGAAATCGATGTAAAATAATTTCAAATAATAATAATAATAATAATAATAATAATGAACATAGATGAATATAGAATATAAATAAAAATGCTTAACAAAAAGACCAGATTTAACATGGTTCACCCAATATGGGCTACATCCACCAAGAAACACTTGATCAAATTTTATTGCAAGCTATAAGAGTATAATCCACTCTCAGATCAGTGTTATTTGGATCTTCACTCTACAAACTCTCCTAAATTTGCACCTAAATTCACACACTTTGTTTTTCCTTATCAAACTCAATTCTCCAATATCTCTAATGTATTACCTACTACATCTATAATACTTTAATAGGTAACCACATAGTGGTTTTACAAAATAATGGGTACTAAAGCCATGGGCCAAATCAATCCAAAATGGTTCCCCATTAAGGGGGTCTAAATTTTTTTAAAGTGTATTGAAAATTTTAAATGTAAAGTATTTGAAATACATTATAATTTTCAAATAGGTTCCATAATATAACATCATTGATCTTGATCTAAGATCAAACACCATTGGTTCTAAGCTTTGTTGAAAATTCTACGTAGATCTCATACTTTTAGATCATGATTGCATGGATCAATGTGGTTCATTGTTCTTGATATGCTTGATTTTAATTCTTACTCCATGACTCATTGATCTAAATATGTATGATCATCTATATATCATCTATCCTCGAAATATGCTCAAGATTTAATCTAATGGTTCATAGATATGCCAAGTGTCATCTCTACATTTATCTTGACTTTTTAATATTCATCTGACACCATTGGATCATCCTTGTCTGATCAAATGCAAACCATTAGATCTTGATCTTTGAGATTGAATTCCATTGGTTTTTAAGTGTCCTTTGGTTGATATTGTGACACTTGTCATTTTCTCTCTCATCCTAAGGCTCCATTGAAGTTTTAACTTGATACACATCATTAGATCAATCTAGCCTGAGTAGATGTGTACTATTGATCTATGAAGATGCTCAAGCTTTAATTTAGGGTCAAGGTCTTGTCTTTAATCTCAATCCATTAAATCATGATCATTCGAGTAAACACAGATCATTGATCCTATGAATAAAAATGATGTTTAAGTCAGTGCTCAGGGAACATAAAATTTAAGCTAAATTCTTAGAGTAATGTTTTCATTCATATTAATAAATATGAATAAAGCTTTAGGCTAAAGTCTTAGCTAAGTTTTAAAACATGCTAAATGGGACCTCGTAAAATAAAAGACCTAGCATAAAGTCTTAACATAAGGTTTTATTGTATTAATAAATAGGATAAACCTTAGGGTAAGACTTTAAGCTAAGATTTATAATAAAGGGACCATGCATTAGTTAGACCATGCCAATAAGAAAATAGAATAGGGGGTTATGGGACATAAAGGGACCAAGCATAAGATTTTTAGCCTAAGGTTTGGTTGTATTGAAAAACATGACTAAGACTTAGGATAAAAAATAATAATGAAGTCCATGGCATAATAAAAGTGTTCTCACATAATTTATTCCCACATAATTTTGCATAAAAAAAGGACTTAGACTAAATCTAGACTAAGGGTTTTAGTAATTCAAATATGAATTCAATTAAGCATTTACAAACCAAATTCTAGTGAAAGATCAAATCATCATTAAATCATAAAACCTTGATGTTTCTCATTCCAAGTTGACTCCATTGGAGCTATGACTTGTAACATAAAGATCAAATGTTGGCAACTTTAGGCAATATTAAATCATAATTATAAACAAAAAATCCACCCAGACCATGATGTGGATGATCTTCAAATAGATATAATGTGTAAAACATTCTAGTGGTATTCTAATCAGATGAATTTTCAAATTTGGGGTACAAATTTTCATAATTTAACACAAGGGTCCCCATTTTTTAGGAATGGGGGTATGTTGACCTCAACAGATATCAAATAAAAGAATAGTATCTATCAAAGTTGATCCTAAACCAATCCCCACTTGATATTTATAATTTGTGTTTGTGTACAACTCAATTAAATCTAATTTATAAATGTAGAAGTACATGATTTTATTGGAACCAAATAATTATATATTACTTTGATATGTTAAAATACATAATAAATAAATAAATTATTAAATCAAATAAAGTTACATTAAAAAATGAAAGTAAACAAATAAGTTTAATATAAATATATAAAATGCAAAGTATAAATCATAATATTATAACCATCATTATGCCTCTCTCCTATAATATCACCACATATATGTTGATTTATAAATATTATATCATTAATTAGATACACTCCAAGTATTACTATCAACCTCTAATGCTATGTATGCGTCTATTATGAGTAATGGTGTCTAAGCAAGAGTAGACAAGTATATATCCAACCGATTATGCTTTATTTCAAAATTCCAAGCTTAGATAGCATTATAAAATAATAGGGAATATTTTGATTTGATAAAAAAAACTCATTGATATTTGTTGTTTCTACTCAACTATTATTAAATAAATCCATGAAATAATGCATACTCTAATCACTCCTAGGTGATGAGGAATTAAGTTATTATGGTGGTTAATGGTATAATAAATTTCATGTTATCAAATTTAAACTAAAATTTTGAAACACATAATATATTTTTTAAATTATTAAATGCATTAATTACTTGTTATAAAAATAAAATAGCAATAGTTTGCATGTGATTTTTTTCTTATCAAGGATGAAACCACCATATAAAGGGATCTAGGTTTTTATTCATCCAAAATCCTCTAATTTACACCATGAAAATTTATGATACTAATAGCATCCACATATCTTCATGTTACCTTCATTATAGGTGATAATATTTTGAATTGCAATGTAATTTTGCATTTTAGTTGCAACTTCCCCAAAATTATAGAATGATTTCCTTCTTGTTAATTCAAGTTTTAAAAAATAATATTTTCCATTAATAAATGTAAATAAGAGATGGAAAGAAATTATCATTTTATTCCATTTATTTTTTATGTTTATATTTATTTAATTTTAAAATATTACATACACTTATCTTAACCCTATGTATAGTATATGTGTATCTTATCACATATGTGGCATGCTTCATAAATTTGATGACCCACAAAGAATCATACAAATAATAATATAAATATAGTACTATTGATATGTGTTTTAAATATTTATGGATTGCAGGACATATAATGCATGCAAAAATAATTAAAACTATGGAATAATAAAGATATATGAAAAATTGATTACAAACAGTATTCAGATCTAAGTATACCAAAATAATTGAAACTAAAGTATGACAATTAATTGAACAATCAAAGGAAATAAAAATAAAGTGAAGAAATATAAATATATATACAATTTGGTAATTTTATATAATTTTAATATTGTAAACAAGGCTTGGAAGTGCCTATAGTGAAAATTTATGAGTTTAAAACTACATTGATAGTGGATGGAATTGGCAGGTCATCAATTGTGTACAATAAAAAAATTGATAGGTCACCAATAGTGTACCTCTAATTCTACCAATTATGTACTTGGTTGTCAATTATGTAATTATATAATTTTATAAATATAATCTTTTTATAAAATGCAAACTATAATGAAAAATAAGTCTATATCTTTGCTTCACTAAATTGGTTGATAAAATGTTTGATTTTTTCTCCTTTGGTTTTGACCTAATTTAACCTAAACATGTTGTAATGAGAATGATAAAATTATAAGTTTAGTTGGTTCAAGTAACCTCTTGAGGAGATTCAACCATGTATCTAATACGATTTGATTCATATCCAATTTAATTCTAGTGTGTGTGAGTGTAATATCAACCATATGAGAAAAATCATTTTTCCTCTTTCCTTATATAATCAAGTAAAAATACATGAGCATTCACCTAGAAAAAATTTTATATAATTTTATAGCTAATTAACCTTGAACCTCATTTATAAGTCTTGAAGAGATAAGAAATATATATCTTTAGTGTGCCCAAAACTCAATTCCTATTGATACTTGACATTGGAATGCTTTTATAAGGATTTACATATGTAGATATGTGTGTATATGTATGTATGTATTCATGTATGCATGCATGCATGTTTTTTTGTTTATATATATAAACTTATTGAATTTTAATTAGGAGAATATTGACATGTAAACCAACTAATAAAATGATAGAAAACCAAATTCACATCCAAACATTGAAAATACTTTAAGATCTACACACACACACACACACACACACACACACACACACACACACACACACACACACACACACACACACACACACACACACACACACACACACACACACACACACACACACACTCACACACCCTCTCTCTCTCTCTCTCTCTCTCTCTCTCTCTCTCTCTCTCTCTCTCTCTCTCTCTCCTCTCTCTCTCTCTCTCTCTCTCTCTCTCTCTCTCTCTCTCTCTCTCTCTCTCTCTTTAATGTTTGGATGTAAATTTGGTTTTGTATCTTTTTATTGGTTGGGTTGCATGTCAATATTCTCCTAATTAAAATTATATATATATATATAGACACACACTTATTTAATTTTAATTAGGAGCATATTGACATGAAAACCAACCAATAAAAAAAGAGAGAACCAAAAGTCACATCCAAACATTGAAAAGAATTGAAGTATTGAAGTAGGAATAAAATTCTCAAAAAATAGAAAGGGACACAATTGGTAGACTTTCAATTTCATCCTATCGAAAGAAAAGGTAGGGGAGAAAGAGAGGAAGGACACAAGAGGCCTTCAAGTACAAATATAATAGAGAAGAGAGATAAATTAAATGAAATATAATAACATAGTATGACATATAGAAGAAGGGGGAAGAAGAAATAAAATTAAAAAGTAACATAATAACCTATTTCAATATAATGGTACAAAATAAAAAATAACACTAAAAAAATTTAATAAAATTTTTTTTAGCAAAATTATGTTCTTTTAGATATGAAATCGCTTATTTACAACCAATTTTTTTTAATAAATACATGTGTGCATGAACATAGTTTGAAATATATGTTATTATACCTTTCATCTATCATGAAAATGATCTAAAAATTATCACCTTGTCTATGATGACTTGGAAACTATAGGCAGACCCCACATATTTAATGGCTTGTATAAGGATGTTAAGAATAAATTTGGAAACCTTTATGTATTATTCTCAATACCCCATATAATACATGCAATTACCATTTGGATACCATCACACTATTATTAATCAATTTATTATCCTAAAATATCTCTCAATTTTAGTATACCACCACCCCAAATAATAGTCTTATTTAACTATTGTGTGTGATATCCTCACACAACAATATTGCTCAAGTATTGTGCATAATAACCTCATGTAAAATTTTATCTCATTTTCCACATATAATATCCCTACACAAAATAATATTATATTTCTCATCAACATTTTCCACATAAAAATTATATTTTCACTCTTTATAACATGGGCTCACATATTAGTCTCCATCCATGTGGATCAATAAAACTATCACACATGCCACATTCTACCTTAATAGTTTTTAATTATTTAAAAGGTCACCCTTAAACTTATTCATTTATCACTTCTTGATGTGTATCTTATTCCCTTGGTGCCACTCTTTCACCTCAAGGAATTCCCCCACATATCACATTTACATAAATTAGTTAGTGAAACATAATCACATACCTTATGTATAGACTTATATTTATTAACTATTTATAATTTATCTTGTATGAATATTCATCACATCAATATCCATGAGTGCATGTCATAAGGAGTGCATCAAGATTAGGGTGGGCCAATTCTTTTTGCATGATAATAGTTTATCTAAATGATCTTAATTTATATATGCCTTCATCTATCATAATTTTCTCATTCTAACTTTGTTTGTTCCCACTTTCGCTTTTTCCTCCTCCTCTTCTTATTTATGTGTTTATTATAGACTAATTTATCTCAAAAAAAGTAGTCTTGTAGTGTTCCTCACCCTCCTTAGTTAGCTTATTTTGATAGTTTGAAGTATTATTTTGTTTGTTGACACTTTTTATACTAGTTTATGTGGGCTAAATTTTTTAGCTATGTTTGATAGGTGACTATTAGGATTTGGATCCATATATATAGGCATCTCGAGTGTCAATTTTAATAATAAAAAATTTAAAAGATTATATTCATGCACAAAACCCATCTTATTAATAATAAAATAAATTAGGGATTAGGAGATTAGACTTTTTAAAGGCTATTTTGCACAAGTCTTTGAATATTCAAGGAGATAAACTAAATCAACAAGGACACCTAGTCTTTAGAACCTCCAACTATGGATACTAGGTATTCTTCTTAACATATTGAGATTCACTTGTATCATCTCTAAAAAAGTGGGGCTTGAGCCAAGGGAGAGATTAATATTCAGAAAATTTAACCCAAATTGCATCCATGTGTTCTATATATATTTAATTTGGTGGATATATATGTGTGTGCATGTGTTATATTATTATGTTGTTATATTTAATTTCTATATTAGTATATTATTGTTATTGTATGTTATCTTTGTATGATTTTTGAAATTTTTTACACATCTTAGTTATAACCCTTTAAATTATACACCTCTTAGTTACCACCTAATGGCATTTATCTCTCTTTATCTTATATTTTTTACTCCTCAGATCTAGGTAGGTATTTGTGCTTCAATTCAATATTTCCAATATCATGGCTTACCCCAATAAAAATTTGGAAACTTCATCAGTTTAAAATAATTTTAAAAGGAACCAACACATTATTTCATCAAGTGATGGTAAGTCCTTATCGAATAAATATGATCATAATGTGTCTGAAGACAAACTCTTCAATCTTTTTACCACTACATTACAACTAAAACTTCAATAAAATTTTAGTTCATCTCATAAATAATTAAAATAATAATTAGATAAATATAAAATATAATATTAACTCATAAGATAATTTGATATTCCTCAACCTAAAAAATCACACAAATTCGTATGAAACCTAATAGAAACAAACATTCAAATAGTGATTTTATTATTTGAACCTATGATCATAGTTTGAATATAATAATAATAATTTGAAAATCATGCCAAATGGTTCAGTAAAATTTGGATCTCTCCTAACTAATTAAAATAATAATTTTTTACCACCACCTTCATACAATCATAAAAATAATACACTCAAATCTCTTATAATTAAGGAGCTTAAGATAAATCTTCCCAGAACTCAACTAAATGAACTTGATTTTTCACTACAAAACCTCAATGGTGTGATACCCAAAAAAAATGTTTCACACTAATTGGGGTCATTATCATGATAATTTTCATTCCATTACCACTTTAGTATATGATTTCCTACTCGATCAAAACTTTTACCGTTGTGTTGTGATAATATAATGCTATCAAAGATTTTAAAATGTATTAAAACATAATGAATGTTGTGTCAAACATGATTCATTTAACCAATACATTGTTCACTTATAAAATTTATCAAAATCTTCTTTCAAATCACTCCCAAAGTAATAATGCACCCCAAGCTCAAAATAATAATAAATCTAGCCACCAATTCTATAAACATTATGGTTAACACTAATTCTTCAACCTATGGATAAATCTTAGATAACATAAATGACATGAATTGCACCAAATTTGACATGGGTTTTCAAATATACACCCATAATTAACCTATAGACACTTACAAAACATTAAAAACTATTTGAGCTTATTTTGTAGGTTATATTTCTATCTTAACTCTCTAAAAACATACAAATTATAAATTTATAAGTCTTCCATTTAGATTAAGTAACTCAAAAGTTTCATGTGTCTTTACAAGTTATTTCTCCAAGATAAAGTGGTTTCCTAAGTATCACTACACCTTAGGCATAGTAGAAATAATCAAATAGAAATTAAAAAAAAAATTAAAGTGTTAACCCCTCCAATGCAAAATTTGATATCAAACAAACTTTATTTTCTCAATTAAATTAATTTCCAATTCACCATAGACTTGAATAATGTTATCCCATAAAATATCTATAATATCCTTATTTGTATTTTCTTTATTTATCATATGCATGGTTTATTAAAAAATTTAAATGGCTAATACAAACTCTATTTGATAATAAAATTATTGAACCACCACCCATGGGGAAATAATATACTATTATATTTTTTATGAAATTATAATGAATACATTAAAAGTATTTTCCATCCAAATAAATAAATTAATAGATAAATATTTATCTCTTAAATTCAAAACATGATATATGATTCCTAATGAAATCCTTCTTCATTCAGATGACCATCTCCTTTTCAGTAGTTTCTAAATTGGTGATGTCCAAGTCAAGAAAGCCCTCATTTATGAAGGTTTTAGTACTTTTTTGCCTATTTATACTTCATAAAAACCATTACATAATTAAAAATCATACTTAAAACAACTCTTATCACATTCCAAAGATTTAATTTAAGACAAATGCCTCCCATGGTGTGTATTGGCTTCCTATCAAATTACCTCCTAGAATGGTTAGGGTGAATTTTGTGAGCTATAATTTTATAATATTATATAATATATTACTTGGCCACAATTTTAATCATAACATGAGTTTCATAGATTATCTCACATTCCAATGTGTCAAATTCCTCTACTTAGAAGCTATATACAAAGTTTGAGATGATACAAATCATTGGAAAAAAACATGGTGTCTTAAAAATACCCACCATGGAGTAGATTCAAAATATCCCTTTCCATGTATATTAATATTTGAAATATCTCATTGACTCATTAAGAGGTTATAGTGGTCACCTCAAGCTTATGGGGAATGTTCTACCAAAAAAATTCAACTCTCATGACAAAGAATGTAATGAAATTAACTTTAAAATTTAAAAAAAAATCTTATTCCTAGAATAATATCTCAATTTCCTCCTACCTTTTGGCCCATTTATTACAAGAGATAAGTTGATGAGATACCCATAATATCTATTATCTAGAAAATTCTAAAATTGACACTTTACCCCTAAAAACATCATGATTTAATCCATCCATGTCAATCTCACCATTCATAATTAAAATGATGGATACATATTAAATTACCTTAATTTATTCTCCCTCACATAATAAAAACATGTATAAATCTTACGTTACTAATATTCCCTTTAAAAAACACTCACAAGCATATTTCAACTCTACTATTAACATGATTAATCTTTCTTACTCTAACATGCATGTTGATTTATTTACTTTAAATATTTTTAATGTGGTATTTAATAATTATAATACTATTTTGGCTCCTTATGCTAGGTCCCAAACTATGGAGTCTATTATTCCTCATGAGATGTTGGATCTGATAATACACCTACAACCCCAAGGCTTGCCATGTAGGATTTAATATGCCACTTAAAAAAAAATGCTTTTCATAATACTCATTGGAATTTAATTTATGACTATAGAGAATATATAAGAAATTAGAGTAGTAAAATTTACAAAGTCAAG
The DNA here is from genome assembly GCA_037957365.1 of Torreya grandis. Taxonomy (NCBI): domain Eukaryota; kingdom Viridiplantae; phylum Streptophyta; class Pinopsida; order Cupressales; family Taxaceae; genus Torreya; species Torreya grandis. The sequence goes on from JARHVA010003228.1 coordinate 329,706, forward strand.
CCCCTCTAATGGATAGTCAACCATCATGTTCATCTTCCCTAATGAAGTGATTTTATGAATCTCATAGGAATATTACTCATTTTTTGGTGGATTAGAAAGCCTTTAAATATAATTTAGTGATATTTCACTATAAGTCACCACCTTCATTTCTCCAACTAGATAAGAAACCTTAAAAATAAAATCCCATGTATGTCCCCAAGAAATGGGATGATTGTTTTATGTCATGAGTGTTGATTTAACAATTTTAGGAATATTAGAATCATATTACTATTTTATTTAAGTGTCTAGAGTAATAAAATTAATAAATAAATATATAATAATTAAGCTACTAATTTTTATAATTTGATTGTAATTGTAATCTTTATAAAAATTGTAATAAGGGAGAGAAAATAAGACTTAGGTAGAAACTGATTGAGATGGCTGAGATAGAGTCTAAAATTCACTATGCAAGATTGGGACACTATTTAAACTCAATTTTTAACCTTCATTTTATGATTAGATAGGAGAAATAAAATAGGACACCCTATGGTTCAGTTTTATAGTCCTCTTCTATCACTATTGTCTAGGATACCTAAGCTTTTTGGGTTTTGTTTTTTGTCTCTGTGAGCCTACCTATGAAATTTTGACTCCTAGATGTCTATATGATTCCCTAGAGAGAAAATTTAGTCTTCAAACCCTAGAATCCATTATTCTTTGATAAAAATTGGGAAATAAGGGGGCTTAGTGTGTATGTAGCACACTACCTACATACTGATACTCTGAAGAGGGATCAAGCTATATGTGGTTCTCCCACTTGATTTGATTTGTGAAATAGTGTGTATGAAGATGAAAAATACTAAATTGAGTGTGATTGATGTGCATAGGTATTTGTGTAAGGATTTTAATAAGTATGTAATAGTATTGGCTAGTTGTATACAAAGAATAGGGAAGATTTCCATTGTGGTTTTGCTTGTATTTTTAGTTACTTTGTAATAATTGTCAACCCCTTATAAATAAAATTTGAATGGGATTTTATAAGGATCTATTGATCATGGGTTGAATGTATTCACATTATGCCAACAAGAAGGAGGATAAGAAATAGAAGTAAATGACCATTGGTAGTAAAAATGCACTTGGATAGGAGCACCAAAAATAGACACCCTTCGGTCTAGTGCTATAATCCAAGTTGGGCACTATAGTCTTAAAGGAATGGGACCCAAGGAAATGGAATCATCACTGGAAATGTTTCTTGGAGGAGGTGGAATCACTATTTGGAAGGCTATAGATGACTGAGAATTAGTGAAAAGATTTCTATGAGGGTCATGAGATCAAGCAAGAGGGACTTATGGGTTGGGTGTCATAAGCCACACTCAAGTTACCAATTTTCACATTTTATATGACTAAATTTGTCCCCCATTTATTATAGTGATGTTGTAAATAAAAATACTAAAATAAAGGAAAAATACAAAGTGTACCTAAACTCACCTACAAGGGTAAAGCTCATGAAGTTGTGTGATGTTGGGTGTGTATAAAGAGAGCACATTATGAAATGTAAATCTAAAAGAGAAGACAAAGAGTAGATAAATTCTTACTAGATACACTATATCTAAAATAAGAATGTACAAATCTAGGTAAGAGAGAGAGGAATATAAAGGAATGAATACACCTTACCATGTACATGAATCAATATAAAACCTATTGTGATGTTGAGTGATGTTGAGTGATGTTGAATAATATTGGATGATGTTGTAGCAAGAGTAATATCATTAATGGAGCTAAGTGCTCAATTCCTTAAGAATGTCTCAAGAATATAAAGGCTAACCCTTTGGCTCCATCATTTCCCACTAAGTGAAGTTATGTGATCATGCATGTGTTAATTGATGTTTGGACTATGTGTCCAACCCCTCTGAGTAGGTGGATTAAGAATATAAAGCTTAGCTAGTCCTGTTTCTCCATCATTACCCCATGAAGTGAAGCCATGAACTGATACTAGTATGAAATATGTGTCATATGAGATGAATTTTGAAGCCCATGAATGCTCTGTAATCTTAAAATGTGGCATGGATAGATAAATGTATGCTAAAAACTAGGCCACTCTTAGCCACTCTGAAAGGTGTAGATTAGGCTTGTATGAAATCCACTCCAAAATTGGGTACTAGGCTTATATAAAGCCACTTTGAAATGTGGAGGTTAGGCTTATATGAAATCCACTCCAAAATGATGCCAACCACTTGCAGATGAAATAAGGCACATAACTATTGAGAATGCTTGGGTAATGTATTATACTCAAAAAGAAAAGAAGTTATATGTGTCATGCACATTGCCCCCAATCACTAGTGTTTAAAACATGGATTTTGATCTAGAATTTATACCAATTTCCCTATCTAAAACTAGAAGAGAGAGCCATCATGCCATGCATGATTCCCCCTATATCTATATTCTCTAAGAAAAACTGTACTAAAACTACTTTATCTAAATTGGTATAGATGTGAAAAACTATAGTTAAACCTACATTTCTACCTGTTTCTAGAAAACTTAATTTTTTTTATTTGGACAAAAGCACTAAAAATGGATACCCTATTATCTAGAGTTGTAGTCCAATCTTGGTGTTATTATCCTAGTCTAATTATGATGACTATTATAAATTATTATTATCTATGTGGTCTATTCTACCTAGTTTGAAGTCTAGTTGTTATTTTGGGTGTTCTAATATCTACTTTTTCAACTATTAGATTTGATATGTATGACAAAATCCTTGTTTGTTGCCCTCTCTTATAAGTGTAGGAATGAATATCCTATAATGACTGCCCTCAAAAGAAATATCCCTACAAGTGTGTTATGTTATAAAGATACATGATATAGAAATGATAATCGATAAGATATCTCAAGATATAGCATAGTTTTTAATGAGACATTGTTAGATCAATAGGTGTATGCCTAGATAGATATAACAATGTAATAGCATGTGCAATGTACTTAATTGGAATTGTACGTCTAGTTAGTTTTTAGTTATTAGTTTTCAAGGAGAGATGGAACATGATGTCCATCATGGCATCTAATAAATCAATATAATGCATGATGTGGATCATGGCATTGTAAATAATCAAAAATCAATCAAACAATCAAGCATACAAGACAAGAATCAAGAAGCACACAATAGTGGCCAAGGGGCCAAGCAAACAAGGGATATGGGCACATGTCACTCAAACTAGAAATAAAACATATAAGGCACGTTCAAATGCCACATACACATACAATTGAAATAAGCAAGGTTGTCACAAGGGTCACATGAACATAAAAGATTACAGGCAAAGGACATTGGCAAATGTCCTTAGGCACACACAATACATAAAATCAAAGGACATTAAGGTAGCTATAGGAGAAAAATAAGAATGAAAAAATGCAAACAATCTAGCTATGCTAAGCAATAAAGTAAAGCATGTAAATACTAGAAATACAATCACATCTAACTAATCAAAGCAAGAAGTGAAAGTATGCAAGACATGTTAGTACAAGACTAGGTATATGCTAAGAAATACACAAGTGTTATATACTAGTGAGATGTCGATATAGTAATCTATGTAATCTAGTAAATAATGTATGTCAAAATGATAACTAGAGTGTGTGGTATAGGAATGGCATAGCCTAGATGGTATAGTCATGTAGAAGATTCCCCCAATGGATAGATATATCGATATGTGTCTCAAATTTACTAATTAGGATGCCCCCTCAGTGGGTAGAGTGAAGCAATCAAGGATCTAGAATTCACTTCAAACACTCAAAATAAGATCAAGTGAAGCATGGTCATGTAGATAAATCAAAAACAATAGCATAGAACAACAAATGTAAGTCTAGCATTATAGTGAAAATGTAAAGCATGGATGATGAATAGAATTGAAATGTTTTTGTGTTTTTGAATTATTTGAATGTTTTTTGTATTTTTGAAATATTTGAATGTTTTTATATTTTGAGTAATTTGAATGTTTTTGTATTTTTGAAATAATCTATGTACAATCAATCATAAATAAATTATGTACAATAAAATGAAAGGAAGTTATGTACAGGTAATCTAGGAAGGGATTATACTAATCAATGAGTCTCATGGGAGACTCCCTATCATGGTGTCCTATATCAAGGAAAAGGATCATGCATGATCATGATGCATAATGGAAGCTCTGAGAGTGTGGCTCTGAAAGATATGTATATTGTAAGTGCACTAAAATCTCTAAAGTATAAACTAATTATTGGGTCCCCCTATAAATCTGATAAGTGGATACAGCTATAGGTCTCTTAGGGACCCATTTGGTAGTAGGAAAAGCTATATAAACATGTGCTCTGTGAGAAGATGCATGAGACCTCAATGATACTACCCTGGGTCTGAACACTGAAGCTAGAAGTTATCTAAAATCCTAAAACTATGGTTGCTTTAAAAGAGACCTCTATGGAAGTGTATGAACTCTCTATGTTGGAAATGGAGGCCTCAACTATGTTTGAATCTAAATTGGAAGAAGAATTGAAATTGGTCAAGAAATTGAAACTAGTTATGGAACTAAAATTGGTGACTACAAAATAGTAGATGGATCTGAAGTGGGGAGTGGTAACTCATATGGAACTCCACCAACTATAATAGCCTAATTATCATGAATGAATTTCATGCATCTATGAATTCTAGAAGGTGATACTCAAAGTTTTTGAATCCATGGTCGACCAAGTAACATATCAAAAACTCTTACATTAGGAACAATAGTAAATGGTGTGGCCACATGTGTTGGACCAACCTATAGAAGAAGTAAAATCTCACCCAATAAACTTTGTATGTACCTACTGAAGCTACTAATAATGATGTTTGTTAGTGTAATATCCTACTTTAAATATCCCAAATGTTGTAATAATATCATAGTGCACATGTTCATGCTAGATCCATTATCTATGAGAACACTATGAATAGATGATTATGAATGTGAGCTCTGATAAAGAGTGCATGATAATTCAAATCATCCTCAACTATCTTCTACTCTGATAAGGTGATGGAAGGTCTAGCTAGAACTCTAGAATTTTAAACACCAATCATGTTGCTCAAAGGATTTAACTTAACTAAATGTGCCCTATATGTATTTGGTGGGGGATGTGAATGATATGCATGGTGAACACATAATGTATCCATTATCTCTTATTTATAATGTTGCAAAAAAGGATCTAAGAATATTTTCAAATCTTTATCCTAAGTTTACTTTTCCTAAGGAGGATCAACTAAAGTTCCAAGATTAATAGCATTGCCATCTATCAAGTCCTATATCTTGTGTCTCAAACTGATGCATCTATTTGTTTTAAGGCCTGGTGCCTTATGAAATTCACAAAATGCATGTTAACCATATCCCTGTGGAAGAGGATTTGTTGGATAAATTTATTGAATAGGAGGGAGAGATATGATATTATATTATAATAGCAACTATAAAACTCTTGCTAGAGGAATTGGTAGATTGAAAAAATTTCATCGAGGAGGTGTTGATAAAACCACTCACTCAAGGGGATCCAAAGTTGTATTAATTTTAGGTTGATTCTAACTCTTGCTATCATTGACATTTAATTTGTATGGGACTTTGATGTTAATTTTTTTTTCTAATATGCTCATGTACTTGAGTTTGTCTATTGAAATTAGTTTGACTTCCCTTTCCTTTAGTGTATGACATAACTCATTGAAGGAAGAGAATATTTTGAACATTATTGACTCATGTAAAGTTGGTAGAAGACTCTGCTTGAAGATATCCTATAACTCTTGATCAGCCATGGGGCTAGTCATCTTAGCCAAGATAGTTTAGTATCAAAGAATATAATCTATGAGATGCTCATTTGATCTTTATTTCTATTATATAACTTGGGCATAAGAAACTTTATCACCAATGTTTATGATAAAATGATCTAGAAACATGTTAGCTAAAGGATTGAATGCATTGACTAACTAATTCAATAGGCTATAGAACCATTGTAAATAATAATCATTTAGACTTCATGGAAATAGCCTGGTAAATAGCCAATCATTTGGTACATAGTCCAAGCATGTTACATGAAAGGCTCTCAAATGTGTCTCTATATCACCCTTGCCATCATATAGAGTGAGCTTGGGTTGAACAAAACCTTGTGGCAAGGGTGTAGAATCAATGTAACATGCCAATGGTGTATGCAATAGAGAAAAAGAGTCCAAATCCTACATAGGTCTAGAGGCACCTTACTCAAGATGTAGCACCTTGGATTGAATAGATCTTATCTCTTGGATAAGGGATAGCACATAATGAGACAAAGATTTACTAGTTATAGCTAGTGGCATAGATGAAGGTTGGGCTACAATAGGGGGTTGTTGAGACATAGTTGCCCTTATAGTGTCACTTACAATTGGTTTTTCTATGGTTTGAGAAGATTGACCATTTTTAGATTTGTGTTGTTCCTCTTGAAGTATTTTAAGCATGTCAATATGTATAGTTAAATGTTCTTGAAGTTCCCTTTTATTAGTTTCATCAAAATCAGTCTATTAGGCCATTGTTAAGGTAGGAAAACAAATTGAGAATTGATTGAATTTTCTTTAGTAATTTGTAATAATCAAAGTGATATGGAAGGAAAGTAATAAATATAAGAAACGTAAAGTCCTAAAAACAAAAAAATAAAAAGTGCATAAAAATGATATGAAGCTCACAAACATGTAAGGTGATACCTCAAGAAGCAAATAGGAGCTAGTACATGCAACTAGGGTTTTGAATGAAATTATTTTTAAAATTACTAAGGTATTTTAAAATTTCATGCAAATTTATGATTTAAAGATGTAAGAAAAAAATCAAAAAACTATAGGAAAAATACTAGGAAAATATCAGGACCTAATATGGGCAACTAGGGTTTGAAATAAAATTATTTTAAAATTACTACAAAATTTTAAAATTTAATGCTAATTTTTTATTTTATTATGTAGGTAAAAAAAATTAAAAAAATAGGAAAATACTGGGATCTATTATGGGCAACTAGGGTTTGAAAGAAAATTATTTTAAAATTACTATGAAATTTTAAAATTTAATGCTAATTTATGATTTTATTAGCTAGGTAAAAAATAAAAAATATAGGAAAAATTAGTAAGAAATTTACCCTAGGGTTTCTAGGGTTTTATGCATAAACAAACTAATTCAAGTTCACCAAATGATTTAATAATTTTAGGAATATTGGAGTTCTATTCCTATTTTAGTTAAGGGTCTGGAGTAAAAAAATTAGTAAATTAATATGTAATAATTAAGCTACTAATTTGTATAATTGATTTAACAATTTTAATAATATTGGAGTCTTATACCTATTTTAGTTAAGGGTTTAGAGTAATAAAATTATTAAATGAATATGCAATAATTAAGCTATTAATTTTTATAATTTTACTATAATTTGAATCTTTCTAAAAATAGTAATAAGGGAAAGAAAATAATACTTAGATGGAAACTGACTGAGACAACTAAGATAGAGTCTAGAATTCACTGTGCAAGATTAAGACACTATTATAAATTAGGTTCTAGCCTTCATTTTATAATTGGATAGGAGTGATAAAATAAGACACCCTAGGGTCTAGTGATATAGTCTTATTCTACCACTATTATCCAAGAGACCTAATATTTATAGGTTTTATTCATTGTGTTTGTGTGAGCCTACCTATGAAAATTTGACTGCTAGATTCCCTATAGAGCTGATTTAGTCTTCATACCCTAGACTCTATTATGCTTTGACAAACTTTGGAAAAGAGGGGGGTTAGTGTGTGTAATAGTCATTGAACGTGTATCCACACCCTTTGTGTGGGCACACTGCCTACATACCAATACTTTGAAGAGGGATCAAGTCATATGTAGTTCTCTCACTTGATGTTCTTTGTGCAATAATGTGCATGAAGATGCAAAATGATAAATTGGGTGTGCTTGAGGTGGCTAGGGATTGGTGTAAGGATTTTAATAATATTTTAATAGTATTGACTGGTTGTATATAGAGAATAGGGAAATTGACTTCATGGTTTTTCTTGTATTCTTACTTGCTTTGTAATAATTTTTAACCCATTCTAAATGAACTTTGAATGGGATTTTATAGGGATTTGTTAGTCATGGGTTGAATGTATTCATGTTAGGCTAATAATGAGAATAATAACCAAAAATAAATAACCATTGGTGGTAAAAATGTACTTGGACAAGAGCACTAGAAATGGACACCCTTGGGTCTGATGCTATAGTCCAAGTTAGGTGCTATAGTCCTGAAGGAACAGGATCCAGGGGGATGGAATCATCATTGAAAATGTTGCCTGGAGGATGTGGAATCACTATCTAAAAGGATACATATGATTGGTAATTAGTGAAAATATGCCTATGAGGGTCATGAGAGAAAACAAGAGGGACCTATGGGTTGGGTGTCACAAGCCACACTCAAGTTACCAATTTTCACATTTTATATGACTACAAGTGTCATACTCACTCTATATTTAATTTTCTATAATTTTAGTTGCATATCTCTATTTTTTTTAGAGATAAGAACATCAAGATCCTACATGATAGTCACATCATTTTCATAGGATGGAGGAATAACCTCCACTACATATAGAACATTATATTTGTCTACGATAATTTATTCCTCTTGTACTTCATTCATAGTTAGAGGATTATTATCCTCCCAAATATATACACCTACTTTCTCTATTTAAGTCATTTATAAAAAAATTATTTCACATATATCAAAGATAATGTAAAATACCATGTTAAAATCCCATTATCAATTATAATTCAATATCTATGACATTTTTTTATTATATATGTAATGATATCCTAAGACATTTATGAGATCTCATATATTATAGTATACATTTTATCTCATATTATATCATGTTTTTGATAAACTATCATTATATTTAGAACTTGTATTATTTCTCATTCTTTACTTTTATTGTGTGATGTTATCTACTTTACTACACTTTAATTCTTAATATCTTCTCTCTCTATTGGGTTTATTAAGCCATCGCATTCTTTATGATTCTATAGTATCTCCTTCTTGGAATTATTTAGTCATTATGATTCTTTGACATATTTTTTACATTCTCTCCCTATTAAGTCTATTCATTAATTTTGGGGGTATTTTCTTATACACCTAACATTTCACCATATACAAGTAAAACTATAAGGAACATACCAAAAAATAAGCTTAGAATGGATGGAAAATTGTGGTGGAAGGTATTCATCAGTGTGATTAATTTAAGGAAAATGGCCTTTATAACTATGGTGAAAATAGAAATAATTCTTAAAAACTTTTGGATGTAAACTAAAATATTGATTAATACTTATAACTTGGTGAAATTATTTGGAGGATTTAAAACAAAAATTTGTAAAGATTCAAAAACCAAGTTAAAACTTAAAATTTATACAAATAACATATATCAAAATATGATATCTTTAAAACATTTTGATACCATAACATACTATAGACAACACTATGTACAATAGGGAACAATACTTTACTAATTACATATTTATTTAGTAACAAAATTTAAATAAGTATTAAGTGATAATTAAAAAATACTTTAGTTATTTCTTAATTGAAATCACAATGTCATGTTTTTGGAGATCTCTTTAGATTTCCTTTTTTACAACTTTTGGTGGTCCTAAATACCACAACAACACTCTCTAAATATTGATCTAACTTTTTAAATGGCTCTATATGTGACTGAGTTGGAAGATACCATGTTATAAACTTATTATTTCTCAATTTAATCCTTTTGAATCACCCTAGGTTGTAAATATGAATGAGATGTTTGATAAAAACATGGGTACAATTCCCATGTGTTAGATCTTTGTGAAGTAACATGGAGGACCTTTAATAAAATTCTCAATTATCATAGTTCCCTTCACATGTACAATCTAGTATTCAAAAGATATTCCATTTCAATTATGTCTTTTAAGTGGAGACCTTTATTTACTAGAGGAAGATCTCTTCCAAGTATGTCAAATAATAAGACCAAAAGGAATGGAAACCAACTTTCTTCCATAAAAATCCAAATGTAAAATTGACTTATTTAATGCCTAAGATGCTTACCATCTCTTGAAATATGATTATCAATTTTTGAATGTTTCTTAACAAATTTATAAATATTATTATAAACTCTTCAAAGCTAATAAATAAAATCAACCATGAAAGATTGAAAATTTTACACATAAATAATAATACAGTAATATAATTAATTTTTAGACTAAGATTTGATAAATAATTTTAATTATATGATATTTTATCACATAATTTCACTATAATTCATAATTTTTAATTCAATCATCAAGTAGTGAAATTAATTTATTAGATATTGATTTGGAATTACAAGTTATCACACTTTCATGCCCAAAATTTTTAAATACTCTCCCTCATTTCAAATTAATGAAATTATATACATAATATGCATATAAAAAATTTAATAAAATCCATCCAATCTAAAAATTAAAGATAATAATTCATTAATATTAAAAAATGATATCATATTTAGTCTCACACAAACCAATAAAATGAAAAAATATATCAATATTTTAAAAATCAAGACATAACTACAAAACCATTAAAATTAATCACATAGATAACAATTTTTAATAGTTGTATACCCATAAAACCATCACATATTGTGTAAAAATTTCATTCTAATACATTTAAAATAATCACTGAGTTGGAAGGTCATAAGATGTTTTGGGAATCATTGCATACATTGTACATTATCACTTTATTTTGATGCCATTGCATGTCATGGATATTATCACACTATTTGGACATCATCACATTATTTTGGAATCATAACATGCATTGGAAATCATCACATGTTTGTGATAACATGTTGGGGAAGCATCTTTAACAAAAATTTTGGAAATTCATTGAAACACTATGACAAATTTTCAAAGACAATAAAATAATCTAAAAATAAAAAGTTATAATCAATGCACTCAATTTAATGGTTAAAAATATGAAAATTTAAGATATCATAATTTAAAGTTTTTAATTCATTTTTAAATTAATTTGATGGGATAGTTTAGGTGAGTTTTTATAATGTCACCTTTGTTGATATTTGAGAATTAAGGCTTTGACTATAGAGCTATTTTTTCCTTTGGTTTGATTTTACATTATTAATGGTCATTTAGGATTTGATTATAAAAATATTTTCTAGTTGGATTTTATATTATATTATTCATGTAATTGTTTATTAATTCTAAATGAAATAGGTGTCATATTTTTTTGGATTTAATGAGTGAATATAGGTTTGTAATGATGGGCATAATTTGCATAGGAATATTGATGTGATTTTGATATTAATGATAAGATTGAATGGGGTATTTTTGAAAAAAAAAAATACCTAAATTTATTGAATATTGTATATATAAATTTTAATTTCCCATCATTTTTTTGAGTCTCATGCATTCTCACTTATTTGGTCTCTTTGATCTAATTTTTTTTGGTTCATGACTACTTGGAATTTGTTTCCATTTTTTTTAATGAAACTTGAAGAACTAAGAAATGGATTTTTGGGGTATTTAGAAAATATATATATATATATATATATATATATATATATATATATATATATATATATATATATATATATATATATATATTTATGTATATATATATGTATGTATATATATATGTATATATATATATATATATATATAAGGTAAAATATACCATAAAACATTTTTTGGGTGAAGAATACTTGAAGCTAGATGTCCATAATAGGGTTAATTCTGAAATGTCATCATTATTTTTTTAAATATCTTATCTATCCTCCATAAAAAATTTATGGTGAAATAATTATTAGAATTTAAATAAAGGAAAAGTTTAAAGCTATTACAAAATATACATTGGACTCTTTTGTCTTCCACTCTTATAATTTTCCAAATGGGGATAATTATGGTGGAGTTACACTATTAGAATTCAAAGCTCTTAAGAAATATTTTTTTAGTTTGGTGGGTCAATTAGAAGAAATTAAAAAGTATATACATGGAGGGGACTTATATTATGGCATAAAATTTCCTATTATCTTATATAAAATAATTTTTGAAAATGGAAATTCAATTTTCAACTTCTTAGGGTGGGATTGTGTTGAAAATTGTGGATTTTGTTGTATTCATTCTCAAAAAATGGGTATGTTTTTTACTTAGAAAAATATCATGCACAAACTAAACTATTTGTCTAATGTCACTAATAATATGGAGTTCTCCACTATAAAAATAGTCAAACGCAATGTTATTATTTTAAAGTAAATTTTAAACATGCAAAGGTTTAAAAATATGTTGTAGTTTTATTCCCTCCTTACTCCATTTTTTCTCAATTGGGAACATTAATATTAAATGCAAGGATGAAATTGTCTTACCTTATTTTTAATAAAGTAAACCTAAACAATATAAAACTAAGGATTGATTCATATTGTATACTCTATACTAATAATACATGAATATGAATTTAAAATGAAAAATATGATTTGAATAATTTACACTCATTATAAATATAAATGACCTAAGGGATTTAGATATTAAGTTTTGTTATTTTTTGTAGTTATAAGTTTGAAATAATGTGACTAAAAGGATGATATTAGATTGTGAGTCTTTTGAATGAGGAATTCAGTGTCTGTTACTAGTAAAATCCATTAAATTGTATAGTCATGTGTTAGATGACAACGTATATATTTTTTATTGATAAATATGGGTAGACTATGTTTCTCCTTTTTGGCATAGGTAGTTTTTCATACTTGTAATCCATCTCTTTGTGAAATATCAAGGGCTAATTACTTTTTTATTATTTTTTTTTAAAAAAAAACTTTGAAACCCTCTATCCTATTTTGGCACTAGGTTTAAACCTAAAAATGGTAAAAAGGTGGGTTGAGTTGATATAAAACACTCCCCAATGAATGTATAAGCACTTCCTACATATTTAATACTCCAAAGAGATAAGTTTAACCACACATAGTTATTTTTTAGGTGTATGTGTTCAATGGAGTTCCTTTAATGAATGCAACTTATAATCTAGATTTTTTCATAGAAAGATGGGTCCGAAGAGAATAGAAGGGAGTCTATAGAAAGATGGTTATAGATGTAGATAGATACTCCTAAAAAAGTGATCCCTCTTTCTAGTTCCAAAGGGATCCTCATACCACTTCCTCCCTGCTATATATATAGCCCTTGGGCTAGTGTAAAAAAGACCACACAGTGCATGACAAAGCCCTATTGGAATGATATCTTATCTTTAATCATTAGTACAAGTCTATTTATTTTGAATTTTTAAGAAATTGCCTCAGTGTGTATGTGAGGTATAGTGACAACAAGTGATGGTTTTCATCCTTCTATCCTTTGTCCTTCATGCTTGAGAAATATTTTTGGGTCTAACATGTCATATAGAATGTGTACAAGGAAAAGGGAAATTTTGGTTTGGCTTATGTGCTTCAAATTTTGATAGGGCCTACTCCTTATGACTAATTACCAGATTATAAAGTTTAAGGTAGTTCATTTGAATGTGCAAGTATTATAATAGGATTTTATTTTTAATGATAGATGATACAATATGATTATAACTATTATATATATATATATATATATATATATATATATATGAGACTATTTTTGTACTTTCTAAATCTATTAACATGAAAAATATATGTTTTGATGCTTAAAGATGAGTTTAATTTTAAAAATGAAATTTTCTCATCATAAATATGAGTCTTAAAAAGTGGTAAAACTATGAAATTCCACATGCATATAAGTATTTTGGACATATATGAAAGATAGGATATTAATATAGTGATCTAGAGACATTCTGAGTATGATAATGGATAGGTTTGACATAGAATAGAATTCATATAGGTAATAAATATGAAAAATGGAGGGTTAGATCTACACAAACCCTATATATAGAAGAAAAAGGTGTGACAATTCCATATGTGTACACACAAGTCATCTATGGTGAAGGTAGGCTGATATTGACATTTACAAGAGTTTAATACCATATTTTAGTGTCTAAAAATTCCCACCTTTTAATGTAACATTGAAATTAAAACAATGATATAGTAAAAGGATAAAGATATTTACTTGAGAGTGTTCAACACAATTTGTCTTTGGGATAAGGATATGAATGTGCATCTTTCTCCAAATAAACCTACCATGATACACATATTAAATCACATACAATATTACTTAATGTCACATAAGGCAAACACCATACATAACAAACAATCAAATGTCACACAATGCAAGAGGCACACAAGGATAAGTCATAAAATTAAAATATAATTGAATAAAGGTTTTAAAATAATACATGGGAAATAATTAAAGACACGTACAATGAAAACTACATTAAGGAAAAAATAGTAAGAAGAAGGTAAGGGCTTAAATAAAGAGTCATGCTATAAAAGCTTAATCAACATAAACTAATAAAATAATTAAATGTCCCAAATAAAGAGGCATATTATGACACACTCAATAAAACAATTTTATATACTAAGTAAAGATCTAAAAAATCATAATCAATTATTACCCTATAGGAAATTAAATTCAAATAATGAATCATAAAACAATTTAAACTAATCTACACCAATAATTTATGTCAACTTCACAGCATAAAAATGTAACATATCCATTAAATGTAGCACTGTAAAGAATATAAAATGATGAAAATGTGAATAAAATATTAATCTTACTTTATGAAAATCCCATGGTATGAAAATATTCCAAAGTGTGCAATGATACTTCTATAGAATTTGATTCTATGGAATGCAATGATAATGATGATACATATATGATGCCTATGTTTAGGGTATGTAGTGAGCTAATAAAAAAAATTAATCTTCCAAAATACTACCATTCCTACTAGCCATATCACTTCTATGATGATGCCATATGTAACCTCTAAAAGTAATTGTTTTCTCTCACTATACAAGTTATATCTCGTAAGGCTAATATGAATAAGAATGTCATCATAGGACAACCTATTACATGGTTTTTATTTGAGTCTAATTATGTGAAATGATTATTTATTCCTAAATTTCAATTGTTTTATGGTCATGGAGATCATATTAGTCACCTATTTAATTATACACTCTATTTTTGGATGTAATCCAATGGTAGGAAAATTCTATTAAAGAACTTTTATAAAAGTCTAGAAATAGATTCTTTAGATTTATTATATAGTATCCATAGTGACTCTTTACCTTAATTTAATAAGTTATAAGACATATTATTTTAGTATTTTAGCAAGGACAAGTTTCCTAAATTAACATTGGAAATTCTCTAGGACATAAATCAAGGCAATAATGAGCTCATTGAAGATTAAATTTTGTGATTTAAGAATACCTTACATTATTTAATATATCAACCCTCATATTTTGAAAATAAATTTGTCTTTATTAAATTAATTTGATCTCCACTTAAATAAAAATAACTTTATAACTCTTACACTTCTTTTGAAATATTGTACATTGATATTATAAACTATGCTTTTGATATTAATTAGAGTCACATAAGGTCACTATTTTTTTTATTCAAGAACACCTTAACCTAACATGGAAGATCTTGATAATGAGGTGGAATAATATGGATCATCTACCAAATTTAAAATTCTAATTAAGGTCTTAAATGAAATAGGATAATCAAAAGGGATGGTATACAAGGGAAATTCCCAAGTGAAGGAACCTATGCCAAAAAAACAAAAACCCATTAATTTTTACATTTTTAAATATAAGCCAAGCATTATTATACATACATTACATTATGAAATTATAATATACTTATATTATAATTACTATCTTCTTCCCCATTATGTGGAGTGAGTGGGAATAAGACCATTTTTTAATTATCATCCTATCAATGGGCATAATGATAACAATTTTTATGCACTATGATAAGATATTAAACACCTTGTGGATATAGGAGTTATTAAATTTTCAAAATTGGACACTAGACCAACATGATCACCTTATCCATCTTCTCTTACTACTTATCCAATGAATACTGATATATCCCAAAATGATCTTGTAGAGGCATTAATGGTCCATTGGGATTCTATAGATGATATTACTAGGAGAATTTCTTATTATAGTTTAAATTATATAAGGATCTATGTTTCCCAGGATGTTCCCCTTAAGTATCCAATCATTATTTTGATCCTTTATTATATTTCAACATAGAAAAGGCTTTGTTTTTAATGATAAGTAATAACATAATACATGCACAATTGGATTTATTAATAATTTGAGATACAATGAGAGAGATTTTAAAAATACACATTAGGATGTCATGGGTAATATCAAAATTCCAATTTATTTTATACCCAATATAATGAACACATAAGGATATGTACATAAGGATATTTCACAAGGTAATTTTAAATTGGGACAGTCAAGGATACAATATATGGGAGTATATTTTTATAACATTAATATGACTATCTCTTTTACTTGCCAAGGAGGTTTATTTAAATATGATAATAATAACTAAAACAAAAATAAAAATAAATTTACATCATAACCAATGTAATTATGTGTACCAAAATAAAATCAATTAGTTCAAGATCAAGCTTTAAATCAAGTAAACATTGTTACACAATAAAAAATGAAAACTAGCCATTTAGAGTTGCTATGAAAGAGACTCATAAACCACCTTCACATGATTAAAATAAAATTTTATACATGATTGGTTGGTAAAATAAATTTTATTCATCATAGATGATTCATTCTAATGGTTTCAAAGGTTAGTTTCCCACATACATGAAATATGTCTACAAACTAAAATCATTTTACATATTTATTTTATAAGAAATATATAATAAATGTAAATAAATATAAGGTAACAAATAAAAAATTTGAAAATGAAATATGAATATAATAAAATTACATATTATATATATCCAATATTATTTAATAATAATCTCAATCAATAATAGGATCATCCTGTTCTTGACCATCTACACCATTTACATGGATAATAGAGAATCACTACTAGCTTCTCTACGAACTCAATAGAGATATCTAATAAGTCTCTCTTGATCCTGATATATAGCTAAACTACCCTAAAATTTTCTTCACTCCTACAATAGTCTTGTATTATCTCCCTTGAGATTAACATACTTATAAAACATGTTCTAACTCAAATCCCCTATAGCTATTAAGTGATAAATCCATTGTATCTATAGATGAGATAAAAAAAAAAAATCATCCCTCTCTTACCACTATAGTGTATGCCATAATTGAAAAAGACAGTTAAATATGGGTGCATACACATCACCATTGAAAAGGACACTCAATTGAATATGGGTGCATACATACCCATACTATTATCAACAAGCTCCAATAATCCACCCCCTATGACATTATCAAGAATGTTTCAAATTAATTTAGAATGGAATCATCCACTATAACTTACCAATAGGTATCACCTTAAAAAAATAATGATACTAAGTATTTAATCAATAAAAATAAGAATATAAAATATAAAGTATAAAAAATCATGCACGTTATACTTGAAATAAATGCCACCAACCATGACATATTGTGTAGTTATAGGTAGCGATTCTACCTAATCAAATCCACCTCATGCATATGTATATGCATCATCATATATAATAGGAGATATTAGTGGTCACCTGACTAGCAACCACAAACGTGTGTACTTTGAAGTACACTAAACTTCATCTTTATCTACTATAACTATAGGAGTGTATATATCCCCTCATATAATTTGGGACATATATACACTATTAATATGCTCTATATCACTAGCATGAATAGTGGCCCTCATATTTTGGGTTCATGGGTATTTAACTTGGGAAACCTTCTACATATTCCTAAATTTTTATTATCACCCTCTCATACTTAAACCTCTCTAAAATGCCAAAACACTAACCATGTAACTATATGTAGCCAATTTTTCTTGGGGAAACATTTCATGGCATATGATAATGATATAAATACCTCCATAAATAATTATATACTTAGACCTAGTCTTCTCCCCCTTTCTTCATTTTCATCTTTCTAGGCCTAACCTAAATGCCATACTTACAATTATTGATCTTAAACCTTTCATATAAGAAACTTTAAATTGGCACAAAAAAGCCACATAGAAGTTTACATGACCACTCCAATGGTTTAAACCACATTTATAGTGGTTTAAATTATTATCATGGTAGTTGCATAACTACCACCTATATGGTAGTAGTTTCACTAATATTTAATGATTTCTAAAACTTATTTATGGGATGCACATTTTGATGCATTTTTATTTTTTTAACCCTTCATTTTAATTCATATTTTTTTACACTTAAATCCCCAAATTTCTAATTCAATCAAAGTCATGTCTAATTTAAATTTCATTAACTCTATGTCAAATTTTACAAGTTCCTAATATTCTCTTTTTAACTCTCACATTTAACATCTCTTCTCTCAAAAATAACTCATTTTTCCATGAAATTAAGATCTAAATTTTTCATTGAGAATTTAGTAAACAGGATTTGAGAGAGTTATAGTCTAACTTTTATATCTTACTTGAGAAATTATCCCAAATTTCATCACAACCTTCTAGTCATTCATACAAATTGAATTAATAAACTCACAAACTTGTATCACAACACTCTCATTTTTTTGATAACTATTTTCCTTTTTTCTTACCTCTATGATTTTTTTTCCATTTCCTCATGCATTCCTCTCAAATGATAATCCATGGGTCATCATTGAGTAAAAATTAATGAGATAATAAATTGAGGATTAGATTATTTTTAGTTATAAATAAATTTCTTGTTCTCCATGTGTCTTATAATTTGGTTAGGTTAGGGATTTTATTTTTACTTAGTATTTATTTTTTATATTGGATTCTACTAATTATTTTAGTTTCATATCAAAACCCAAAAAAAACATACTCTTTTTCACTACAATTTTAATCTTTCATAGTCTTGTTCACATATATAAAATATGAAATCATAGTAGTATTTCATGTTAGTTTTAGAATGAAACAAATAAAATAACATTTGATTTTAAACAACATTAATCTCCTAATTTAGTATTTAAACACATACATATAAAATAAATAGAAATATTAACACCCACTTGAACAAAAATCAAGAAATTGAAAGAAAAGTATTGCATATGTAGAATATTTTTGCATATCTATAAATTTTATAAAAACACAATCAAAATAAAAATAATTATTATTTATTTTCATACTAAAATTATTTCCATTCAACTCAAAATTCAAAAAGAAAGAAAACTTGCATCTAGCTTTTATTTCAAAAAATTAGAAATCTTGTTAGACGCATATAGATTTGAAGCTATATATTTATTTTTATTTTTTATATTGTATGTTTAGTATATCATTTAATATTTATTTTCATTCATTTAAAAAAAAATCAAAACATTGATATTCAACAAGCACATTTAAATTTATGCACTTTAGAAAACTAGAAAATAAGCATTCATATAGTTTAGTTTTAATTTTAGATTCATTAGCATTCACATTTATTACTTTGAGAAAAGAACCAAAAAAGTGAATTTTTAATTTATTTGATTTAAAAATCTTTGATTTTAGTAATAATATAATTTATTCAATTATTTAAAAACCCTACTATCCAAAAAAACAACAAACCTTCATTAAACCAATTGCATACATAATGAAAATGTTAGAACAATGTAAGTTATAAATCAAACACAATGAAAAATTCCTTTCATAACAAATTAAAGGTACCTATGATTTAGATTAAGATAGATTTAGGAAGAACCTTCACTTACCCTAATGAATAAGCCTCTTTTGATGTGGATTGGATCATGTTGAAAGCTTGGGATGTGTTTGTTTAAGTGAATTACATGCTAACAATTTGACAACATGTCCCCTTATAGATGATTGATTTGATTTATGAAATTATTCTTGATATCAAGATCATCATAATATAGCTAGGCTATTTTGAATTGTTTCAAAGTGAGGGGTGAGCTCCAATTTATATATTACTGAGAATGATGTGTACTATTGGATCTGATTCAAGAAAGGCCTACACATGAGTCAAATTCCTCATTTAATGAGGGGAATTGAGGATTAAATGTGGGGAGTTATATTTATAAGTATTTTTATTGATGAAGAGTGTCTTTTTGTAAATTTTGTGCCTTGACTTAGATGTGATGATATTTTTTAAGTTAATTAATGAAGTCATGTGTTTGAGACAAATTAATTTGATGAAATTAATTTATTGATTTTGTATATTATGGAAATTATAATTCCATGTATTTTTTTATTAAGATCAATTAAATAATTAATATGATTAGTTATCTAGTTAATTTTGGTTTGGAATTTGGTGGGACTAGGCAAGGTCTAATATGTAAATATGATTGATCAATTAATTGATTATGGATTATCTTAAATAGTCACATATTGATTATGGATGTGTTCAATGGGATTATGGTTACAATGTAGTGTGATAATGTGATTATGGATATGATGGAAATATTTAGGATGAAAATAGTAATCAGATTAGTGATTTATTTATGGGATAAATAAAGTTTAAATGTGTAAAATAGTGTGGATAGAGTATCAGTGAGTAGTGAAGACACTAGATGGCATAAATGAGGTTCTTACATTGTTTCCCTCTTTGAAAGGCCATTTTAACAAGATGGGCAAAGTAAAAAAATTCAAAAAATGAATAATCTAAAAAAACAAACATATGATGATTCCCTTAGTAGCATGTGATGAGTTATAATTAAAATGTATATACATTGAAAAGGTTATAACAATTAAAATTAGAAATAAAACATGATATAAAATTATTATTCTAACAAATGAAAGGTATGTTCAATTGATTTTAAGAGACATTAATTATGCACCTTCCCTTACCCAAAATAAAAATCTTCTCTTGATACATATTTGGTCATGTTGAAATCTTGGATGTTGTCTAAGTGATTTGTACAATAAAAATATGACAAAATATACCTTTGTATATCACTTATGTTATTGATGCAAGGATGTTTGTTTGATGATTATTGATATCAAGATTGGATTAATGTATCTAGGCTGTATTGGTTTCTTTAAAAGTGAGGGGTAAGCTCCCATTTATAGATTTATAAGAATGGCATGAACTATTAAATCTAATTTAAGATCAAGGATACTCATTAAATTATGGGAGTTGAAGATTAAATGTGACAATTAGATGTCTAATGATTTGTATTGAGGAAGAGTGGCTTGGTTAAACTTTTTTCCCTTGCCTTAGATGTGATGAGATTTGCCAAGATGATTAATGATGTCATTAAATAGAGATAAATCATTTTATTGATTTTAGATACTATGGAATTTATAAATCCATGTATTTTTTTATTATGACCATTTAACTAACTAATATGATAAGTTATCTAATTAATCTGGGTTTAGAATTAGGTGGGATTATGCAAGATCTAATATGTAAATATGATTAATCAATCAATTTATTAGGGGTAATGTTGAATATTAACAAGTTGATAAGGAATGCACTAAATAATATTAGGATTAAAATAGGGTATGATAATGTGATTATGGATATGATGAAAATATTTGGGATGAAAATGGTAGTTTTATTAGTGATTTAGATTTACAAGATAAATTGGGGTTTAATGCATGGAATAGTGTGGATAGTAGATTGATGAATAGTGATGACATCAAGATGGTAAAATGAGGTTTATACATTTTTACCACTTTCAAACAACATTATGACAAGATGGGAAAAGTGATAAATTTTCAAATAATGAATATTTTTTAAAAATGAGCATATGAGGATGCCCCTAGTAGTATGGGATGAGGAGTGATGAAAATGTATATACAATATAAATGCTAGAATAATACAAGTTATAAATAAAACATAATGTAAAATTATTATTATTAAAATAAATTAAAGGTACCTTTGATCAAACTTAAGATAGATTTAGTATGCACCTTTAATTAATTAAATGGAGAAGCCTCTCTTAATGTGTATTTTCTCATGTTAAAAGCTTGGGATGTGGTTTCTCAAGTGAATTGTACACTAAATATCTAACAACATGTACCTTATATATGAATTATTTACTTGATTGATGATGTTTGATCTCAATATTGGTATAATGTAGTTAGGCTCTCTTATATTATTTAAAAGCAAGGGGTGAGATCAAATTTATATATTTATGAGAATGATGTGGACCATTAGATAAATGAGTAAATTTCCTCATTTAATGAGGTAAGTTGAGGATTCAATGTGGGGAGTTAGATTTTTAGGTTTTTGTATTGATGAATATTGGCTTGGTTGCACTTTTCCCCCTTGCCTTAGATGTGATTATATTTTACAAATTCATTGACGATGTCATTGATTTATGACAAATTGATTTGATGAAATATATTTATTGATTTTATATATTATGGAATTTATAATTCTATGGATTTTTTTACTAGGACCAATTAACTAACTAATGTTATTAATTATCTAATTAATTTGGTTTTGGTATTTGGTGGGATTGGGAAAGGTTTAATATGAAAATAGGTTTAATTGATTGATTAATTAATGATGATTTTGAATAGTGATAGGTTAATTTAGGATGCATTCCATTTGATTAGGGTTATAATATAGTGAAATGACATGATTAATTATATTATTAAAATATTAAGGATGAAAATGGTAATTAGATTAGTGATTCATATTTAAGGTAAAAATTAGGGTTTTATGTGAATAATATTATGGATAACATATCGATGAGTAGTGACAACACTGAGATGGTAGAAATGAAGTGTCTAAATTTTTCCTTCTTTTAAAGATTTTTATGATAGGATGGGAAGATTAATGGAATTTAAAATAATTAATAAGAAAAAAATAATAACATTTGAGGATGCCACTAGTGACATGTGATGAGGTGCAATGCCCCCTCAAGAGGACATGCAAATATTAAAAGTATGTATAAGCTCTCAAAATGAAAAAGAGTAGTGAAATATAAATAAAATAAGGATAAAATGATGGTGAATGGTGAAAATAGCATGAAAATAGGTTAAACAGATGAAAAATGAGACCAAATGGGAGGAAATTTGAATAGTGTGTTTGATGTGCAGGTTTAATAAGGGTCGTGGGGTAAAAACTATTCATTTTAACTTTAACCCTTTTTAAAACTAGATATATGACATTTTACCCTAGTTTTTTGTTATTGTGACTCATGTACCATATAAGAAGAATCAAAGTGAGTGAGTTCAAGAGTATTAGAGGCCATATGGGAGTCAGCCACCAATATATAGATTTTTTTATCTGATTTATCATTTTAGTCATTAATAAGGGGTGAAAAGTCACATGGGACATATATGCTATGAGTAAAATTTTCCTTTTGGCATATTCACTCATGAGCATAGCATCTATGCACCCTATTTTAGCATGTGCAGACATAATTTTGAATTTATCCATTTAGTGTATGTGCAAAAAC
The DNA here is from genome assembly GCA_037957365.1 of Torreya grandis. NCBI lineage: Eukaryota > Viridiplantae > Streptophyta > Pinopsida > Cupressales > Taxaceae > Torreya > Torreya grandis. Next base: position 353,128 of record JARHVA010003228.1, read on the forward strand.
TAGTGTTGATCAACACAAAATATAGCACTATCTATGTAAAACATCATGTTGTTTGTGAATATGTCACAAATTTTAAACTATTCATGCCATTTTCACTATAACTTAAGACAAGGTAAATTCCAATGACAAATATTTGTTAATTCATAAATATTCTAATTTTTGAAATTTAATTTTGGTAATTTTTTAGGGTCGCTACATAGGTCCAAATCACCTACAATTTAGGAATGTGAATTATTTTTGGGGTTGGCTCACTGACCATTTACAATAATTTCTTAGTTTACCATTCAATTTGCCACATATATAATATATAGGCTACCATGGGTAACCATCAAAATATGCTTTCAACAACTTCCCCATGATATCAAACAAGTACCCAACATGCAAGAAGCCAAAATAAAATAGTAGAACCTGCACCATAACTAAAAGACCACATCCAAATGGTAGCATTCAATCTGTGAATGATATAATTTAATTATAATACCAAATGGCAAAATTATATGATAGAACTAAATGGAAGAATAGGTGCTACAACTGAATTGTATCATCCACACTATAACCAAATGGTAAAACTAAATGGTAGTATCCATGTTACAACCGAATGGTAGAACTAAACTATTTCATCTTTGATCATCATGGAATTTATTAGAAATAGTAAAAAAATATGCTAATTATTAGGAAAATCAAGCATATTAACTTATTTTGAAGAGCCAATAAAAAACCCACGCAACCATAATGCACTTAAAATACAAGTACTTATTACTTTTTTAGTTTGTCTTGAATTACATGTAGAAATCCCCATAATAAATAACTAATTATAATAAAATGTCACCCACTGAAGATTATTTTTATGATGAAATTCCACCACTCAAATAAGCTCCTCTATTTTTTTATGATAATGATCATGACATTAAACTAGTAGAAGAAATTGATGGTTCTCATCAAACATAAAGTTTAGCTAAAAAATCTACTCAAAAATCTATGCAAAGGAAGAGAAGTAAATGGATAATTAAAAGGTTATTTAAGGTGGACTAGGTAATGAAATTTCCCTTAATTGAACCTATACATCCTAAAAATGTTTATGATACTCCAACAGAATGTAGATGTACAATACGTAGTTAGAAACTATGAAAGCAACACAGGATATAACTTAAGTTGGACACATTTGATACATATTATGGAAAAATATATGTGACAGTGAAACACCCAGATGGACAAATTAAAATATCATATAGGGAGGGAAATTCAGAAGAATGCATTCATGTGAGTATGAAAATGATATAAAAAAACATCAAAAACATCTTGTTGAGAAAGGGGGAACAATCGAAGTTCAATTTAGAAAAGTTATGCAGAATTATTTCTAAAGTCCAAATATATATAGTCCTCTACTATATACCACATTTTTAAAAAAGTCAAACCTATTTCTAATTTTTTATATTATAAGATTGTATTTTAAGATAATGGATTTCTTGATATTCCACAATCACATTGTTCAGATAGCAGTGCTTGGGAAATGGAAAAATGTCTAGCAATGGTTGAGAAGGAGGATTTAAAATAAAAAGTTCAAAACTCACTATCCATTTATGAGGTCACAACAATTGACAACACATCCTAGGTTTGCATACATATTTATACTTTTGAGAAATATTAAAGGCAACCTCATCTACTAGTAGTTCATAAAATGGTAGAAAAATGCAATGCTAAAAATCTTCACAAATTGGTTATATTTATTTTGAAAGATAAAGGTCAAATGGTTGATTATGTAATAGCTATAAATATAGTGTGTGTTGGGGCTAATGGTGTATTATTTATGTAGGGGCATAGAAATGGTATGTTTTTTCGACTACAAATAATATTTTCCCCATATATTATTTTAATCCATTGCATGGCTCATAAGATGAATCTTGCATACAAAATAGTTAGTAAATATGCTAATGTCACAAAATTGAAAGAGCTCATTCATGACTTACATGCTTATATGTCAAATAGTCTATAAATACTTTTAGAATTCCAAAACATTTCAATAGGAGTGACTGATGGTAAAATAAACTATTGAAATATGTTGATATAAGATATATTTCTATGTATGAACCTGCATGCTAAAGTTTTCAAAAATATCCATCAAAGTAGGTTTTATGTATAAATATCATAGAGAAGTGGACAAGGTAAAAAAGATTTTTTTTTACTATTTAAAAAATTTAAAACATTGTTGACATTATGTGTAATTCTCCTAATTTTTAAGAAAAATATTTTTTTAATGAAACATGCTCAGGAGAGATCCATTTATATTGTTGACTTCATACGATTGAGAAAATGAGTATGCCGATATCTAGATATACTATTCACTTTGAATGAAAAGTTTTAGGGCCCTATATTTAGTAGTTGGAAATGTTTGATATGTTTTTAATATTATTAAATCTATTTTAAATTGAATATCAATCATCATATTTGTGTCATCATTAATGATAAGGAGATACCAATGCACACTTTCTATAAAAGACATGATCTTATGGGAGTTAAATCTGAAGAATTGCCTATAACATGTATTTTTTATGATACTATTATATCTAAACCATGGATGAAATTGAGTATAGTTTCACAAAACTTATCTTCAAATATTAGAGATCATTTTTAGATGGATGATTTTTTGGAGGCCATGATAGTTGTGAATTCCATATTTTGAAATATTAATAACAATCAAAGTTGATTAGCAATTTATTTCACAAATGCATGGGTTCTCTTATTTATAATTTTATTAAATCTATAGAGGTAAATATATTTGAAATAAAATTTATTTTGGAAAATGATTTATTGACATCTTAGTCAACACATCTCATAATTATAATGTTTTAATAATATCACCTTTTAAGCGAACCAACATAAAATGGGGAAATTACACAGCTATGGAAAAAACTTTATCCTAGTAGCATCTTGCAAGAAAGTATTAGTGAATATTTATGATTATATTATCTTTTTAAAAAAACTATTTTGGGCTCAGTGGAATATGAAACATTATTCAATGCATTATCTTTCATTAAGTCAAAACTTTAAAACAGATTGGACAAAAATTTAGAAACTTGTTTGAGATTGTATGTTTCACATTATGTTGTGGACATTTTTTCTTATGAAAGAGATCTAACAACATTAATTTCTCTAACTTAAAGAAGGGACATCAATAATATAGTGACATATAAAGATGATGTAAATGACACTGAATATGCCACTAACATGGTAGATGTAAATGTCACTTGTGATGAGCGAGCTTATGTAAAAAAATTTGAAATACCCAAGTTTTAGTTGTATATTTATTATAATTATCATATTCTAAATTATAATTTCATATCATTTTTTATATTTAAAAAAAAATCCAATTTAAATTCATTAAAATTGTTGATACCATTATTATTTGAAATATTTATTCCATTCATATTTTATTTAATTGGTTCTTCAAATTTTCAAATGGGTCATAATATTTTTTTATTTTTCTAAGATTTTATTTTTAAATACATATTTTAATTACTTTTAAAAATACTTAAACTTGATATTTTAGCATCATATTAATAGTTTTAACCTTAACTTTCAGCATAAAATATAAATTTTGAAGTCAAATACCAAGGTGATAGAACACGATAAGCCTATTGAACAATATGACCAAATTCAAAATAAAAAAATTTAACTCATGAAGATTCAAGTGTAGAACAAACCATAGTAATTGTTTGAACTCTACATCCATAATAACTAAAGCTTTTCCATTATATAAAATAATGATAATAATTAAACAAGATGAAATCACATCAAATTTAAATCCATGCTCAATCCAAATCCAAATAAAAAATAATTACAATCCACATCACCATTTTGTTTGAACTACATCAACTGAATAAACTAATCTTGTAAATTCAAACTTAACATGGTCATTTCAAATTGTTTTCTTTAAAACATAACAATATCTTTTCAAATTTAATAATGAGTTTACAACATTAGAAAATTCAAATTCATGTTCACTCTAAATCCATAGAAAAACCAATTTTAGTCCACATCACCATGTCTATTGAACTACATCAGTAGAGAATATGCATGTAAGATGTTAAGTGAACCATAACTCAATACATAGTAAAACAAGACTAATTTAAACTTAACAAACTAGTCATTGTAAATCTAAACTTAAAATTATCATTTAAAATAATTTTTTAAACATAACATTGTCTTCAAAAATAATAGAGTTTACAACCTCAGAAAATCTCAATTTTTTGTCACTTAAAAAGAGACCACACTATTCAGGCACTTTGTCAATCCCAGCATCCACATATTTACCACCATTCTTACAAATCCCTACCTCCACTTCATGTGTGCCATACTTAAATATCATTTCCCTTTCAATATCCTCAGTAGAAGAATTAATAAGAGTAAAATTTTCCTTTTCTTATTTCACAGCATCTCCTACAATAAGTAGACTTAGATCGGTATCTATTTTCTACTTCAATAAAGTATCAGGATCCCATCCTTACTCCTTATTTATTTTTATAAATGTGTTTTTTTATTTATTCAATAGAACAAGCTTCTCTTTGAATTAAATGGTAAAATATAAATGTTTTTGTGCATTTTTCAAATGCACATTGAGGACCTCAGCTTCCACTTTTGGATTATCATATTTTTCTTGTATTTACAAATAAAATATAATTAGTTACAAACTAAAATAACTATGACATGAAATTTGATAAAAATGATGATACATTACCAAATATTTTTTCTTCTTAACATTTTCAATAACAAGTTTGATGTCTTTTGACCATTTATTAAAATATGTCTTGGCTTTTGCATTTAATTCTCCAACCTATTTAGCATAATACTCAAAACATTATCATTATAACTATTAGAAACATAAATGGACCTAGATTTATCTTGACCAAATAAAGTATCAATATTTGTGGTTTCATGATGAACTAATGAAAATAAATTTTCTCTCTAGGAGTGGTTGTGATAATAGGCATTTATTTATTTTATCAATGATTTTGCCCAAAACTCCCAAACTAATACATTTTTTAACTCATCTATAACTCCCTCCTTAAGACTTGAAATAATACTTTCTGATAATAAATTTTTTAATGGAAAAGTTGTCATGTCATCATCAAAAAAATCAACATTAGATGGTGGGGTGGGGAGTGAAGAGGTGCAAGGTTCCTCTTGAGCAGTTACATCTAGACCTTGAATAAAATCATGGGGATTTAAAGTATCACCACCAACTTCTCTACTTTCAATATTGATATATTCTTTATCAAGATCAATTTTCTACAAACAGATTAATTTTTGTGCACTAGAGAGACCTCTGATAGAGAAATATAGGAATTTAGAACTTGACAATTATAGTTTTCCTCTACTAGGTGTTGGCCTTGTTGTGAATGGAATATTCTTCCCCTTGTACGAACTGTGATTTGTGGCAATAGTGGTGGTATACTTTTATTTAGAGATTGAGGGTGCCTTGCAAAAATAAATTATATTAAAAAAATGGTAAATTTAAAAAACAAAACTCAATGTTGATTTGAAATTAAATATTTAGTACTTGTAGTTGGAAATAGTGTGTCCTCCAATATACACACCATATTCTAAGTGATGGGTGTGGTTTGAGCTTCAATAGGAAAAATTTAAGTCAAAAAAATCTTCAACTAAAAAAACAAAAAATGGAATGTAAAATGCCTTACATAGAGGGTCAAAAAGACATTGGTAGATAAAATGTTGGGATTTTTTGAAGTTGTTTAGGGTCAACCTCAGCCAATTCTAAGTCAATTGTAAAAATAAAACAAATAAAGAAGATAATACACTTGAAATTTAAAATATCATTATGCATTTATTATTGGAAGTTGTAAATATGAAAGTTGCATGCAGAGATGATCTAAAAGAAACTTGTAGGCATTTTGAAATACAAAAGGATTGTAAAGATGATTCTATAGAGTTAGAATCTCTAGATCCTTCAATTACATGTTTTACTTTTGAAGATTTTTTTTTGTGTCATAAAGGCATGAAATATTACTTGTAACAAATAAACAAATATTAGGACTTAATTTTTTACAATTTATAAACTTAACCATTCAGATGATTCCTTTGAATGGTAAACTAACCTCCTGCTCATAAACAAACAAAGAATTTATGCTCATTTTTAGATGCAACACATTTGGAGTCATATTTTTTTGAAGGTCATTTAAGGCCTCATAGTACAAGACTAGAATAAAATTTTAATAGGAAATTATGAAACTAGGATTGGTACAAGCATAATTTAATTCTAACCTAATCCTAAAAGAAATAAAAATGCACTAGTCCTATATCAAACCCAAAAGATTATGAAGAATGTAAAAAATAGCCCAAAATGGAATGTATACTAGTCTTCCTTGTAATACTATTCTCAAAAGTAAAAATTAAATAATTAATTTAAGAAAAGGGTCATAAATGTCATCCATGTGGAGGTCCCTCTTGAGACTATCTGAAACAAAATTGAAAAAAATATTAATGAGTAAAAAGGAAGACAAATAAAAAAAGTTTAATTTTCCTTTGATGGAGCTGCTAAAGGGAATCTGAGAAGAGAAGGATGTGGAGGAGTCTTGAGAGATCATGTGGGAAATGTAATTGATGTTATTGCTATCCCTATTGGTAAGTCGAACAGTCATATTGCAGAAGCTACTACAGCCCTTCATACCATTAAACTAGCTGTTGAGTCAGGATTTTCCAAATTATGGTTGGAAGGTGACTCCTTGAATATCATAAATATCCTAAATAACAAAAATTCAATTTCATTGTCTATTAAGGCAATGGTGATGGAAATTAAAGCCTTAATTCAAAATTTTGAAAAAGTGACCATAACCCATACTTACCGTGAAGCCAATGGGGTTGTTGACTAGATAGCTAATCATGTTGTTCAAACAGGGCATAAGGTGAGATGGTAGGATGCATTAAATAAGCGTGTTGATCTCAAAGCACTTATTAATTATGATGCCATTCATTCAAAGGTGGGAAAGATCTGCCTGGAATAGCAAGTTACTGATTTGGAGTGGCCTCATGGTGGATAGATTACTTTCATTGAATAGGTACATTTATGAGAATGTAAAGTGATTATCGCATGTGCTAGAAAATAGGCAAGCTCCATTATAAGTTGAAAACAATTGGACTGATTGCTCAGTAAGTAGTGTTTGGGTGTCGTTGGAATACTGTATGGCCTGCAAAATGAAAGGTGAACTGAGGAAGAAGGAACCTAAAAATTGCAAAGACTAGAAGGCAAAACAAGATTTTTGGAAGATTCTTCAGAGAGGGAAGGTTGTGAGTTACTTGGAGTGGCTGTATGGTTCTAAACCCCACATAATGACGACAATATTCAAAAATTAGGTCGATGATAGGTAACCCTCCATGGTATCACAGTGAAGGTCACCGAGGAATTCATTGCAGAGGTCACAGGGCTTTCAATGGAGGGTATAAAATTCTCTAAGCAGACTAGTATATCTAATGAGGCATACAGCAAATTTCCAAAGACGGATGCTGAGGAGCAGCAGTTAGAAAAGAGTGGGGATTTCTTCAACCTGGAGCAGATAAAAGGAATCTGGAGAGATGTCTTATGTTTCATTCATGAGTATTTTATACTTGATGGTAAAATCAAAAGAGTCCATAAATTTCATTTTATCTTTCTTAATCATTTTAGACACAAATTTAGAATCTCCTTCCCTTTCTACTTGCGCTTCTCACTGCTTCAAAGTTTGTTTGCTCATAGAAAAAAGGAGTCTCGCTCTATATTGCATGAAGGATTGATTCTAATAATAGAGGGTTTGTGCAAAAACAATGCCATTACCCTGAATCCTTTTTCAAACAAAAATAAGGATTCATAGAGTAAGAAGAATGAAAATGTAAAGGAGAAAGAAAAAGTTAAACCTAAATCCTCCAGCATCAAAAAATAGATTGTTGATGAGGAAACTGAGTGGGAAAGCACAGAAACTTCTGAGGAGGAGAGCATGGAGGTAGAGGAAGGGACGGATAGTGGGGATTCCAACTCTAACATGGAAGGTAAAGATAAAAGTGAGGATGAAAAAGAAGGGGACACAGCAGAGGAAAAAATAGAATAGAAAAAATCTGATCATGAGGATAATTAGCAAGTATTGGGGGGAAGTGAAAAAGAAATGGATGTTTTATTTGAGGATCCAGCTTTGAAAACAGAGAAGGAACACATGGTTCAGGATGCCTATCATGCAATGGAGACTAGAGAACAAGTAAAGGATGATCTTGTCCACAATGAAAACCCTGTTGATACTAAAGAATAGAAAAAAATGGAAAGGGAGGATCAAACTAAAAAGGATGAAGTCAATCCAAAAGAGAACACTAAATATTTTAGTGATGTTAGGCAGAGTGACATGAGGCTTCCCTTCATGAATTTAGCTAAATGCAAAGCAGATGCTATTCTTCAATTTACTCGTAGATGTATAAGGAAATAATGGGCCTCAAGAAGAGAATGGAAATAATGGAACATAATCAAGAAGCTGATTAGAAAAAAATCAATAATCTATAAATGTAGATGAGAGATATTCCTATCAAACTTAAAGATTATGAGAATAATCTTACAAGGCTCATTAAGGAAACCAGAATGAAGATGGAGGAGGTTACTTCCAGCATATGTGTTGCTGCTGCAAACCTTGGAAAATCAACTAATGAGGAAATAAAATCTTTGGAGGGGCCCAGTAAGAGGACCAGACAGAGCTCGAAGAAGAAAGCTTTACAAGAGGCTACTATGTCGGTTGCAATATCCATATAAGACACTGTTGTGATTGGAAAGGAAGTGGTGAAGATGATCCTAGAATTAAAATAATAGGCTCTTTTTGTTCATACTGTTCTGGTCCTTATAGTTAGATGTTATAACTGGTTCAATTTTTTAGTTCTTTGTTTTCTAAATGAAGTTGATTTTCCAGGTCTCTATAAAACCTGGGGTCTTTCTTTTGATGAACTTGATTAGTGGTTTCAGGTCCATGTAAAACCTATTTTTGATACTACTCAGCAGTAGGTGTTAGGTTTGTTTTTCCTGTGGGGCATTTTTGTAATATCCTTCTTCCTTTGTTTTTGGGTTTTTAGGTCCCTTCAAAACCTATTTTTACCTTAATCTAAAACAAACGTTTAATTTTAAATATGAGAAACAAATTTACATATTTTTTTTGTATGTAAAGGGAAACACAACTAATTTATAAATCAATCCTAGATTGGAGAAGATAAATCCTACTTACAATTCTAATTGTTTATACATTAGATATTTAGGGTCATGACCAATATGAATCTAATATACCTAAACAAGGGATATATTACCACAATAATATCACTACGGAGGATTATATAGCCTCTAGTCAAGCAAAACTATATAATAACCCTAAATAGGTCCTATGTTTTCATTTTTAAAATGTATAAATGAAAACCCAAAGTAAAATTCTAGTCTAGTGCTCAACAAAGCTTATATCACAAATGGTAGTTAGTAAACATAAAATTAAACATGAATAAGAGAATAATATTTAAGCTATATATAGGTAAAACCCTAATGCATGGAGAGAGAAATATATTCAAAATCAATTACTTATACTACTTGTATCTACTAAAAGAGAGGAGCAAAGTTATAGATATTTACCTTGCATATGAACCTATTGAGACTCAATCTCTCCTTTAGCCAAAGGTGCTTTATAGGAAGTTATTGTAGTTTCTAAGGATCACTAAGAAAGGTCAAAGCATCCAATATTTTTCCACAAGACAAGATTCTTCTCCAAGTAGAAACCTTAAGCTAAGACCCTTCAAGTAGAATGGTAAAATATCATATTATAAATAATCTCAAATGAATAATTAACTCTTGTTGTCTCTCTAATAATGGTGAAATAAATGTGTTTATATAGTTGAATCTAACCCTAGTCCTTTTCAAAAGTTTAGCTGATAGGGTCAACCCAATCGACTCTATATTTTTATTTACAAAAATAAATTAGATCTTGGTCTAAGTTGGCCAAGGGATGACCTAGACCCTAAATGATTTTTTTCAATTAGAGTACAGAGTCGATAGCACTGACATTATATCATAAATCTTCAAAGGAGTTTAAGCTAGGGAAGGGATAATAAAGGTGAAAAATGAATAGAGGAGGGTGAAAAAAATGAGGCAAATCTTAGGGTAATGTTTTTATGAGATGGTTATATTGATAAAAAATGGTATTAAAGGGACAATAATATTTTAAATTACCAATGGTCTTTTGACCCCTTTCCTAGTGAACTCTTTAAGGCATGCAATCAAAGAGATTGAGACTTGATAGGTTCTTACAAGATAGAAAGCATCAATAATTGATAAATTTTTTAAAATATTATGTGTATACATATGTCCCTCTCAAATATCATCATGTGTCACATAGGTGCAATAGGGTATCGTGCTATGAGAAATAATATGGAAATATACAACACTAAAGCTAAAAATTATATTATTTTAAATAAAAAATAACTGAAAGTAAATGATAAAAAGGGAAATAACTAAAAAATTAAATGTATGTATACCTTGACTTAACTTTATTTCTATATTTTTATCTATTTTGTTTTTGGTTTTGATCATGGATAGTGTAAAGTCTACTTTTGACAAACTCAAGGATACAAAACTAAAGATAAAAAAACAAATAAATGTAGGAAAGCCAAGATAATTGATGCTATGTAGATGAGATGTACTAAAAAATTTGGATAGTTAGGGAGAAAAATGATAAGTTAGACCAAATGACCAAGTTAAAATTCAAGTAAATCAGGTAATTGAAAGAGCCAAAGCTACTAAAGTTTAATAAATTCAAAGTAAACCTTAAGTAAGAAAGGAAAACTCACCAATTCAAACCAAGGATACATGTCAAAAATGGTAATCAAATATAAATGTGAAAGTAGTAACAATATTTAATTAAATAAAGATGGACAATTAAAAATTTAAAACAACATTTATGAGTGAGTAGTAACAATCCTTACCAAATTAGTAATGGAAAAAGTGTGTGAAATGAAAAACAAATTAGTGAGTGATAAATAACAATCCAACCTCACTCAATAATGGAAAAAGTACATGAAAGTAGAAATGAACTCAGGTGTCCAAAAAAAAGGAGGTAAAATGATGATAAATGGTAAAATAAAGTAAATTGATACTAGAGATGTAAATCCATGGTGTAAAGAAAATAATCCATAGTTACTCAAACATGTTTTGTTCTAAGGATGGATAAAATTAAAATAAAATAGTGCTATCATGTTTTAATATGTGAAGAAGAGGAGATATATAAGAAATGGGGAAATAGATATATAATCACACTTTCTTTTCAATGGAAGAAATGAAATGGGTGGAGGGGAAAATTAAGTAAATTCCAAGGTAGATAAACTCTTGATTGAAGTTACAACACTCAAATTAGGTTTGTCAAAACAAGTAGATTTTCAACATTAAAAACTCTAAATAAATTCTCCTAGACACATAAATATTAGGTCAATAAATGAAGTAATTAGATCATCCCATGAAGTCTATATGCATGAAAATTAAAATGGACCTACCTTCTCATAATGTGTTCCCCATTCCTCAAGACTATTTATAGATCCATTGTTCTACTGCAAAGATTAGTTAATTATGTGAAAAAGTAAGTATGACCATAGTGTTTGTTGAATTATCATGTTCCAATATACTAGCCTATCGCACCCAAATAGACCTTGACTCTATAATGAGGAAAACTTTGGGTTTGAGATTTGAATAGAGATAGGATATATGCTTATATTCACATCTTTTAGTGTGATTTTGACTGATGATGTTGTATGTTTCCTTTTGTATCATTATCTTTTGTTTCAAATGATTTGAATTTTAAATTTTTTTAATGGATTTTTATATTTCTCCTCCATATGGATTTGGAAAACCAAACATGGGTACTAAATATGACTATCATTTGAAGACTTTGGACTTGGTTTCTAATAAAGAGAACATAGAGAATATGGTGTCTAAGAGTCTCATTAATCTAGGTGAAATAAAAGTGTTATCTTGGCTTTGACATTAGTTTATCCAATATGGAGTGAAAGGAAAGGAAATCAAGAGGAATGAAACATGAAATAATTTGAATGAATTCAAATTGAAAAAATTATGACAAAGGGTAAAAAAGGGATACAATGACAGTAATGTGTGATTCCTTATCATAGAAATGAGGGAAGTGTATAAAAACATGTTAACTCCTTTTTTTGTGCAATTTTTATCTACAAAAGAAGAAAAGGCTAAATCTAAGAACAAAGGATAAAAAATATGTAACCATTTATTAACACATTCAAGAGAAGGAACACTGAATTTGAAGATGGTGATTTTATGAGGAAAGCCTAGTCCTATCCATGGTCTTACACTATAACTCATAAAAGAGAAATACAAGAGGGTGAACAAAGCATGTGAAAATAAATTATAAAAATGGTATTTGTAAGGAAGGCATGGTCCTATCCATGGTCTTACAATACAAATCATAAATGAAAAAATTGAGGGGTGGTACAAATTATTATAATGAAAATAAGTGAAAATAAAAATGAAATCATGAGGAATACTAGGTCATATCTAGGTTTTACAATGAAACTTATGAGAAAATAGAAACCAAAGGGCAAAAATAAGGAACTAATGTTTTATAAAAGAGATTCTTATATAGAGGGTGATATTGGTGGAAGTATCCTACAAAAATTACTAGAATGATAGCATATAAAAAGCATGATAAGAAGGGATATGTCTAGGAAAAATACTTCTTTAGGAATTGTGCATTGGTAGGCTCTTTAAAAATATGGCCTTCATTGGTTTGAAGGTGATAGGCACTTGTACCAAGGATGTCCTTGAATAAATAAGGACCCCTCCATTTTTGAGCATATTTACATTATTTTTCATGAGTGTAGTCTAGTTTAAGGACAAGATAACCAACATTGAAATTAAACTTTAACTCCTTTATTATGTTGTTTAGCAATGTGGACCTTGTATTGGTGATTGTGTTATAGGGAGAAAATATGATGTTCATCAAGAAGATCAAGATAATGAAGGTGATATTTATGAAACTCATCATCAAGTATAATACCATGAAGAAAGATACGAAGATAAGGCAACTCAAATTCTAATGGGAGAATGAACTTAGAACTATAGACTAATGAAAATGGCATTGCCCTAATGGCAGTATATAAGCTAATGTGATAGTCCCAAAGAGTAAGATATAAATGAAGATTCCAAATTATGTGGATTTCATGGGTTGTCTTTTGGATAATTTTAATAATAATTTTGTTGGTGGACTCAGCTTGACTATTGCATTGGGGATGTTAAGTGTGGAAAATTTGTGATTGATTTTGAATTTAGCACAAAGATGTTTGACATCTTTATTTTTTAAATTTCCACCATTATCAAAGATGATAGTTTAAGGAACACAAAATAAACAAATGATTTAGTTAAGGATGAATTTATAAATGGTGGTACTGGTGACATTGATGAGGGGCATGGCCTTGACCCATTTGGTAAAATACTTGATAATGGTGATGATAAAGACACGCTCATCCAAAAATCTAGGTAGTTTAAATAGATTGTCATTAGTCATGTTATGGTTAGATTTGTGGGCCAAATATTTCCATAGTTTGATAAAATCATGAGCTAATTCAGTGGAAGATTGCCTAACATTGATGAAATGGCTAAGGGAATTTTTGGGAAGATCATTATGTTGAAACTCTTTAACTAAAGGATTGACTAAATCCTGTAGTTTCTATATGGAATGTTGGGGAATTTAGTTATACCATTCTAATACATCACTAGTGAAGGTTTTAACTAAGAGTTTAGTTGTTGTGAAAGTATTAGTTTGGATCCATTCCTTATAAATATTACCAAAGGCTTTATGGAAAGATGTAGGGTCTTTAGTCCCATCATACTTAATAGTTGGATATATGTTACCAATATCAATAGAAATAATGTAAGGGAATAAAATCTCATTTTGAATTTTTTGAAGAATTTTTTTGTTCATGATAGGTTTGGGGATGACATTCCCTATGGCATCTATAAGAGGAATAAAATTTTGATTATTTTAAGGGAGAATAATGAGAGGCTGATTATCCATATTCATCAAATGATGTTAGAATTTCATCATTTGGGAGGTGTTAGATGTTTGAATTATGTTCATTTGTTGCATTATCTATGCAAGAATTTAGGTTGTATCAATTGGTGGATTGGTGTTTATAGGGGGACTCCCCAAGTTAGTATTATGGGGAGGGTTTTTAGGTGGTGGATTATCTATGGGATTATTAGATATACTTGTGTCAATTTCCCCCACATTGTGGTGAGAAACTTGGAGATGGGAATTGTCTTAATAAGTATGAAAAGGATCTAATCCACCTATCTCATCTTATTATGTGATTTAAACCATGTTGCAATCTAAATATGAAGAAGGAGAAGTAATTAAAGAGTGAGGATTCTCTTGGGAGGTGAAGAAAGGAAGAAAATAACACCCCATATAGTGTTTAAATGGATTTAGGTTGTCCAAGAAGATTCTGATAGGGGATTTCATTATACTTGATGAAATAAAAAGATATTAGGAAAGAAGAATAAAAATCAAGATCAAATTCATCCATATATAGAATAGAGTTATCCAAATAAATAAAAAATGCAGCCAAACAAAGAATAGGGTCATCTAAAAGGTATATAATCAACTAGGTTGGTAGGGTATTGCTATGATACAAGCTAAAAATAATACATAGTCATATGGGTCTACTATTTATTGCTAGATAGGGGATAGAATAGAGAGATAGGAATACATAGTCATGTAGTTCACTTGTGTATGGTAGATAGGAAGGTGAAAAATAGTCTATAATAGACTATATCAAGAAAGATGACAATGCTTTAAAATAGAGGGAAAATTTTCAAATTTTTTTTAAAGCTAGAGTGAAAGCAAACATAGAAATAATTAGATCAATGTGACTGATTCAATTAGATTACATGGTACAAACCTTACACCAATGTTGGCCAATACAAGTTTTATAATGAAACACACAATGATCAAGGAGAAAACAATCAAATTAAAAGTAAATTCTAACTAATTGGTCACCCTAAGTGTTATTATATTATAATAGAGTGTAATTTTAGTGTGATAGGAAATTTAGTTAAAATAAGGAACTAGAAAATAATCTAAGGTTGGTTTTAGGATGTTTTGCTTAAAAGGGATCTATATTGGTGATGGTATTGGATTGGTATTGGGGCCTACCCCCTCTCTTCATAATTCTATAGCGATAAGGTGTCGGGTGTTTTTCCAATACATACCATTAACCACATATTTATATTTGGCCATAAACCAAGTTGGCTTCCCCCTTAATGATGAAATCCAAGTAAATAGGCCTTTGAAAGACAAATATTTAATGTTTTTTGAATGTTAAGTAGTTTGGTAGTGTTTTCTTAAAAGAGTAACGTAGTGTAGCTAAAATGGAACTTTGAAAAAACACCTATTTAGACTATGTGAGTTACTCTAAGCATGTAAACAACTAAAAATGAAATTTGAATTAATGACTAGTAAATAGATGTTGATTACTTGATTGATAATATTATAGAGTTGGTTCAAGAAAGAATATATGCAAACAAAATAGAATAGTGTCAACTTGATCACTAATCTTCTATAGAAGCAAGATATTTAATAACAGAGTTGAATAGTTGACTATGTCTCTTATAGAAGGCATACTAAAAAACTAAGTTGACCAGGTTGACTTAGTTAGTTGTAAGGTTACATTTTTGAAGAATACCAATTTGTGAAAAATAGAATTGAAGGAATAATTTAAATGATAGAGAGAGAAAATAAAGTAACCTTGTGGGCTTGAAGTTGATTTAAATTGAAAATTTTTATGTTGTAGTTCTTAATTATTTCTTTTAAATTCTACCAATTGGGTCAACTAGTTCAACCAAGTTGTACAAAACCCCATATGTTAAAGAATAAATAATGAATAGAGTTGACCTATTCAATAGTGTTTGTTGACTTGTATGTTGATAGAATAAAATAGTATACAAATTTAACCTGTATGATAGTGTATGATAATCTAGGATTGGATAAGAATCCTTTTTCAAATTTCTTGATCTAGTAACCTATAATTGATGAAGACCTAATCAAATAAAATAGAGTTATTTTAAGTGATTATGTGTTAAAATTATGCACAAAAAGTTAGAAATATACTGACTAGTTCAATATAGTATTAAAAATATATAAAAATATAAATATTAAGACAATAATTATGATGTGAAAAAAAACCTGAAGGGGTTAGATTCACATTGAGTTCACCATAATGTATGCAAAGGGAAATGCAACTAACCTATAAATTAATCCTATATCAAAGAAGATAAATCCTACTTACACTTCTGATTGTTGATATATTATATAGTTAGGATCATGATCAATATGGATCCACTAGACCTAGATAAGGGATCTCTTACCAAAATAATATCACTAGGGAGGGTTAAAAATCCTCTAGTCAAGTAAAAATATGCAATAATCCTAACTAGGTCACATGTTTTCATGTTCATAATATATAAATGATAAAAACAAAGTAAATTCTAATCTAGTTCTCACCAAATCTTGTGGCACAAATGGGGGTTAGTAAACATAAAATTAAACATGCATAAGATAATCCTATTTAATTTATGTATAGGTAAAACTCTAATGCATGGAGAGAGAAATACATTTAATATCCATTATTTATGTTACTTCTATATATTAAAAGAGGGTAGCAAAGTTAGAGATACTTACGTTGAAGATGAATCCATCGATACTCAATATCTCACTTGGCCAAAGGTGTTTCAAAAGAGGTTATATGGTTTTTAAGGATCACTAAGAAAGGCCAAATCATCTAAGACTTTTCCATAAGACAAGATTCTTCTCTATGTATAAAATCTAAGATAATAATCCTCAAGTATAATGGTA
This sequence comes from Torreya grandis, assembly GCA_037957365.1. Lineage (NCBI taxonomy): Eukaryota > Viridiplantae > Streptophyta > Pinopsida > Cupressales > Taxaceae > Torreya > Torreya grandis. The sequence goes on from JARHVA010003228.1 coordinate 370,056, forward strand.
GAAGAGTAGATTGTAAGTGTAGACACGTAAAATTGGCCGCAATTGGTTTCTACCCAGACTTCAAACTGATTCCTACCAACCATTGCAAATTAAGCCTAAGAATTACTAAACATCCCAAATTTTCTTGTGCGTCATTCATCAAAGCTTGTAATCATGTTAAGGCATCCCTAATTAGGGTATTCTATCATATGCAGTAATAACCTCTTAGGGATTCATCCCTAATCACCTTGTCACATCACAACTATCAATTTAGCCTATAGACCTATTAAGTGGGGTACTTCCACACTTAATCAAATATTTAAAGTGCTAAAATTCTAATTAAAATAAATTAATAGGTTAAAAAGGATCAAATTCTTAGTTGAATTATCTATTTTAAATTAATGAATATATCTAAAAAAAGGAAATTTAAAAAAATCAAAATATCTTAGCCTTTCATCATTGCCTTTATGAGTTGTCAAGCTCTTTGAAAATATCCTAAAATATCTAATTTGAGATCCATGCTTATTAATTATATATCATAATTACTTGAAAACTATTAACTCAATTGGAGTTAGTGTCAACTCATCTAGGTTTAATTTGAACCCATTCCAAGCTTAAACACAACCTTGACTCTCCTTGGGTGAAAGTTAATTCCTAAAGTTATAAATACAAGATCTTGCCTATTAAATTCATAAGCTATTTTGGTGAAAATTTATTATGCACAAATATATTCAACAAGTTTGGTTATTGTAGAGTTATTATGAAGTATTTGCTCCATGAGAATCATGTAAGTAGTGTTACCATGCCCAGATATTAAGCTAACTAATCACAAGCCTACGGTGTTAAGGAGAGAAGGATCCAAGAAACCTCCATCGATGAATATTTATTGATGCACAAGTTGAGAACTACATTAAACAAATCCATTTAGATCTCCAAATGAATGTAAAATAGTTATGTCTTTTATGTTTTTGTTGTGATTTCATTTAGTTTTTGTTAATAAGCTCTCCCTAGTGTCTAGGATAGAGGTGTCAGGATTTTAGTGTGTTCATTTAATTTGTTTTATGATACTAACACAAGAATAACCATCCCTCTATGTCAAATACATAGCTCATAAGTTGGCATTCTCAATGGGACCACAAGTATCCCATACAAGAAAGGAGATTGATATGAAACTTTTAGTTTTTTTAATGCATTCTTAAGAATCTTAAAAATTCAAGTTTTAACTTAATTTTAAATGTAATTATATTTTTTTAGCAACACGAGTTATATAGAAACTGATGTCAATTATATAAGACCAATGTCTATTCTCATAGACCGATATTTATCCCTATGTGAAGATCAGAGCATGATAGAAACATGAATAATAGTGGTTTTTTATGTTTTCTCTTGCTTTTATTTTTTGTCTAAAAACTTGCATATTATTTGTCTGACCATTCCTTGTAGGATCTGGTGATAATTGTTAGTGTTAATCTCATTTCACTTATATTATTTTTTGAAAACAACCCATGTTTTCATGTGTTTTTATAGAAATTGACATCGATCTCTATCGACCGACATCAACCTCTATGAACTGACATTGATCCTTATGTGGATTGACATTGATCTCTCTGAGATAAAAAGTAGGAAACCTAAGAGATCATTTCAAAATATTATTTTCTCATTCACTTTTGGGATTATAAATAGGAAAAACCTCTAAAAAAAATAGGTCCTAAAGTGTAAAAATCCAAATTTGAACATGGTTAAGTCTTACACAATTTGTCTTTGGTTTTAAAAAAAACTTAGTTCTTTTCATGCCTTAGTTGTTTTTGAAGTTTTTAAAAGTTTTTTCCAAAAAAATAATGCCAAGGGGCTCAAATTTCACAACATAATTTGTTTTGGTTCACTAAAATAAACTCTCACGCTTACTTACATACTCCTAAGAGTTGTTTATTTTATGCTTATTTGTTAAAAGTTGTTTATTTATAATAAATCAAGTGACAAGTGTATGCTCTCCCTCAATCCTCTTTAGGGAACTCAAGTGACCAAAATTTATCATTATATTCCTTGGTTGCTTTAATCCAAAAATTTAAAATAACATCACTAAAGTCCTCCCCAAATTCATATGGTCTGGGTAACCCTAAAATGACCATAAAGTCTTTTAACTTATCTTTATTTTTATGCATTTTAGCTTTGAGTGAAATTTCATCACCTCCTCATGGGTTCTTTAGGGAAATTTTGACCCAAGAATTCATCTCCTGACATCATTTCAACCCACTCCATGGTGGGGTATATAAATTGAGCTAGTGAATCACTAGGATGGTAGTTTGAGTGGTTAAACTACCTTCATTAATGACTATTATCCTTAGAACATATGATCAACTCAGGCATCTTATTATACTGAGAAAGTGATAGAAGTAGTTGTTATTAAAATTACAAGATCTTTTCACAACAAGCTACATGATGTGGATCTAATTAACATGAACATATCTTATGTTAGCCACACTTGGGACCATCTAGAAATTCATAAAAATTGATAGTTTAGAATAACCCCACTTGCCATAAACATATTGTTGATGTAGGGCAAGTGGCTTGAAATTCTATTTCATAGTACAAACTCTTAAGAGAAGAGGGGGATTAAAAACCCTACTTTTCATGTGCTTTTACTTTTTGGATTAGCAATTAAAATCCTCTCAAAAGTGAGTATTTTAATAGAATTTGATAGTGTTATGTAACCTTGTTAGTTTTAGGATTTAGGATGTTACACTTAGGTGTTTATGTCACTTTTTATCCTTTATTGCATGATTTTGAATCAAACTATCTATTTTATCTATCTTTTTGCATCGAAAATGAGTCTTGTTATATATCACTCCTTTATTTGAGGGGGTATTATGCCACCCATATGACACCATACATTTGCCTTAGTCTTTTGAAAAATATAATTTATGTGTGTCACTTGATTGAAAAGGTTGTCATTATACTACCCAATTCATTTCAAATCCTGTGCCTTAGAGTCTTGAAACCAAACCATTGATCATAGCTTTAGAGCATGATAATGGCATTACATCATTTTCATCCTTTCAAAGACTTATTTTCCTTGTGTCTAAATTCTGGTTTCAAAACCAAAGTCTTTTATGCCTTTTGGATCAATACCTAGTGCCATTATGCTATTAATTCTTATTTATCTTGTTATTTGTTTAAATAAGCCTAGTTTTCTACATTGAGTTCAAAATTAGCCTTGACAAGTTCAAATCCAAACATTGATTTATTTCTACCTATGCCTTGTGTAATTTTGGCTTAGGCATCAATCTTTCTCTTTTGGGTTGTGTAACTTAGGTTGATTCTTTATTCAATTTAAAAACTATTGTTTGTGTTTAGATTTGGGGAGAAATAGCCTATATTCCATATGCCTATTGTTTCATGCCTTATACAATTAACCAAGTTCATGTTTAAATTTGAATATTTGTTTATGCCAAAATGTTTCAAGTTTATTAGATTAAATCTCTTACCTTATTTTGTTTGAAGTATAGATTTTGTGCCTTTTCCAAAAGACCTAGCAATCCCTGTTTTGAGCCTAGATTCTATGCCTTCTCTGAAAGACCTAGCAACTTTTGGTTTTTTATATTAGACTTATTTGGAACACTTTATACTTAGAGTTTGACATTTTGATTTTATTTCATCCACTTGACCATTTGTTTAATACATTTGACATTAGACTATTTTTTACCAAGTTTTAGCACATACCTTTTTGGAGATATAGCTCCATTTTTTAGACCAAGTTAGACTATGTTTGGTCCATTTGTCCTTTGAGCCTTATTTTTTAGAGTTTGTATAAATCTAGGCCTTTTGAAAAACATTCATCATTGATGTTGATATGTCTTTTTACACTCATAATAGATCCATTTACAATCCAAGTTATGATAATGTGGTTTCACAAATTGACTTTGATCAAGACCCCTATGGTGAAGAGGTGGTTTGTGAAATGGATCATTGTCCTCTCTACAATACTCAATTTTTGGAACAAAGCCAAGATCTTCAAGTGCATTATATGGTGATACCTTCTTTGGGTTGGTTAATGTATGATGTTCATGATTTCACTACTCATGGTACCCAATCCCCCACCTATAATATTAACCCTCCTTCATATTATGTGAGCAACCAAGGTCCACAACATCCAAGGATTACCATGCTAAGACATTATCCTTTAGATTGTGCAATAGATCAAGCTTCACAATGCCCTACCATTACCATTGCAAGACCTTATCCTTTATCTTATGCAATAATTAAAGCTTCATGATGCCATACCATTACCATTCTAATCCCTTCCAATTATGGTAGCTCATTATCCCAATAATTTTGTGCAACTATGACTAGATGGGTCATAGTTACTATCCTAGGCCAACAACCATCTTTTTTAAATCCCATATTAGATTACCCTATTCATAAAGAGATCATTACCCAACCACCTACCATTTTTATTTCATTTATAACCATCCCCCACTTTAGAAAACCCATGCCAATCATTGAGATACAATCAATCCAATCATTACCTCTCCAACAAAGCCAATCATTAGAATACCAAGATATATTCAAAATTGGTATTTTAAAACCACTTGTAAACCAAGGCCAAGAGAACCAACTAATCCATGATGTTTTTATTGAAACACTTATTTACAATAAGTCAACCTATGATGAATCACCTCTTGATCCTTTATCCATTATCAAGGAGTCTCATTGTAATAAGCTAGTCTTTATTGAGTCACTTTTTAATGATTATAACTACCTTTGGGAAAATCATTATCTTGACCATTGTCTTATTTTTAAAGAACCTCATTTTGACAAGCTAGTCTCTATGGATTTGTCTCTTGACCTTTTTCCCATCATTGATGAGTCTCACTTTGACAAGCTAGTCTTTGTGAAATCTTTCTTAACTAAGCCTATTTTCAAGGATCCTATTATGCCATCACATGTCATTACTTATCCAATACCAAGTGTTTAATAAGACATCATTGTAGAAATAACCACACTAGATGAGGAATCAACATTGAAGTTAGATTATATTATTTAAATGACATCAAATTTAGCATCAGAAGTAGAATCAATGTCACTCTCACCATAAGATTCAGAGTCCCTTTAGTTGAAATCAACTTCAAAATTAGAATACATTTATGGTTATTATAACATTGCTTATGCATACCTTTTAGACAAATTTGAATACATTTGTGATCCTTCCATAGTTTTTAAGGATGGGTAGTTCAAATTTGACATAAGTTCTCCTAGTATCTTTTATGAGGATTATGTTACATCTCCCCATTCTATTACCATTACACATGCCATTAACACTAAACAACCTAGCCATCATATCGGCATTCCACATTCCAAAAGTGTCTATTAGGACTGAAAAAATCATACCTTATTGAAATACATGCATGGAAACATATCAATTGAATAATATTATGGGGACCAAGACCATATTCATGCAGAATAAGAACAGTCTCCTATTGAAACCTTTTCAGATGCACTAAGGGAGAATCAAATTCCATACTCAATATCTTATAGTGAAACCTTTTTTAAGGCATTAGAATATAATAAAATTCAATGTTCCTTAGTGAAACCTTCTTAGATGTGTTATGGGACAATCAAGATAACTTTATTGGTGAAAACCTTTTTAAGGTGCCAATAGCTGAGAACAATAGTTCTTCACTACTTGATGAAGACATTATTAAAGATAACATTAGTATAGATTATAATCTATAGCATAATAAGATGTTATCTACTCTCAAACCCAAATTATAGAAAAATTTGGTGGATTTATTGAGAACATATTTAGAAGTCTTTAGCCCCATCACAACCAAAATTATGTCAAATATGGAATAGAAACATTGTGTGTGCCTAAAAAACATAATATTCATTTGTTTCCCAACCATTATAAATTCCATTATCATCTACCTTTACATTTCCATATCAAACATATCATCCATTGTTTATCTATATTTACCATCCTTGATCATACTTTCCTTTGTCAAGGCTACAAAGACATATTGTCTTGATGTTTGGAGGAAATAGAATCAACGACCAACAAAGATCACAACAATATTTTTGGAGTCCAAATTTATATCAAGTTATTAATAGAGAAGCTATTCATAAGAGGTGTGGGATAGAAATTTATATTATTGATTATTCTAATTATCTCATATGTTGATTAGGATGTGTATTTCCACATTAACAAGGATAATATAAAATTTTATCTTTCCATTTTCATTTTCCATTTACCTTACCATTTTAATTTTCCATTTACCTTGTCATTATTTCATACCCTACCATTTACCTCACCTAATTACTTAGGGGAAACCCTCTTACCATTATATCCAATTGACATCCTATAATCTTCCTTGTGTCATACCCTATGTTATTCTACTATACCTTCATTATTAGACTAAAGCCTATTATTAGCCACCCTATGTAACCCATTTTGGCCTTAGTTCCTTTGGTTCTTCCTCCACCTTCCATGAGGGGATTTTGATCTAGTTTTAGTAGTTTGAAAATTCCCTATTTACATGATATTCTAAGAAAGTAGTGTGATAATAGATATGGAAAGTTATATTTCATATATGTTTGACTGGTGAAACTAATTATAACTACCTATAAGCAAATCAATATCCCACCTTGTATTACTAATTATAACCACCTATGGGAAAATTAGTAGCACAGACCTATATTGTTGTTTCTTAATTATAACTACCTATGGGCAAAATAGGAACACCTTTACCATGTATTATTGCATCACCTTTCCATTACTATTATCATTTTCCTCAATTTATGAATTTATTGTTACCTAGTTGGATCTCACCACCTTTTGTGTTGAAAACACTACTATGACTTGAGTTCATAATAGGATTATGTAGGTCATGATTGATTCATGTTAAGGTCAACTTAGTCCCCCTTTTCCATATGTTCTCATCATTTTTAAATCGACCAAAGATAATGATCTCACCATTTTATGAGTGGTATCTTGTAAATCGCTAACACATTAAGATACCTCAAAAATCCTAAACATTAGAAAATAAACTTACAATCTATTAGAGAGATATCAAAACTCAAAATCTAAAAACTTTAGTCATATTTAAACCTAATCAGTCATCCTCGACCTACCCTACTAGGGTAAATCCATTATTTATTCTAATCCATTCCACAACCATTGGAGGTGTGACCTTCCCTTTGCATATATCTTTACTTGGTGGCACCACCTGTTTATCCTTCCATTGAGCCTTCATGTGTAGGTTTTGACTTGGTTGTTAACAAGAACTTTCTATTGCTTTTAATTTCAAGCTTTATATGTGTTTGTTTACTTATTATTTTATTTATTTGCCTATTTATTTGATTTAATTGTTGTTCCTTGATTTAGTCTATATGCATTCATTGGGTAATTCCATACGCATTATTCTTAAGTCTATCCATATTCATACATTAACATTGTCATCATGGTTTTTATCATTGGTGCATTGTTTTCAATTATTTATTAGATTAGTAGTCAATCTTTATGAATATTTTATCTAAGTTATCATGGTGTTTTATCATGATTAATACCATCATATGCTATAGTGAAACTCCACTTAAGAAATCTTATAAGTAATGGAGCCTCAAAATTTTCTCCTTAGTAACCTTTGCAAATCCTCCCACCCTCCTTGATTAAATAAAGCTATTAACCATTCTAGTTGTATCAATACTAATTAATATGAACATTTCTAAATTAGCAAGTATAAATAAATCATTCATATTGAACAATTATTATTCCTCTAATCATCTCTTTCATCACTTTGTGCATCCTCATCTGCCTAGTTATTTGTTGCTTCTTAAGTCATTAGACTATCACATCTACATTTGCACCTGCTCATATTTAATCTATGCAACATGTTATATCCTTGAGTTATACTTTCCAATATTCCCTACTATGGTGTAATAAAAAATTATTATTTAATCCAAGTAATCTTAATGATTATAACCTAATGTGGGTAAATCATTATTTCAACTCATCTACCCTACTGGGGCTTGTGCATGTGCCATTAATTATAACTACCTTTGGGAAATTAGTGTCTCAACCCTTGTTACTGATTATAACTACCTTTAGGTAAATCATTAATATTTTAAATTAATGTATGCAATCATTATCTTGATTGGATTAATCTCACTCATTGGTTAATTTCATTCTTCTTCTTGCTTCCTTTTTGAGGGATTGTCCATCAATCAAATGTTTCAACCACTCCCTTGAGGGGGAATCATCATAGGCTTCCCAAACATTATTTGGAACTTCTTCATCAATCATTACCTTCTTCAGTTCCTAATAGCCTATGTCATTCTTTGAGAAGATGTTATTGTGCCTATATATTTCAGCATCTTCCCAAATAGGGGAAAAATGTAGACACCTAAAATTGTCCACAAATGGCTTCTACCCATATTTCAAAATAATTCTTACCAATTATTGTAAATTAAACCTAGGAATCATTAAACATCTCAAATTTGCTTATGCATCATTCATAAAATATTATAATCATGTTGATACATCCCTAATTGGGGTATTCTATTGTATGCAATAATAACCTCTCATGGATTCATCCCTAATCACCTTATGGCATCATAACTATCAATTTGGCCTATAGACCTATTAAGTGTATAACTCACACACTTAATCAAATATTAAAAGATCTAAAATGTTAATAAAAATCAATTAACAAGATGAACAAGATTAAATGCCTAGTTGAATTATCCATTTTAAATTAATGAATATATCTAAAAAAAGGAAATTAAAAAAAAATCCTAGCCTTTCATCATTGCTTTTATGAGTTTTAAATCTCTTTGAAAATATCCTAAAATATCTTATTTGAGATCCATGCCTAGTAATTACAAATCATAATTTCTTTACTACTATTAACTCAATTGGAGTTAGTTTTAACTCACCTAGGTTTAGTTTGAACCCATTCCAAGCCTAAACTCAACCTTGACTCACTTTGGGTGAGATTTAATTCCTAAGTCTATAAATACAAGGCTTTGCCTATTGAATTCATAATCTATTTTGGCTCAAAGTTATTATGCAAAAATATATTCAACAATCTTGGATATTTTAGAGTTATTATGTAAGATTTACTCCATAAAACTCATGCAAGTAGTGTTACCATGCCCAAATATTAAGCTAAGTAATCACAAGTCCAAGGTTATAAGAAGAGAATGAGCCAATAAACCTCCATTGATGAAGACTTAATGATGCACAAGATGAGCAAGCCATTCAACAAATCCATTTGGATCTCTCAAGGAAGGTAAAAGAGTTATGTCTTTTATGTTTTTATTGTGATTTCATTTATTTTTTGTTACTAAGCTCTCCCTACTATCTAAGCTAAAGGTGTTAGGATTTTATTGTGTTAATTTCATTTGTTTTATGAGACTAACACAAGACTAACCTCCCCTCTATGTCAAATTCCTAGTTCACATAAAGAAGTACAAATGAATAATTAACTCTTTTTCTCTCTCTAAGAATGGTGAAATAAATGTGTTTATATAGATAAATCTAACTCTAGTCCTTTTCAAAAGTTTAGCCGACAAGGTCAGCCCAATTGAATCTATATCATTATTAAAAAAAATTAGGTCTTGTTTTATGTCGACCAAGGGACATCCTAGACCCTAAATGCATTTTGTTAATTAGAGTATAGATTTGATAGGGCTGACATTGTATTATAAACTATCAAAAGTGAGTTTAGGCTAGGGAATGGATAATGGAGGTGGAAAATGACTAGAAGAGGGTGAAAAAGAGGAGGCAAAGCTTAGAGGAATATTTATAAGACATGGTTAGATTGATAAAAAGTGGTAATAAATGGACAATAATCCTATGAAGCACCAATGGTCTACCCACCCTTTTCTTGGTGCACCCTTTAAGGTGTGTACTCAAAGAGATTGAGACTTGATAGGTTTTTAAAAGATAGAAAACATTAATAATTGATAACAGTTTGAAAATAGTATGTTTATACAGGTTCAACTGATCTACAAGTTGAAAGCTAACTCCAAATATTTCTTTTCATCATCTGTCAACATTATTTTTGGAGTTATAGGGTTAGCATTATGGAATGAAATCCCTGTTAGATTATGAATGTCTACTACTGAGGTACCAAAGGAGATCAATATAGATTTGATGTTCATTGTGACCCTTGTCTCACTAGTGTCATAGCAAGACATTATCAATTTCAATAACCCATAGTCTATTTCATGTTGGGGTACATAGAATAGGCTACCAAATCTACATTTCAAAATCTAATCATTGAATACATCTAGCTATTGTACCAAATTAAAAATCTATGGGCATATTAAATTATTGAAAATGTATTTTCTTTCTATGGCATTGGACTATGGAGTAGGTTGATCTTGGATGTGGTTGGATCCATGACTAGGTGAATCACTATGGGTGGGGTAAAGAGGGGAATAAAAAACTATTATATAAAATGGTTAAAATGAGGAAAATTAGGGTATTTATAAGTTGTGGGTGTAAACTAGGCCATCATATAGTATACCAATTACACGGGTTACCTAGTAGGATCGAATAAACAACACACAGTTGAACAAACTTTATGTTGAATGACTACACCAAACAATAGATCCAAGATGGTATCACTATCCAAAAACACTAGATAGGTGTGTCACTCAATAGAATTATCCAAAAAAATCATTTGGAATCACCATCCAACACCACCATCCAATAGTATCATTCAATATCATCATTTGACATCACCATCTGATAGCACCATTTGGCATCTCTATTTGACAACTCTATTTGGTAGAATTATTTATTCCATTCATTTAGTTTGACCATTTATTTTACTCATTCAACAACGCTATTTTATGGCTATATTTGGCATCTTTTTTTAGTGCATCCAAATAGTGGTAAAAAAAAATAAAAAAATGAATGGTTTATGTCCTTACACTCCTCTTAGATCATAATGGATTTGTCATCATGCATATAGGATTCTCCATGCCTGTGCAATAGTTTTCCATATATTCACTAAATAATTCTAAAGGGTTTTCCTATAGGGCCTCTTAAAAGTAACCCTAATATGAGGTGAAAATGGATGAAAAATGATGTAAATGACCAAGTATGCTCATGATTTCTTGATTGTAGGAATGATTATTGACTATTATCACATGAAAGTGATGTTAAATGGTGATCAAATTGGTTAATTAGTTTGATAATGATTATTTAAGGATATTTTAGGTGGTTATATTATATTTAATCCATGTATGTTAAATATTATGGTAGACATTACCCTCTTGACCACACGTATAAAGTGCTGCCACTCAAAGACCACCATGTTTCACCTATCGATGGGTGAGATGACCATCACCCTGGAGGACATATAGAAGATATTAATATTCAAAATATATTATATATATATTTATTGGTGGGATAAAATACCACTTTTTCTATTACATAATATAATAGACTAGATGGGAATCCCTCTACATGGTCATAGTCTTGACTTGGATAAATACCTAGTAATAGATTAGATACATTATTTTCCTTTGGTAATTATAGATATTATACATGACATTGTGATACATAAAATAACTAACATATTATTTTTAATGGGAATTTTATATTTTATTTATGACATGATTGAGGATATGATACTATTTTCTTGGGGGCCTACAATATTATCATAGTTTTACATGGGTATGCATTTGATAGTATATTAGGATGGCTAGAGTATTGGGGATTTGACATTAACATAGGTTTAGGCTTGTAAGAATATAAATATATAGAGGCCTATAAATACCCATCTATAGAATAACATGGAGGATCCCAAGGATTATGGATGGTTGATTATGGTAAGTGGATGACATGTACACTTGGGTGATTTGGGATACTATAGATGATCTATATATGAGTTATAACCCACTAATATTTATTGTAACCCATATATGAGGATACCTTTTTCTTGGTTAGATGAGATAGGATACTTATACTATATGATCATAGAGTTTTACATTACATTTCATCAAAATTTTATCATTGATATATATATATATATATATATATATATATATATAACTAATAATGCCCAAAGATAGTTCAGTCTCTAGAAGGGCATTCTCGTGAGCCCACTTATGTTCACCTAAGGAAATTCTAGTAGTGGGGACTAAGGGAATATTTTATCATGGTAATTACATATTTGGAATCGATATAGACAATTACATGGGATTATAGAGTTATATTGGATTATGTTAGGGTGGTTGATGGTTGTGATGTGTGATAGGCCTAGATGAGGTTGACCAGATTGATGACTCTAGCTATCAGGATCAAATATCAAGAGAGCATTTGGGAATTGATGCAGAGACTAAAATGGTAGTGGTAAAATAATAAAGAAATGAGGATGAGGGTAGCTATTCTATTACATGGAGGGGGACATTCATCTTATGGAGGAGATGGGCAGGGTGGACAAGGTGGATCCTATATTCAAATTCTAGATTGACTAGAGATATCACATGTGTGGATGGTGATATTATCACCAAGGCTATATCATGTTGGTATGGATGTATATGATATAGTGTTAGTGTCACCACATACATGAGGTGATAGGGTAGGGTCATCATAATGATCACATCAACCATAAGTTGTAGTTTTGATAGACAACCTACACTGAGAGATAATTGCTAAAAAAGAAGAAACAGTTGGTCTACAAAGCATTGTGGGAGGATCTTGTACATAAATAATAGTGAATAATGTATATATTATATGTTTGACATCAAATGTTACATTTATGAATATAGAGAGATACAAAGGCTCTATGGTGACTAAGACATGTTGAGGTCAACATACTCCCATTTCTAAAAAATGGGGACCCTTGTGTCATATTGTGAAAATTTTTACCTTAAAATTAAAAATTCACTTGATCAAAATATATATAGCATGTTTAGACATTAGTCATAATTCTTATTTGGATTAATGGACATGTGGTCAGATGATCATGGTTTCACCCCTTCTAATGTTTCTAAAAATTGGTTTTTGCATTTTTGTATTGTTGGTTCAATGGAATCTCATTTGCAATTGAACATTCCTAGGGCTTTGTGCTTCAATGTTAAATTGATCTTTTGTTATCCTTTTATCTATCAAAGATTAATTAGTTCTATTTTTAGTCATGTTAAAAACCTAGTCTAATGTTTTAAACTTAGGTCCCTTTTGAATTAAATTCAAAATTATGTGGGAACAAATTATGTGTGAACACTTCAATTATGCCATGGAATTAGTTTAATTTTTATCCTAAGGCTTAGTCATGTTTTTCAACACAACTAAACCTTATTCTAAAAATATTAAGCTTGGTCCTTCTATGTCCCATAATCCTTTGGTCTATTTTATTACTAGCATGGTCTAACTAATGCATGGTCCCTTTGTTATAAATCTTACCCTAAAGCCTTACCCTAAGTTTTATCATATTTATTAATAAAAAAAACCTTAGGGTAAGACTTTATGCTATGTATTTTATTTTTGGGGGTCCCCTTTAATATGTTTTAAACTTAACTTAAGACTTAGCTAAACCTTTATTCATATGTATTAATACAAATGAAAACCTTGGTCCAAGACTTTAGCTTAATTTTTATATTATTCCCAAGCTCTGACTTTAATATTTCCTATTATCCATAGGAACCAATCATATTTAGCTGCCTAGATCATAATCTATGCAATGAATTCAATCAAATGGAGAAGATCTAATAGTGTGAGATCAATGTTGAAAAGTCAAGATCATGGTTCATAACAAATATCAAGCACATTATCATTGAGTGATGGTACATGATGAAGTATACACAATCTAATCAATGGAGTATAGTGATTCAAGACTTAAACCTAACCTTAGGATGAGTGAGAGGGTGACAAGTGTCACCACCATGGAAACTCAATCAGAAGATCCAATATAATGCATTTGCCTAGATATAAATGATTTGATAATGCAAGATGGATATTGAATTTTCAAAAGGATTTTGGACCAAATAAGATTCTACCACATGGTGAAGGCACATTAACCTGGTAGAATTGATAGCATAGAGTGTAGAAATCCCATAGAACTGCCAACTATCACCATTTTGATAAAATGATCAATGAATAGACAATGGAATTCTACCCCTCAGATCAATATCTAATGGAGCATGTTAATTTGTATAAGGATGATTAGATAGTGTGAGGCAAAGCTAAATTTTTAAAGGGCTCAGAACCAATGAAAGATTGACACATGTCCAAAAGTGACAAACAATCATATTTTGAGTATTAATGAATAGGGATGCCATGATGATGCCACACAAGTAAAAAAAGACAAACTTGAAAATTGTATAGACCTGGTGATGCAAAGGTATAAATAGGAAAATATAAATTCATTTTAAGGCATGAAACTTATGATTTGAGCTCACAGATGCCATTAAAGCTCCTTATGAACTTGCTTGAAATGAATCCCTAAAAGAGTGTATAGATGGCTTAATTAATTATAGTTAGCATTGTAATTGAGTGAAGGGGATTGTATTATCACTTGTGCAAATATAATTTTATCTAGAGTCCACTAGTGAGAAATTTAATAGAATTTTTACTCATGGTAGCTCATACAGGTATTTTCTGAGAGAACATGGAACTCTATTTGACCTCAGATGTAAGAAGTGAGAAGCAAGAGCTAAGGGAAATCTTAGATGGACAATAGTAGGGTTATGGATATAATCCTAAATAACATCGAATAATATTGTTTAAATCCAAGAACATCAAAGAGCCATGAATATCTTACAATAGTAACAGGGGACTTCATCAGCCAAAGGGTCCCAAAATTAGTTGGACAAAGAATATTCATTTGGTAACTAATTTTGTATAACATTTTGAGAAGGAATGTTCTTTTAATCATGTGCATTTTATAAATCATGTGGCTTATTAGTCATAGTTAAAGAAGGTAATTGGTCTTGAAGCATTTGTAAAGAGAAACTTGTCTATGACACTTATCCAGTTGCATGAGGACATTTATCCAATATATGTTGACAAGAAATGACTAGGCATACCTCATGAGATGTTTATATAAAGGAGGTATTTTCCATTATAGAGGGGGGAGGGAGTTTTTTGAGCCAAAACTAGTTGTAACTTTTGATCAATTAATATAAGCAAGGAATTCTATAAAGTTTGTCCAAATTTGCTTGTGTCTTTTGTTATCCTAGTTTCTCTCTCATTTGTTTATTCTGATTTCTAGATTTGAATTATTCTTATGAATTAATGATGAGCACCTTTGAATGTAGAGTTGTTAACTTCTACCAATTCTAGGTTAATTGAAGGTTCTTAGGTTTATTTAATTTCCTTTTCTCTTCTTTCATTTGGGCTAATGTTATTTACTTGCAGGAGTAAATCTTTAAAGTGAATCTAGTTCTTATATGTATTATTTCATACCATCCTTAGATGTTTGCCTAATGTGTGATAGAATTTGATATTATGATACTTCATGTCATACATTGGTTAATTGCATGTTTAGATGATATGTAAACTTTGTCATGATGTTTTTAATGAAGATCAGCAACATCTATTCTATGTCTTATCTTTTCTGTTTTTTCTTTTTTAACCAGATCACTCTAGCTTAATTTTCATTGTAAATATCCATCTTAAATTAGTCTTTAGATTAGTTCTTGATCATAATTCACCATTCTTAGCATATCATACTTTATATGTTTCATAGATTAACTATTTTGGGCCATGGTGGCTCCCAACCACCAAACATTATAAATATTGTGAAATAGTCCACTTATTTTGCATCTATTCCATCAATAGATAATAGGATTATGATAACCTATAACTCATGTACTAAATTATTAGAATTCTAAAATGAGAAGTGTTATTGAACAAATGGCAACCTATCATACATATTAAGGCATAAATAGGAGGATCTTTGTTGGCACTAGAAGGAGGGATTTTAGTTAGATCTTTGTGAATTTATAGAATCTTTGCTAATTTTTGCATATTTTTATCAAAGATCAGTTGATTCTTTGCATATTTATGTTCCTCTAAGCATAATTGTGTAAAGATCATTAATTTTAATAGTTTTAAACTAGTTTTTGGGATTCTTTTAGCAAAAGATCGATATTATTTGAAGATCCATGGATATTAATGCAAAGGTAGTTCAATCTTTGTGAATTTCCCATGTTTAATGTTAGTAATAGCAATTTTGTTCAAATATTGACCAATTCTTTACATATCTAAGTTTATTCAAGCTTAGAGTTGTAAATATTCCTCTTATTCATCATTATAGACATATCTTTAAGCTTATTTAGTTAAATATATTCATTCTTTACATAAATTTGTGAAAAAAATGCTTAATATACAAGTTTGATCATTGTCTTTACAAAGATTTTATTTCTATGTTGTATTTTGAATAGGATTTGGAGGTTTAATCACCACAAGTAAGATCCTTTTCAAGGTATGGCTTGGCTATGTGGTTCTTCAATTAATATTTTAGGTATAGTACATGATTTTCCTTGAAATCTTGAAAGGTATTTTCCTTCTTTTAGTTCTACAGGTGTTATTACTATTAAAGATCATATCAGGCTGTTTAAGGCTACCTTAAGATTGTTAAATGTTTTTCATGAAGATGTTTCTTGTAGATTTTTTCCTTTTACTCTTAGAGACGAGGCATATGATTGGTTTTTTAACCTTCCTAAAGATTTCATTATCAGCTAGAATTATTTTGATAATTATTTCATTGGTCAATTTGGAAAGACCATCAATCTGTATGTCCTTTATCAAAAATTCATTACGGTGAAGAAGGATCCAAATGAAACCATTATAACTTTTAATGCTAGATTTCAAAATATGTTGAACAAAACTATAGATCCATATAGGTCTATTGAAGCTTTAGCTTTAAAGATTTATAAAGATGATTTAGATCCATTAAATTTTTTGTTTTTGAAATGATCTATTAGAATCATTAATACATGAACTTTGGCCTATGTTAAAGTTATTATAATTAATGACCAAATACAACCCCAGGTTCAAATGGCATATGCCATTCCAAATATAAATATTAATTATTCCATGTTTAATGTCATTCCTAATGTTAATCAAAGTATGCTTACTTTAAATAAAACTCCAATTTTAGACCAATTACCTTTGACTCATGCTCATCCTGGTCAAAACCTAAGATTCCTAAATAATAATATAAGTGGATCTAATCTAAAAGATCAAAGAGCTATGGTGCCAACAGCTATTAGTAGTACTCAAGTTCATAATTTAGAGGCACCTAAAAATGGAAATGACTCCATTTTTAAAATGGTCCAAAATTTGAACATTGATTTTCTTGAAACATAAAAGCAATTAGGTAATAATGGGGAAAATTCTAATGGAAACTATTATTTTCAAAGGTTCAATAGACCTGCATCTAGGTTTCAAAACAATAATGACAATTATAATAATGATCCATCTAAAATTATGAATGTGCTTGACATAAACACTTGTGATATGCCTTTTGCTAATTATTGCAAGGTTCATAATAATTTTTCATGGTCATCAAGTTCTTCTAAGACATATACATCTTCTAAGATAAATCTTATGGTAGAAACCTATGATTTTCCATTTCAAGATGAAGATGAATCTGAAGATAATTCAGAGGAGGGATCTACTACACCAATCAAGGAGGAAGACCATATCCTTTTTGAAGTAGTAGAAGTTTCAACTTAGATGAATGAAGTTCCTAAAGATGTCATTGAAATATTGGTGGATGAAGAAGATGAAGATGAAGATAATGAAATAGATAAAAAAAAACTTTCATATGACTCCATTAAAAGTTCAAAAATATGTGATCAACATGTTTTAGATGGTAAGATTCCAGACAAAACTCATATCTTTTTTGTTGATCATGATGAAGATGCCTTTTGGGTTGACTTAGAGAGTTTTTGTGCAAAAATTGATGGTCCATTCCCATCTCATATAGAGACTGAGTAATGTTTTATAAAAAGTATTATTTCAGCTATCTTTCAAAAAGGCAATGATATTCTAGAGATATCCAAGCAAGAGGAGATGGATCTTAATGAAGACATAAATCCAAGCATACTAGCTAAGTTTACAATACAACCATGGAAGGAGAATGAGATAAGACATGATAAATATTTGAATGAATTAAGGCTAACTTTCTGATGTAATAAAGGATAATTTGGGAAGAAGATGATTGGACCTTGGATCCATATATTCAATCCATGCGCTTTAGAATGGAGGTAGGAAACCAAGCAACATCACCTCGAAGACACAAGCATGTAGGTGATTTGATCCATAAGAAGGGGCCATTGAATAGAATCAATAATGTTTCAAGGCTATATAGTAGACTAAATAATTTTCCATTTGATCCTAGAGGTAGGTTATTTATAGAGTTAGTGTAGGTCTTTAGATTAGTATATTTCCTATTTGTTTCCTTCCTAACCCTTATTTGTAAATAATGTATGTATATATTTATTTTCTTATTATGCTTTGTTCTTTGATTTTAATAAGTCCTTTTGGATAACCCTCAGCTCAAAGTTCACCTGATTACTCAAGAATTTCATAGTTCATAAATGCAGGTATGACTCCTCAACATTGATTGATCATGGATTGTTGAAATGTGAGATTAATATTATAGTTTGAAGAAACTAATAAGGAATAGTGGATAGGTTAACTATTCCATAAAATCTTAAGCCTCATTTTGATCTAAACTTCATTTTGATGAGGATTACACATGTAGGATGAAAGTTTAAATTATTGAAGCATAATCATGTTTGCACTTAATAAACATCATTGCCTAGGATAAATATTGCAACCATAGGTGATTGTCTGAAGATCAAACATTTGACCAAATCCCTAAACCTGGTAACCTAGTTTCTAACCTTTGCTAGAAAGCCAAAAATGATCTAAAAATATATAAAAATAAGAACTTATTGTAAAATTTAAGGGATTTGTAAGTAAAGGTGATTCTAATAACCTCAATTAGGGCTATGGATGCCTAGTTGGTAGTGGAGTAAGACCTAGAGTGGATCCAAAGGCATCTCTATTGGGTTTATGATTGCCTGACTAGTAGTAGAGTAATTCCCAATCCTTCTCTAAGCTAAATCATGGCTCCTAATGAATATCCAAACATGTTTTGAGTCAATTTTAATGGTTAAAGTCATGAAATATGGAATTTTTCCCTTAAATACCATGAAAAATAGTAAGTGGAATCAAAACACACACACAACATGTCTAGGTTTTGATGTTTCCTCCCAATTCTACATGTGCAAGAATTTTTTTAACCATGAATTGATCTAAATAATAATGACTAAATAAGTGGAATGAATAACCTAATTATTATTCTAAATTAAAGTCTCTAAATTCTAACATATTTTAATGTTTCTCCTAGAAGTTTCCATTTATTGAGGTTAACATACCCCCATTTCTAAAAAATGGTGACCACTGTGTCAAATTGTGCAAACTTGTACCTTAAAATTGAAAATTAACTTGATCAAAATATATCTATAATGATTACACATTGTTCATAACTCTCATTTGGATTAATGGACATGTTTTTAGATGATCATGGT
Source organism: Torreya grandis (assembly GCA_037957365.1). Classification (NCBI taxonomy): domain Eukaryota; kingdom Viridiplantae; phylum Streptophyta; class Pinopsida; order Cupressales; family Taxaceae; genus Torreya; species Torreya grandis. The sequence goes on from JARHVA010003228.1 coordinate 389,595, forward strand.
TTCACCCCTTTTAATGTTTCTAAAAATTATTGCTTGTGTTTTTGTATTCCAAGTTTAATGGATCTCATTTGGGACTAAAAATGCTTAGGGTTTTATGTTTTAATGTTAAATTTATCTTTTATTAGCCTTTGATCTATCAAATATTAATCATATCTATTTTTAATCATGTTAAAACCCTAGTCTAATTTTTTAAACCTAGGTCCCTTTTGAATTAAACTCAAAATTGTGTGGGAACAAATTAAGTGGGAACACTTTAATTATGCCATGGACTTAGTTTAATTTTTATCATATAGCTTATTCATGTTTTTCAACATGACCAAACCTTAGTCTAAAAATATTATTCTTGGTCTCTCTATGTCCCGTAACCCCTTGGTCTATTTTATTATTGGCATGGTCTAACTAATGCATGTTCCCTTTGTTATAAAGTTTAACCTAAATCCTTACCCTAAGGTTTATCATATTTATTAATACAATAAAAACCTCAGGCTAAGACTTTATGCTATGTCTTTTATTTAGTAGGGTCCCCTTTAATATGTTTTAAATTTATCTTAAGACTTTAGCCTAAATATTTATTCATATTTATTAATACAAATGAAAACATTGGTCTAATACTTTATCTTAATTTTTATATTATTCACAAGCTCTGACTTTAATATTTATATTATTTTTAGGAACCAATCACATTTGAATACATATATCATAATCTATAGCACGCATTCAATCAGATGGAAAAGATCTAATGGCATGAGATTAATGTTGAAAATTCAAGTTCATGGTTCATAATAAATCTTGAGCACATTCTCATCAAACAAAAATACATGATGTAGCATACATAATCTGATCAATAGAGCATAGTGATTCAAGACTTTAACCTAGTCTAAGAATGAGTGAGAGTGTGACAAGTGTCACTATTATAAGAACTCAGTCAGAAGATCTAACAAGTCACATTTACCTAGACAAAAATGATCCAATGGTGTGAGATGGACATTAACTTTTCAAAAGGAATTTGGATGAAATAAGATGTCACCACATGGCCAAAGTGTGTTAGCCTAATAGAATTGATAGTGTAGAGTGCAAAAACCCCATATAAATACTAAGTATCACCATTTCAATAAAAGACCAATGAATATCCAATGGTGTTATACCACTCATATCAAGATCTAATGGAGTGCATTCATTCATACAAGGATGAATAGCTGGTGTGATGTAAATTTGAATTTTTAAAGGGATCAAAGTTAATTAAATATTAACATGTGTCCAAAAGTGACAAATGGTCATATTTTGAGTATTAATGAATAGGGATGCCATGGTGACACCATATAAGTGAAAAATGGCAAACTTGAAGATTTTGTGGACCTAGTGATGCAAAGGTATAAATAGGTAAATCTAAATGCATTTTAAGGCATGAAGTTTGTGATTTGAGCTCACATATTCCATTAAATCTCCCTAAAAAATTGATTGAAATGAATCCTGAAAAGATTGTATGGATGTCTTGATTCATTCTTTTTATCATTGTAATTGAGCCAAGGGGAATTAAATTATCACCTGTGTGAAGATAATTCAATATAGAGTCCACTATTGAGAAATTTAATAGAATTTTCAGCCATGGCAGCTTGGAAGGGTGTTTTTTGAGAGAACATGGAACTCTATTTGACCTCAGATACAAGAAGTGAGAAGCAAGAGACAAGGGAAATATGGGATGGACAATAGTAGAGTTATGGATATAATCATAAATAGTAGAGGAGAATATTGTTGAAAGCCAAGAACATCAAATAGCCATGAAGATCTTGTAATAGTAATAGGGCTTCATCAACCAAAGGGTCCCAAAGTTAGCTAGATAATGAATATTCCTTTGGTAACTACGCTTGTATAACATTTTGAGATTGAATATTATTTTAATCATGTGTATTTTATAAATATCATGGCCTATCAATCATAGTTAAATAAGGTAATTGGTCCTGAAGCATTTGTAAATAGAAACTTGTCTATGACACTTATCCAGTTACATGAGGAAACTTGTCTAATTATATGTTGACAATAAATGACTAGGTATACCTCATCAGTTGTTTATATAAAGGAGTTATTATCCATTTTAAATGGGGGAGGGAATTTTTCAATCCAAAACTAGTTGTAACTTTTGAGAAATTAATATAATCAAGTAATTATGCAAAGTTTGTCCAAATTTGCTTGTGTCTTTTTTTATCCTGACTTCTCTCTCATTTGTTTGTTCTGATTTCCAATTTTGAATTGTTCTTATGAATTATTGATGTGCACCTTTGAATTCAAAGTTGTTAAATTGTACCAATTCTATGTTAATTAAAATTTCTTCGGTTCATTTTATTTCCTTTACTCTTCTTGCATTTGGGCTAATGTTGTTTGCTTATAGGAGTAAATCTTTAAAGTGAAACTAGTTCTTATTTGCATTATTTCATACTATCCTTAGATGCTTGATTGATGTGTGATAGGATTTAAGCTTATGATAATTCATGTCATACATTGGTTAAGTCATGTTTAGATGATATTTTAACTTTGTCATGATGTTTAGAATGAATATCAACAACATCTCTTCTTTGTCTTACCTTTCCTTTTTCTCCTTTGTTTAACTAGATCACTCTAGCTTAATTTTCATTGTAAAGATCCATATTATATTAGTCTTTAGACTAGTTATTGATTTAATTCACCATTATTATTATATCATACTTCATATTTTTCATAAATTAACTATTTGTCTATGGTGGCTCCCAACCACCATACATTATAAATATTGTGAAACAGTCCACTTGCTTTGCCTCTATTCCATCAATAGATAATAAGATTATCACAACCTAAAACTCATGCTAAATTATTAGAATTATAAAATGATAAGTGTTTGTTAATAATTTGGGCACCTATGATACATATTTAGGCATCAACATGACACAAAGGTGGCAAGTCTTATAGTGGAGGTGATATAGTTGATAGTAGAGTTGGCGGGGTATGATGGTGCCATGGTAGTGAGATATGTGGAGTTTCATAGACTTCATACTAAGAGAGATATATCTCAATCCATTTTTACCACATGGGGATTAGGATATGTATATGTAGAGTCACTAAGAGTGGGAAGAGGGGTTTAATATGACATAGGTTTATATGAGCAAGTTATTCTAGTAGGGCAAAGAGAAACTTCATATATTATCACTAGATGAATGGAAGCATCCTTAGTATAAATATATCCATCAACCCAATTAATTAAGGCTTATCCTAGGAGGATTCCACCATGATGGATTATTGTAACAAAAGGATAGAGTAATACTTGACCTCTAATTTTGTTCATGCTTTGATAGGTGAATATAGATGGAAATGGGATGTATAGTAATGATACATGTATGACATTGATTTTGTATATGGAATTTCATTGTACAAACATTTGATTGATATATATGATGATGATTTTTATTTTATTTTCTTCACATGTCTAATTTATTGGTTTATTATGATATAATGGTTATGGATACATATGTATATGTTATTTGATGTTATAGATATCATTTTATTGATGTTATGTGATTATATGTAGATGTTAGAAGATAGATGATTAGATATAATATGATTATATGATGATGTGACAAATGATTCTATTTATGATATTCATGTTTTCATACTTAATCATATAATATAGATAGATGGATAGATTATTATATAGATAGACTATTGATTGGATGAGATAGATGATGATGTAGAATAGTGGATGTGATATTACGCTTGTGCCCAATTTTCAATTCTTGATAAACCTTTGTTTTATATATCATATGGAAGTATTCACCATGATGTAATTTTTATCGTATGCCATAAGAATGAGTCAAATAAAATAATAAAATAAATAAAATACAAATAACCCAAACACACACACACTTGCATGCATGCACGTATGCACATATGTATGCATTTACCACACACACATACACACACATAAATGAAAAAACAAGAAAACAAACAAATAAGAAGTTTATACCCTAGAATATGTCAAAAATTTGATGGCTGAGGAGTGATGATACCAATAAATTAACTATGCCCTAATAAATGATATATGTGAGGGGGTTAAATTTGGATTGATTTATCCTAATGAAGTTATAATGATTTGTTTCAAATAGACCAAGGATGTCATTTTGACTAAGGATTGAACTATTAAGTCTATTTTTAGTTTTGTGTAGATTTTATAATATTATTTGGATTTTTAGGATTTTTTAATTTTTAAGGATTTTTTGGATATATATGAGATAATAGCAAAGGGAAAACTAATTATAGTAGTGTGTACGTAAATTATTATATATGGGAATATAAATTTATTTATGGATGAAATTATAACTCATTAATGATTTCATGTCTTATAGAATTATTTATCCATGTGTCATTTTGATATCCTATTGTAAAAAGTCTATCAAATGTTGATCATATCAACATTTTTGTTCCCTGTAATGCATGTAGTTATTCACCATGGTCAAAAATGGAAATATAATTATATATGATGGGATGTATATAGATATGGATGGATGGAGTGAAGTGTATATGCCCCCAATCATAGGGGTAATTAGAGATATTAATTTTTTTAAGTGTATAAATGCTTGAGATGCATGATATTCATAGGCTCGTCAAGGTCATAACCATCTTCTATATCCAAATTATAAACCCCTAAGTCATATTTAGTTATGATGATATAGGGACCCAACCAGTTAGGCTTTAACTTCCCTTTTTCTCATAACCATCATTATTGTTTCTCTAATTTTCCTTTAGAAAAATGTCTCTAATTTAAAACTCTCAAGATTTTATATGCTTGTCATAACTAGGGTGTAACCTATTCTAATATTCCTTGAGATGATTTAGTGTATAAATTAATTTATCACTAATAATTTATATCTCTTTTAATATTATAGCTTGATAGTTTGCATCATCAATGAGATCCTACATTGAGATGCACAGGGAAGGTAGCTCAATATCAGTGGGTATGATATCTTTGTATATAAATAAAAATGAATATGGAGTGGATTTTTGGGGTGTGTGGATGTTGGTGTGGTAATCCCATAAATTAGGATAAAACTAAAAATTCCAATCACATCCAACATGAAAGAGAACTTCTTGAAGATATTGATGATGGTTTTATTATATGTCTCAGCTTAGTCATTACCTTGCATATAGTAAGGTGTGGACCATCTATGTTAGTTATGAAAATAATTATATATGGCCTTGAAATTATGGATATTAAAGGACTTACCATATTTTTTAATGATTGTAGATATAATTTCATAACAATATATGATATGGTTAAGGATGAAATTAGATATCTACTTACTAGTTACATAAGTGAGAAGGATAGTCTCTACCCACTTAGTTAAGTACTAGATAGAAGTAAGAATATGTTTGTGTCCATTAGATGAGTGGGTTAAAACTTACCAATGATATTTATCCCCAATTTATATAAGGGCCATTTATTTATATCATCTATAAATATTGAGAAGGTGCATGGATGAGATCTCCACATTTCTAACAATCAACAAATTTCTTGATGTACTAGCATGTGTCTGATTCCATGTTTAATTAATAGCATCATGTGTAGAGAAATTTATTGGAAGGATAATTCTATTAAAATGTTCCCAAATAATTTTTACATTCACTTCTTTGATAGATAAATCAACATATTATGAATTTAAATAATGAATTAGACTTTTGTCATAACCTCTACAATAAAACATGTCACCAAGGAAGGTATAACAAAATTTATGTTAGATAAATGATTTGAATTTTGAACATGATAAATATTAAAATAGGGTATGATCATTGAGGTGTGTTTATATTTCATGATACCATGGGTAACTAGGACCAACAATATTACATACCATCTCATACTTCAAATGATCATAGTCCAAGATGGTGATTTTTTATTTATTTCGGGCCCAATGTCCTTACATCTAAAGGCACTCATGAGATTGAGTGTCTTATATGGAGAAAGTGGGGGACAACACAGGAAATAAAAATATAACCTCATTAATCTTAGTACTAATTTTATTTCAATCTAATGATCAATTATTTTAACCTCATTTTACTAAGATACCATCAATTATTACCACCAAGGCTCAATAAATGTGTGTTTACACTTATAAGTTATTACCATGTAGAGAAAACCCATACTTAATATTATAGCTACATCAAACTTTACTAATTTTATACAATGGGTGAGAGTGTTTTAATTCCAACAAATAAACATAAAAAAATGAGATCAAGGTAAGGTATAAAATGGTGGTTTCTAATTCAAATGATGTTAATTCTTGAGAATCGAAATATGCCAAGTCACAATTATACCATTGTGTGCCTAGTTCAACATTTTCACAAATTTTAGCCACTTAGTATAAAAGCTTTAAAGGGACACTAATATGAATATTTCACTTATAGGTTCTCCATAGAATTTAAACACTCAAAATATTTTCAGCAATGGGCATGTAAATATTTTGAAACACCTTATAAATGAAATTACATAAAGTTTATTTTGTTCAAAAAAGACTAAAAAGAGCATACAAGGGGTTAGATAAGCAAATGCACAATATAACTATTATATTCATATATATAACTTAAGCACAAAATCATTCCTCATATATAAACACTCACTTAGAACTTAAAAATAATGGACCACATTCCATAAGTAGAGAACCAAGTTAAAACAAATAAAAACACTTTATTAAAGTTTTAACAAATTTAAAAAAAATGCTAACCATTACAAAATATTACAACTTATAATATATAAATAATGGGAATCAATTCAAATTATCAAAATATTTCCATCCTTGGCCATGATGGTCATTCAATGTTGTTACAACTTCCAATATTTAAAAATAACCTAAAATGCTCCCCTCTCCAAAAATATGCCCTAGGGGTCCAACTCAATTGATTCATTAAAAATTTGGAGAAGATTTTCCTCCTAGTTTCTTGAGTTTTTCCTCTTTGGTTACCATCATAGTTTTCACCAAGACAAAATCTCTATCCAAATTGCTAAGTTCATAGGTGGTTCCCAAAATATCATCTCTGACTAGGTCAATAGTTGTTGATATAATCAGAATGAAGTCTCAGGGACACTTTCACTTTTAATATCTAGTTGATGTTTGTCTTAGATTGAGTTGAGAGTTTCAAAAACACCTTATCTCTATATTTATTTTCCTTCACCACTTTTCTCTTCATGACCTAGTCAAAGTGACATAGGTGAAAACTAAACTCACCTTTATTCATTAGGATGCCATTTAGGTGGAATAACATAGTTATTTTGACCTCCCTAAAGTATGTCAAAATAATTTCCCTAATCTCTTATAGATGGTCTAAAACTATTTGTGTTAATGCTATCCATTATTTAATTGAGGTCCTCACAGTCTAAGCATAGGTCTGATAAAGGCTTAGGTCCAAGGTAGGAATGAATTTTAGCTCTAAGAACATACCATTGCGGATAACCATGAAAACATTTCTCTACTTTTTATCCATGAGATAAATTATTTCTAAGTACACATGTGCCCATGGTAGGTGTTCCTTGCTTTGAGTTGGTGCTTTGACTACCTAACCAATAGATGAGAAGAGATATATAAGGTCCTCCTTGACCCTCCTAATCAATTAAATAAGGAAGGTGTTATTCATTTACAACTCAATCATTCAAACCTACTCTCACATGTCTTCCATGATATTCTCTAACATTTCATGCATATCTGAGAGCATACAGACTGGATCCTTAATGAATCTCTTTTCTCCTGTAAATGTTCTTATTTTGGTGAGTGAGAATAGGTTTTACTAAGTCCACCATATTATAGGGTCTCCTCATTTGATTAATTTTTATGTGAATATCCTCCTCATATCCCTTGAGGTTTTATAAAACTCCCACTACACTTTTAGATCTCACTGCACAATCATCTCAAGTGCCTACAACACCATGGCTACTACCAACATAGAAGGGGGTTTTGATGGGGTGGTAGATATGTAGGAAATATGTGGAGGTCTAGGTGGAAGAATAATGGATCAAGTAGAGGGAATAGAGGAGGAGATAAATAGAGGAGGAGGCATGGGGGTGTAATGAGGCAAGATGAAATGGAAATTCCATGGGAACATCTGGTCCTACCATTGGCTTTGGGTCAAATTGATCTATGGGGAAATGATATTAGGGAGAGATGCATTTGGTAGGAAGGATGAAATTGGCTAATTAAATATAAATCCATGGGAACATAGGACTATGTAAAATGAATTCATGTGAATGATATGTGGAGCAACAAGGGGTTAAATAGCAGGAATTACCTTTTACTTCTTCCTAGGAATCTTACCCAGATCAGCTTGTGTTGTTGTGGTAGAAAGAGTTATATTCATAGAGGTGGAAGGGGATGACTAAGGATATTTTTGAGTAAATATAGGTGTTTTTGATATGATTGAGGCTAATTTAACTATGAACATATATGTAATTATTATTAGGGGAACATATACACCTATTAAAGAAGGAGCACTTAGAAGTGGCTAGACTTGTGGAAGAACTAGTGGAGGTGATTTTGAGATCCTTATTAGTGGAATGGATTAGGTACATGGAAATTGGGTAATTAAGATATTGTTCATAGATGAAGTCAAAGAAACTTGGGTGAATTATATAGGGGTGAAATAGGAAAGAGGGGATGCACCACTTGAGTGAGTTTTTTTATGAATGGGAAACTAGGGGTGATCCATTAGGCTATTGAGGAATGGTGGGAGTAGGGAAAGGTATCTCTAGAGAAGCCTACCATTAGTCACACTTTGGGATCACCTCTAGGTTATTATTGATATCAAACCATAACATTTTCACAAATGCTAGTTGATTAACTAGAACCATGAGAAGTGGTAGAGGTGGATTAGAGGGTTAGGGAGGAGAATATCATGGAGGAAAAGGAGATGAGACTCCTTTTAATATCCTCCTTGAAATTTGATTAATTACCTAAACATCCTCCCTATACTTAAATAATTTAGAAGATGTAGGTCCACATTAGTTGAATGACTAAGGCTAAACCTAATTTCCCTTCTTATTTCTAGCCTCAAGTCAAGAAAGCACCTCCTTGTCATTTATGGGGTTTAGATGGACTTCATCTTCCTCACTAGTCTAGTGGACATAATTGAGTTTATTCAAGCTTGATACTTACTCACATGGTCCTTGATGACACTAATGGGTTCTAATCTTTGTGTTTCACCTTACCTTGGGCATAAGAATCTCTACCTAAAACCATCTTATACAAAGAGGGGTAGACTCGAGTACACATGATGATTAATTTTGATGGGGAAGTATAGAAAAGACTTCTACTAGTGATTGATACAGTGACCAAATATGCCCTCAACTAGTTGATAGGTAACCTCTTTCTCTGTAAACCAGTCTAAAACTTAGTAAGGTATGTGCATGGGAGATTTGAAGGTATAGACCACTTGGATGATGGTGTCATATATATATTAATATTAATCACCTATGGGGGTGAGATATTTCTTTATTTAATTAGAGACATAAGGCATGTTTACCTCATTGATGATGATATAGACCATTGGATATAAGGACTCACAAATCTACTAGATGTGGTTCCAATAATAGTGGACATATAGTTTATAAAAAAAATACATGGACCATTATGCCTCAAGGAACCCATGGTAAAAATTCAAATGGATTAATAGTAATAGTTCACACAATACCTTCACTAAGTATCTCATCACATAAAAAGTACCTCCATCTTGAGCATCTAACATAGACTTGACAAGGTTGAAATTGATCATACCCCTAGGGTCTATAACTTGATCACCCTTAAGTATTATATATAGGAGGGGAACCCATAATAGATTGACATACATATTAAATAACTCAAAAAAATAAATCTAATAGGATCATCCCTACACAAATCCCTTTCTTGAAGGTTTAGACCATGTAGGAGTCTATATCTACATTGTTGACCTATTTAGCATCTAATGTTTCCACCCAATCCTTTAAGACATCATAAATTTGATACATTTTAGTCCATACATAAATTATAATATCATTATATACTATGTATTTATTGAGGTTGTATTAGGTTTTGAATACACTACCCAAAATATTTGTGATCCTATGCTAGGATCCCATAGAACACACTAGATTATGAACGTCATATTGTATTCATTTAGAAATGAGAAATAAATTCATAAATATATATATGTAGGGGAATACTTTTATATTGGTTATGTTTCTATGTAATCCACACTTCTCATATGCCCTAAGGGAATCTTATAATGTAGCATCATCACTCAACATCGACTTTGACATAGATTTAATTGCTTTGAATATGTCATTGTAATGTTTAAAGTGGGTTAAGCCCTTAGGGAAGGTAGTATCCCTATATTTGGGTTTGGTCTTAGGGTTAAAGGATGAATCATCCATGGAGGAATAGGGATATATATTTATGGCAATGAATTTTGAGAAAGGAAAGTGTGGGGGGCACAAGAAAGAGCAAAAAGTGAGGATGAAAATTCTAGGAATATGGGAGTGATAATAGTAAAAGAGTTTGAAATTTAGAACTTATAAGGATATTTAAAGATCTCTTGCATTTATGGTTATTGGTGGATCACCTATGTGAATTATAATTTGAGTTGGTGGCTCAATCTTTTCATTTATTTCTTAATTCATAATTAAACTTAGATATTTCAAATACATGTCATATGTTAGATTTAGAGAATGTGAAAGGACATTTGGAATCATTCAATTAGGGCATAATTTCCCATTTAATTAATGTGTATAGTGTTTTAGGTACATGGATATATTTCCCTTGTGGCATCCTAGGTAAACTTTAGCTTGTGTTATATGTCCATCACCAATCAGCCTTCCCTATAATATATACCACCTAGGCATGGTTTAGTACTTCACCTTTACATGTTTAAGAGTAGGAATTTCTAGTTAGAGTAAAGAAATACATGTGGCATCCTATGATTATTTATTTAAATATAACTATACATTCCTCTCATTATGTTAGTATGTGTTGATCCACTTCTACTAGCTTGTATGAAGGGGCCATGTGGCATGGTCTAGTAGGTCAGGCTCTCTTAGGATCTAATATCTATATAGGTTTAGTAGGTTGATAGCTCTGATAGTAGGGTCCACATGGAACTTATTCATTCAATCAGGCTCTCTTAAGATCTGACATCTTTGATATGTCTAGGTGAGTGACATGTCTAAAATTGGGCCACATAAAACTTTCTTACTTGGTCTAGATCTCCCAAGATCTGACATATTTGATAGGTCTAGGAGACTAACATGTCTGATACCATGATAACTTGATAGTTTAGGATTTAACATCTCTAATATCATGGGCCATATGGTGCTTCCCCATTAATTTGAGATATCCTAGGGTTTGACATCTCTAATAGCTTTAAGGGACTAACATGTCTAAAAATGGGGCCATGATACACCTTCTCACTAGATAGTTCTTTCGGTCAGCCATTGAAGCTTTATGAGATGCTATGTAGGACTCCATGAGATTGAGACTAATAAATTCAATAAAAGTCCAAATATATGAAAAAAATTAGCACAACAACATAAAATATTATAAGTATGAAAGCATTTTGTTCTTCTTAGGGTGAAATAAGGACTCAACTATGCTTGAATACAAAAGGCCACATGGGTTTTAAATAAAGACCCAAATTGTTATTACAAGAAATTTAAACATTGGGAAAAGTGGGGCAAAACACAAATTCAAGGATTTTCACAAAAATATGTTTTTAAAAAAGGGACTAAAATTCTTGTAACTTAAAATTAAGTATTTTAATATCCCCAGCTCCCCACTTCTCTAAATAATGTGGTGTGTTGGCCATAACAAATAGTGAATTTACAAAGAAAATATTACCCCAATGTTTTGAACCTAGATTGTGATCATCTAATTTTGAACATAGAGATAATCAATATAAACTCTATCTAATACATTTTGATTATGAAAAGTGCTCAAGTCTATTTCAATAACATAGTGTCATCTAATTCCTTTGAAGACCATTTTGTATGTTAGTGATGGGATGGATTAGTTTAGTAAGCTTAGGTACATTTAGGACATTAAAATTTTTTTGAATGGGTAATCATTTTATATAATCTTAGCTGAGGAAGTAAGGATTGAGCATTACTTTGTTGTTATTCGAGAATCTATAGCCCTAACATAGATGCTTTTGGTCTCACTTTAGGCCTTGCTCCATTTCCAACCAATCCAAAAAGAAAGGTTTTTTTTAGCAATGAATATTTGTTAATTCATGAATATTCCAATTTTTAGATTTTGGTTTTGATGATTTTTTAGGGTTGGAAAATGGGATTAGATCACCAAAATTTTAGGGATATATATTATTTTGGGGGTCATCTCACCAACCCTTTATGACATTATCTTTGAAAATAGTTTAATTTTCCACATATATATATACCCCTCGATCCTGATATCAAACAAAAAAAACATTTTTGAAACCTAATCAATTGAATGACTTAAGTGAAAGACCATACCAAAAAACATAGCTGAATGGCAAAGCTAAACAACCATATAAAATGATAGAACTGAATGACATAACTAAAAGACCACACTAAATGATAGAACTAAATGATAGTGCCAAATGATAGTACCAAATGATGCTTCCAAACTAAGAAAATAATAAGGAAACCAAAATTTCAAACCTTGAAAGATAAGTATTAAATGTACAAACAAAACCTGAATCAGGCATTAGTGAATCTATCAAATTAGGAACTAGTGAATCTATCTTTGGAAACCATGTCATGGATCCATTGAAATTTGGATAGCTTCATAACTCATATAGAAACATAAAAACTAACCAAAAAAAATTCCACATTAAAAAAGATGAAACCCTTGGGGACATAAATATTGAATCCATGCAACAGTTCAATCTTTATGTCACCTAGGGTTCTATATTTTTTTAATGACTTTTTTGAATGAGCCTATACGCTCCAAATGGATTATTAAGCACTAAATCTTGAGGCTTGACTCTTGAGGGCATAAACCTGGTAGTAGAATGACCACACTTGTAACTAATTTAAAAATACTAGTAGCACCTACATAATAGCCCAGCTAAATGGTAGAGTTGAATGCCTTCACTAAATAGTGGAGCTGAATAGCTCAACCAATTGATGGAGCCAAGTGGCTCTACTAATTGGTATATTTGAAAGGCTCTCTCGAATTATAGAGCTAAATGACTCTGCCAGTGGTACATCCCAGTGACTCTACCCTTGGCTCGACTAGGCAATAAATATGAATGGTTCAACTAATGGTGGATCTTAATGCTCTATCTTTAGTAGAGTTAAATGGCTACCAATAGTAGAACCAACTGTAGCAACACTATTTGACTCTATCATGGGTAGAACCATTATACTCTGCCACCATTAGAGCCATTCAGCTCTATTGTGGGTAGAGCCTAGGAAAAGTCATTCGGGCCTTTGGCTCTAATAGGGTATTATACTAATCTAAAGTACTCATTATTTTTTTATTTATACATACATACATACATACATGTATATGTATGTATGAATGTATGTATGTATCTATATGTGTGTGTGTGTGTGTGTATACACACACATATACATACCTACACACACACACACACACACACAAACATATATATTCTATAAATGATAATAATAAATATATATATATATATATAATGATTATTAAATTGATAAAACATTTATTATTATCAGTATATATATATTCTATAAATGATAATATATATATATATATATATATATTATCATTTATAGAATATATATATATATATATATATTCTATAAATGATAATAATAAATGTTCTATCAATTTACTAGGTATATCAATCAGTGTATAAATAATAATAATAATAATAATAATAATAATAATAATAATAATAATAATAATAATAATAAATGTCGATTCACCAAGGTATGAATTAGATTTGCCTACATGAATCTAGGGGGGTTTAGGATATGGCCTCTTAAAATGAACCCTACCAGAAAGCCTATGATGGAGGTTACCAAAATCACCCTTTTTAAAGAATTAACTTAATATATATATATATATATATATATATATATATATATATATATATATATATATATATAAACACTCAAACTTATTTTGATCTAATATTTTATGCTTGATCCATGAGGTTTGGATACCAATATAGCCAAGGTGTATAGTAGCTTTTGTAATCTTCCAATATCTAGATGATCTTTCATTTATTTATCAATTTTATAGTACCTTTATTCTTTTCATTTGAAGTGATTATGATGAATTTGGTTAGGATATAAATTTTCTCATTTCACTTTTTCAGTAATGAATAAGTGGCTTTTAATTTTCTCAATGCTTCTTGAAAAAATATCTTGCTTATCATTTCATTCAATATTGGGGGTTTGCCTTTTGTTTCCCAATCCTAGTGTCAATTTTCATTATTTGGTCATCCATTGGAGTAGTTATCACTCTCTTTAAGATTTATATTTTTTTATGAATCATTGGGTATAGGTCTTTCATTCTGGGGAGGGAAACCAAGGACCAAATAAACTACTATGAGGTTATCAAAAAAAAACATATGGAACATGAACATATGAAACAAATAACAAAAATAAAACAATAGAAGAAGACAATGACAAAAGTAAACTAACTTAAGCATAAACTAATATATATACATTATCACCCTTTCAATCATTATTTTTAAATTAAAATTTAAAGTGATAACCCATAAGTAATGCTTCAAGAACTATCCATTCATAAGTAGTGAGAGGTCACTACCTTCAAGGTCTAAGAGGCATAAATCATTCTACCCGAGTAGATCAACTATTTGTTATGATCTGACTTAGAGTGGATCTAACTTGGAATGTTGACCCTTATTTTTGTGAAATTTATCTTGTAATAGTACTATATCTAAAATCCTAAAGGATTTGAAATTGGTCTTCTTTTCAAACCAATGCTTGACAGTGCCCTAATGCTTGTTGAAGTTTAGTAAGGCTTCATCTCAAGATTCCTCTAATTAGATAATATCTAAGAGCCTCAAATTTAATTTATCATTAGGATCGATGCAATACTACATAAGATTATAGGTAGGAAACTTGAGTGTGATTGGTATAACTAGATCTAAACCATAGACTAGTATAAATGGGGAGATTTTGAGTGCATACTAATGCCTAATGCAATCATCCCACAAAGAAAATTTCAATAGTGAATTCCATTCTTATTGATTCTTTTCTAAAAACTTCTTGATGGTATCAATTAGGTTTTTTTTAGTTGATTATGTCAATCCATTCCCTTTTGGTTAGTATTTGGATGAGAACCTCAAATTTATCCCATTATCATATGCCTATTAAATGAACTCTATGGTTGGAATACAGGGCCATTATCACAAACTAAGGAGATAGGGGTCCCAAACTAAGTGGTCACATTATTTTCTAGGAAATTGATCCCTTCCTTAGCAATAATTTTATTTATATTCACTACTTCAATCCATCTTGTGAAATAATATGTGGCTATAAAAACAAACTTATGTCCTACTAAGGAGTTAGAGTTGGATTTGGGCAAATGGTATCATTACTATAACTAGTTGTAATGACATAAGAATGTGGGTTTCCATTTTGGAAAATTATTGAAACTTATGGAATGTCTTTACATGTGCATGGACATCTTTGAATAAGGTTGGACAATAATAACCTACCCATAGTAGTTTGTGTGCCATCTCATTTATTGTAGGATTACCAATGCCCAATTTCTCATGGAAGTTTTCCATTACTTCCTTGGATTCAGCTTCTAGCAAGCATATAAGATAAATATATTCATATTTACTTCTAAATATAACTCATTTATTCAACATATATTGTGTTTCCTTTAGTTTCAAGGATTTATTTTATGTTTGAATGAGTCTAGGAATTGGGTTCCCATAGAGCAAATAATGGGCAATTGGGATGTACCAATCCTACTACAGTATTAGATCCTGGTCTAAGTGGTGTATAGTGATCCTTGTATTAATCTTAGTTATAATTTAGGTAAGACATTACCCTCTAACTAGATTGACTAAGTTTTATTTCCAAGTCTTATTATTGCATCTTGGTCATCCATCTACTTTTGCACTTGCCTAACTCATTTTAACCCAACATTTACTTAATGGCTAGGTCAGGTACAATTATATGTAATTTATTCCTAAGAATTCAATGCTTGAATTTTTTCATAACCTTGACCAATGCATAGGCATGTTTGTCCAAATTGGAATACCTAATTTTTACTTCTTTTAGATTGGCTCTCATAAAATCAACAATGTTTTCTTATCCTTCCAATCTTTGTGTGATATAGGTATCAATGGTGTGTTGAGAGGCAAAAGGATAAATGTAGAATAATTAGTGTAGTATAGACTAATAAACATGGGTGCTTACATGATGGCATATTTTATGTCCTAAAATGTTTTCATTAACTCAGCATGCCCCTCCATCTTAGCATCCTATTTCAACATAGCATTAAGGGGATTTATAATTTTAATAAACTTAGAAATGAACTTGTGGACAAAATTTATTTTACCAAAGAAGGATTTCATATTTTTTTTCTATTAGGTTGAGATTATTTAAAAATTACATCAGATCTTTCTAGATCAATATTAATACCTTCCTTCAGGATGATATGAATGATAAAATTACCTTTTTTGACACTAAACACACTCTTTTTATGGTTCAAGGAAACACCATACGTTATGCATCTTTTAAATACATTATAAAAATGGTGGATATGATATGATCTACATTTTGAAAACATGGATAAATCATCCATGTATATTACTATGCATTTACCAATTAGACCTTCAATTATAAAATCCATTGCTCTATAAAAATTCACTCCAATGTTGATCATTCTAAATGACATTCATTTGTAGGCAAATGTGCCCCACTTCATGGTAAATATAATTTTGGATTGGTCATCAAAACTCACTAAAACCTGATTATATCCTAAGAATCCATCTAAAAAGGACATCATATGGGATCTATTAACCATTTGGATCACTTCATTAAGGGATGATAATGGGTAGCTATCCTTATCTAAAGTTTTGTTTAAGTTTTATAATCATATACACAACCTAATCCTACCATTCTTCTTCTGAACAAGCACTAATTTTTCCACCTGAATGGAGTGGTGAACTAGTAAGATTATTTTAGTAGAAAGGAACATCTGAACCTATTTTTGTATCAAATGTTCAAGAATTAGTTTCATGGGCCTCTATTTCTGCTAGAATGGTGTTTGGTATGGATTAAGGGGGCTGGTCTGAGTGATTACCCTTGGGTTAAATAATTTGAGGTCCTAATAAGCCAGAAAAATTATCTTTATAACTCAACAACTTTTAAAGTTTCTCAATCTCCTTGTTGGTCTAGTCAGGACCTATGTTGATAGTTTGGGGTCTTTCCATTAACTATAGGTTAATGTTTTGACACTTCTAACCTATAAATTTAGGTTTCATAATTAGGGGTGTAGGGATACATGTGTCGAATTTCTTCACCAAAGAAAACATTCCTTTTAAGATTTTATATCCTTGGATATTGAGGATTTTTTCATTATCAAATTTAGCCTCAAAATTATCCCTTACTTATTTGTATATTATTTGGGCTTAAAACACCACAAAAATATTAATGAATTGGATGATGTGTTGGTAGTCTTCAAGGACCTATAAATTCATTATGTTATCTAGAATAGAGGGGAAAGGGACCAATTCAACAATGAATTATTGCATCTTAGTATCATCCATGGGAGTCATGCTCATGACTGAGGAGGCTAATGAGTCCAAAACCAAAATTTATTATCTAGGGATGGGGTTAACGTTGAAGACATCAAACATTTCTATTAAGTCTCATGCATTATGTTTTTATTTCCTGATGTATGATAGTTTACATTAAAACCTACTCTTATATTGGATTGCAATCAACTCTAAGTCACTAAACACCTTTATCTCTTTATCCTTTTGCTTCAATGTAAATTTTAGCCCAAGGAATAATGATTCATACTCCATTAGGTTTTTAGTGTAAGGAAAATTCAACCTATGCAAAGCTAGGTATCCCTTTTCTTATAGGTTTGTTAGTAGAATACCTAATCCACTACCTTGTTTGTAATGGATCCCATCAACACATAGGGACCATAAATTTGGTGATTTATTTTCATCACCATATTTGTATTTTGTAGGTTCCATGTTTAGTGTATAAAAACCTAAGTCAAATGATACTAGGTTCATTTTATCATTGAATATGTTGTACATAATTATCATATGATTTATTATGGGTTCCTTATACACTTTGATCTAATTGGATATGACTCTTCAAAGTAACCACATAAGGGATAAATTCATATCCATACACACATTCAATAATTTTGACTAATCTCGATTGAGAAGCATCCCATAAGATTTGATAATTTTCACAACTTGAATGTCTTTAAATTATTGGATCTAAGGTTCTTAATCTAGATACATATATACATTGAAAATTTCTCCAAATACCATAACCTTAGACTTGTCGAGCTGGACTATGACTTTATCTAGTTTGATGAGGACCAAACCCTATTTTTCATAGATGCAAATAGGCATCAAATTGTCCAAGTCTCCTAAGTACACCAAACAATAATGTAGATTCTTTCCAAATAGTCTAATAGTTAAAAGGAAGGGAGGAACCTTGGTATTATTTTTTTGAATAATCTCATTAGTGTGAGTATTATTTTGCTTCATTTGGTTTGGCTTAATTGGATTTTTAGTCAAAGATTTAAGTAGATCATGTTTCTAAGTGATTTGATAAAGTTCATGAAGGGTGATATTAACTTTAATCTTATTCATGTCCTCTAATATATTGTATCACACATTTCTTTGAACTAGTTGATCCTCCATTGGGACCTTTGGTTCATAAGGTTTTATAGGTGGAGGATAATTTTTATCATTATGATATGGTAGGGTTGCATCATTATTAGAAGGTGTAGATGTGGTGAAGGGTTGTTAAAGTGAATTATTCTTAAGGTTGCAGTTATTCCTTTGGAATTTATAGAAGTATTTTACCTTGTTAATTATCTCCTTAGGTTCATTTTCCTCACAATTAATAAACTCCATGGTTTCTAATACAATGGTATTACTAGGGGCCTTACCTATATTGGATGATTCTATATGGTTTAAAACCACATTATATTCTTCCATTTATTTCTATAAGATGTTGAAGGTGATTCAAAATTATATGCAATAAAGTTCTCTATGTTTGGTTGTGTTATGAAAATGACACCAATTTGGGAGGGATATCTCACAAAATTAAATTTTAGGCAACTTATTTAGAGAAGGCTATAGATGACTATGGGGATGACTATAATTTATTTTTTTATCTTGATATGTAAATTTCTTTTTCAAAATTTTATCATTAGAGATGACCATCTACCTTTGCAGTCTAAGGAAGTTATTACTTAGTTTATGTACCATTTGATGGATGAAATCTAGTTTATTTTTGTTTACTCCTATGGGATGGCTTAAACATTGTTCATAGATGATAATGTGTCTTGGTGTCTTAGTTGGGGAATCATTTAATTATTTATTGCATTAATAAAACCCTAGTGTTGATTAAATGTAGCATGCCTTAAAGGGAGATGATTAGTTATAGGTAGTGGTTTAGATAGAGGAAAATTATGATTTGTATTGTGAATGAGGTTCAAGTCTAGCATGTTTGGTAGAACATTCAAAATGGGATCCATAATTTCACCTTGAGGGTTCAGTTGTTTGATAACCTTTATGGATTCTAAATAAACTAGGGGTAGATATATTATGAATGGTTCTCATAATTAGAACATGGACATGTAGGGGTCCAAGAATTATTATAAATTTCAAGGGTTGGTTGGGTATTTCATTGATAGAGCATGGTGACTTGGTGATATATTTTCTAAAACCTAGTGGAAATTTCTAATTAGTTCATTTGGTTCCCTATTGATACAAGAAAACTAATGATAGAGGATACTAGGGTCAATTAATTTCCCAAAATAAGCTATATATATGTTTTTAAACTACTCCCACCCTCTAATAGAGTTTTCAAAGAGATTAAGGAACTATTCATAGGTTGAATCCATCAAGGTGAATAGAAATAACCTGTAGGATACATCTTTGTGATCCACATTTAGAATCCTTTAGGTATTTTTATAATATGTTACATGTTCTTTGGAAATTATTCCCACATAATTATTGAAACAAAGAAGATAACTTTTAGGGTTCTTAGGGAGGTTGTGGATGACTCCTAAAAAATTAACAATTGAATAGACTAAATAAGCTACTAGGCAAACCATTATAGGTGGTACATTTGGGGGAGAATGAGAAGGTGATATAGTTAAAACAACTATGGGCCTAGATATATTTCCACAAAATTATACTTTCCTATGGAATTATAAGTGTCAAATGATCAATCTACTTTGGTGGTACCTAGATATGGTGATTTGGGGAATAGGCTATAGAATGTTGAAGGGTAAACCAATGGGTTAAAACTTATTTACCAGGGTTTTCTCTCAAGTTGTAACTATTATGCACTTGATAAAATATTTTTTTAACCTAGATTCTTATCGATAAGTACTTTTATGCCCTCCTTTAAGTGCCAATATTTTTGGGCCTAAGATCCTTATGTTCATAACGCTCATGAAATTGATTATCTCAAAGGGGAAAATAGGGGATAATACATGGGATAAAGGTATCCCCTCATTAATTTTAGGATGGATTTTGGTTTAGTCTAAGGATCAAGTAGTTTAACCTCATTTTACGTAGAGATAAGTAGTTCTACCAAACTTTATGGATTTTATAAAATAGGGGAGAGTGATTTACTTACAAAAAATAAACATAAAAAAGGATAGAAAGGTAATGTAGAAAAGGAAGTTCCTAATTCAATGGATGTTAATTCCTAATAATTGAAATATGCCAAGTCATAGTCCTACCACCATGTGCCTAGTTCAACATTTGTACAAATGTTAACCACTCAATTTGAAAACATCGAATGGACAATAATATGAATATTTAACTTACAGGTTCTCCATAGAATGTAAACACTCAAAATATATGCATAAATGGGCATCCAAAGCTTTTTAAACACTTTATAACTAAAAGTACATAAATAATAGGTTGTTCATAAAAGATTGAAAAGGGCATACAAGGGGTTAGAATAGAAAATGCACAATCTAACTATCATATTAATCTCTATAATTTAAGCATATAATAACTCCTCATACATCAACAGTCACTTATAACTTATAAATAATGGACCACATTCCATGAGTAGAGAATTGGGTTTTAAAAAATAAGTGTTCTATTAAATTTTTAACATATTTTCATTACACAAATTACCAACCATTACAAAGGATTGTAGTTTAAAATATATAGAGGATGTGTATCACCTCTAATTACTGTGAGATATCCATTCTTGTATATGATGGCTACTCAAGGTTGTTATAACTACCAAGATTTTAAAAAAACCAAAAGACTCCCTAATCTCCAAAAATATTCCCCCAAGGGCCCACTAAATTGATCTACTAATGATTATAAAATATATGCCTCCTAAGTTCTTGGGTTATGCCTCTTTAGCTACTAGCATAATTTTTACCAAGTCAAACTCTTGATCTAACTTGGCTAGGTTTGTAGGTGCTTCTTGAAAGATAATATCTAAATGTGTCAATAGTTATTAATGTACTTAGAATGGAGCCTCTAAGAACACTTTCACTTATGATAACTAGCTGATGTTGGACATAGATTGAGTTGAGATTTCTAAAATTACTTTCACTCTATATCGATTTGACTTCACCATGTTTCTTTTCATAACCTAGTTGATGTGACCTAGGTGAACTTCAAACTCATCATTTTCTAGTAGGGTGACATTTAGGTGGAATATAATAGTGATTTTGACCTCCCTAAATTAGGTCAACATCCTTTCCCTGATCTCTTCCAAAGTGTCTACAACCATCTACACCAAGGCAATCCATTTTTCAATTAAGTCCCTCATAGTCCCATCATAGGTCTGATAAAGGCTTAATTCTAAGGTAGGCATGAGTTTCATATCTAGAAAAATAATATTTTATATAACCACATTGAGATTTTTAATATTTTTTTCTATGAGATAAAAATAATTAAGTATGCCTAGGCTCATTGGAGGTGTTCCTTGATTTTGGCTAGTGTTTGAACTACCTCATCGAGAGTTGAGAAGAGTTGTATGAGAGTCTCCTTGACCATACCTATCAATTCTACATGGAAGGTGATATTTTCCTACACCATAAGTATTTATACCTACTTTTCAATGTCTTCTATGAGCTTATTTGACATATCATGTATGGCCTAGATCATAAATACTAGATCCTCAACCACCCTCTCTTCTCTTGTATGTGTTCTTATTTTGGTGAATTATAAGAGGTTTTATTGAGTCTACTAGATTATAGGGTTTTATCCTTTAATTAATTTATGTGTGAGGATATTTCTCATGTCCCTTGAGGTTTTATAGCAATCCCACTACATTTTTGTATCTCCCTACATAATCATCTCAGGTGCCTGTGGCATTGTCATTACTCTCAGGGTAGAAGGGGGTGTTGGTGGGTTGGTAAATATGGTGGTGATAGGTGGAGGTATAGGTGGAAGAGGAATGGATTAGGTGGATGGAATGAAGGATCAAAACAATAAAGGAGGAGGCATGGAGGATTAAGGAGTTAGGATGAAAGGAGATGGCCATGGGAACATCTGAGCCTACCACTAGCTCTGGGTCAAATTAATCTATGTAGAAATGAAACAAGGCAGAGATGCATTCAATAAGGAGTAAATTAGATAATTAAATTCAAATCCCTAGACACTAAGACCATGGAAAATGGAGGAATGGGAATGATATGGGGAATAATAGGGTATTTAAGAGCAAGAGTTACCTTTTTATTTTTCTTGGGCTTCTTGCCTAGATTAACTTTTATTGAGTAAGTGGAAGAACATGTAGTGGAAAAGCTGCTAGGGTCCAATTGAGGAACTTGTTGATTTAATTTAAGTGTCTTTGACCTTATTGTGACTAATTAAACTATGCATAGATATGCACTTATTTTTAGGGGCATAACTATAATTATTGATGAAGGAGCACTTAGATGTGCCTAAACTTATGGAAAAACTAGTGTAAGTGTTGTTGAGATCCCTATGGGTGGAATGGCTTGGGTGGAGATAAATTGGGGTGTTAGGATATTGTCCATAGTCAAATCCAAAGGAACTTGGGTGAACTATAGAGGGGTGAAGAAAGGCACCACTTGAGTGGGACTTTGTAATAATGGGAAACTAAGGGGTGTTCCACTAGGTTGTTGGGTAATTATGGGAGTATGTGAAGGGATATATTATTAATCATATTCCTTTTCAATTTTGGGTCGCACCTCTAGTCTATTTATGATATCAAACTATAACACTTGCATAAACATTAGTTGAGAAACTAGAACCATGGGAGGTGGTGGAGGTAGAGTAGAGGGTTATGGAGGAGAATATAATGGAGAAGAAGGCATTGATAATCCTTGATTTATCATCCTTAAAATTTGAGTTTCTTTAATGGCTTCCCTAGCCTTAGTTAATGTACATGAGGTAGGGCCACCTTGGATGGCCTACCTAGGTTGAACCTACTTTCCCTTATTCTTTCTAGCCTTGAGTTAGGTAAGAACCTCCTTGTCATTTTTATGGTTGAGGTGGATTTCATATTACTCATTAGGTTGTTTTTAATAATTTATTTTAAGCCATGCTTGATACCTACTCACATGGGCCTTGATGATGTTGTAGGATCTTAATCTTTGTGTTATGCCCTACATAGGGCATATGAATCTCTCCCTATAACCACATTATATAAGACTCCAAAAAATATTATGTCTAATTATGATGGGGAAGGTTGGAAAATCCTTCTTGAAGACTAATTCAATGACCAAATATTCCCTCAACTAGTTGATAGGAAATCTCTTTCTCTACCCATCGGTATGGAGCTTGGTAAGGTAGGTGAAAGGGAAATTTGAGGGTACTAACCAATAAGATGATGGTCTCATCCCTATATTACCAATAATCACCTATGGGGGTGATATACTACCTTATTTCATTATATCTATGAGGCATGGCTACCTTTTTGATGGTCATATAGACACTGAATAGAAGGACTCAAAAATCTCTTGAATGTGGTTCTTGTAATGGTGAATATATAGTTTATTAAAAACTACATGGACCACTATGCCTCCAATAACCCATGGTGTAAATTCAGATGGCTTAAACACAATGGTGGTGCACACTTCATATGCAAAGTATCTCATCATATAAAATTTACCTTCACTCCAAGTATCTAACACTTCTTTAATAAGGTTAAAATTTATCATTCCCATAAGGTCTAGGACCTGATCACACTTGAAGATTATATGCATCAAGGGAACCCATGATATATTAACATGCACAAATTTGGTTGTCTTGAATAATCCATATATTAGGATCATCCCTACATGAATCCCTTCTTTGAAGGTGCAGATCGTGTAGGATTCTATATCTACCTTGTTAACCATTTGGCATCTAGGTTTTCAACATAGTCCTTCAAGACATTATAAATTCGATACAAGTTGTTCCACACATTAGTGTTATAGGAGATTATTTATTAAATGAGGTTATAGTATTCTTTAAATTCATTCCTCAAAATATCGATGATCCTTTATTGGGATCCCATAAAACACACAAGATCATGAACACAGTCATGTACTCATTTGGTAGTAATTAATAACTTGATAAATAGGTCTACATAGGGGTAGAGTTTTGTCTTGGATATAGATTTATCTAAGCCACACTTATCTTATATCCTAATATCATCTTGGAACTTATACTCATCCTTGTTTTTACTCGATGTCAATTTTAGCACCATTTTAATTCTCTTAAATATGTCATTATAATGTTTTAAATGGGTTAATCCCTTAAGTAAGATAACATCCCTATATTTGGGTTTAGCCATAGGGTTAGAGCATGAATCATCCAAGGCCAAAGAGTGATAGATCTATATGGTAGTGAATTATAAGTAAGGAGAGAATAGGGGCACATGAATGAGTAGAAACCAAGAAGGAAAAATAGAAGAAGATGGGAGCAATAATAGTAAAAGAGTTTTCCATTGGGCACTTATAGGGATCCTAAAATATCTCTTATATTGATGGTGTTTAACATATCACCCCATTTGAATTTTAATTTAATTTGGTGGATCTATATTTTAATTTATTTCTTGGTTCATAATTAAACTTAGAGATTTTGAATACATGTTGCCTACAAGATTTGGAGACTACAAAAGGACATTTAAAATTGTGCAATCAAGCCCCAATCTCCAATTTGGTTAATGCAGAGAATATGGTAGGCACATGGCTATATTTACTCTATGGCATCTTAGGTATAATTTAGCCTATGTTATATGTCCATTTCCAATTGCCCCTACCTATAATAAATACTAGTTAGGTGTGGTATTATACTTCACATTTACATGCTTAGGAGTAGGAATTATTAGATGGAGGATTGAAATGACATGTGGAATATTATTATTAGACCTATAGATATAAATTTACCTTCTTATGATCATTATATGGTGTCTCAAGGAACTTCTACCAATTTATATAGAGGGGCCATGTGGTGTGGTTTGGTAGTTATAGATATCTTAGGATTTGTTATCTTTGATAGGTTTGGGAGACTAACAACTTTGACAATAGGTTTCACATTTTTTTCTTCATTCATTTGGCTCTCTTGGGCTCTAACATCTAATAGTGTGGCCACATTTTGTTTCCTAACTTAGTCTAACTCTCTTGAGATCTATCATCTCTAATAGGTCTAGTTGACTGACATATCTGACACTAGGAAAACTTGATAGATCAGGCTCTAACACCTCTAATAGCCCAAGGCACATGGTTCTTACCCATTCATTTAATCTCTCTTACACTCTGATAGGTATAAGGGACTGACATATTTTATAGTGGGGCCATGTGACACCTTCTCACTCAGTTATTTTTTTTGTATTATAGCTAAGCTTCATGAGATGTTATGTAATACTCCATGAAATTTAAAATCTGGGAGATTGAGACTCCAATAACTTCAATATAGGTCTAAATTGGTGAAAAATAGTTAGCACAATAAAATAAAATATTATAATTATTAAAATAGTTTGTTCTTCCTAGGATGCAATAAGGACTCAATTATGCTTGAATTCAAAAGGTTTCATGGGTTTTGAATAGAGACCCAAATTGTTATTACAAGCAAATTAGATTCTGAGTAAACCAAGGTGAAACATAATTTGAGGATTTCCAAACAATATGTTGCTCAAAATGGACTAAAAATATTGACACTTTAAATTGAGCATTTTAAGAACCCCACCCCCACTTATTCAAATAATGGGGTGTGTTGTCCATAATAGTTCTATTAGGAATTGTCATTTTTGAGTATCTAGTGGTATTTCAAATGATGAACCAATGTTATCCATTACATCTATGGATCTATTGTTTGCATGTGGCACTTTCTCAAACTAAATATGCATAAAGTATTATTTAGGTTGCCCAACATGTTCTTGTAGGGTATAATATTATCATATTTAGTTTAGTATTGATAATTTACCTAATTTATTATTAGCTTAGAGTTACCAAGGATAAACAAGTGTTTTATATTCCATTAGATGGTTTGTTAAAGACCTATAATGAAGGCCTCATACTCAATTATCTTTTTAGTGTAGGGATAATTGATATATAATGCCTTGGGAATGATTTCAACATGTGGTGTAAATAATATAATCCATACCATTGATCCATGTTTTTTAAAGGATCCATCAAAATATATCTTCCAGTATTGATAGGTGTCAAGTGATAGTATAGATTTATTGGGAAACCCAATAGTCAATGGTTATTTTCTGATAATGGGGCTTTGAGTAGTTGATCTGTAAGTACATGTCCCTTGATTACCTTATTATTATAATATTTAATATCTAATCCACTAAAAATCATGACTCTTTTATCCATTTGATCTATGAAAATTAATTTGGATAAGAGATACTTGAGTGGATTAACCTTGGTGATGAGTGTAGTATTTAATTGATCATGTAGTGCTTTAGTTTATATGAAGCAGAGATGACTGATAAACATGGATTTTCAATGGGTGATTATTTAATCTCATATGCCACAAAATTCATGATTAAATATTATACAACTTGTCATATTACATTATCATTGATCTAATCTAATAGTTCCCCTAGGGTATTTTGAGTCATAAAATATAAATCAATAGAGGTTTTCTTGGATTTGGTGGATTTAACACTAGTGGATTAGAGAGATATTATTTTAATTATTTAAATTATTTGTGACATTAATTTTCTAGTAAAATTTAGTATATTTATTTATTATATGCATGAAAGGGTGATATTTATTTACCAACTAAAAAATAAATCTTGTGATGGCTTGAATTTTACCTTGTAAACTACTCAACTATGTGAGATTAGATGGCAAGGGAATTTATGGTATATCATATAATTTATTATATTAAACTTAAATTCATTATATATAAATGATGAATCCCAATAACTTACCTAATGTTACAATGAAAATGCACTTTTTAGGGTTAAACAACACTTTGTACTCTATGATTGCTTAAAGATTCTAATTAGTAGTGTTGGATGCTCCACTTGAGTTTTTAAATTGCCTAATATGTCATCCATATAGTATTAAACAATTTCATGCATCATATCATGTGAAATTATATTCATGTATATTTTATAAATAACATATACATTATTCAACCTATAGGGCATGACTTGATAGATAAAATTTCCCCATGATCTTATGAATGCTATCTTATGTTAGTCTTTAGGTGAATTAAAAATTTGATTGTAGCCATAAAATCCATCCATGAGTGAAACTTTGTCCTAATGTATGTTCAACCATCATGTCAATATTATACAATGAGAAGTCATATTTAAGGAACATCTTTTCATATCACAAAAATCTATGTAAATACAAATCCATAGTAGCTTCTTTATAATAGGCACAATGTTTGATATGCACTTTAATTAATCAATAAGTATTATAAACCTTATCTTTAAGAGTTTATGTAGTTAATTATTGATAAGGAATGTTATCTTGGGATGTATTTGTTTTAGCTTGTTTTTAATGGGCTTGTCATTGAGGTACACAATGAGATGATGGGCCACTAATGATGGATCAAATCAAACATATCAATGTAAAAATAAGAAAATATTTCAATGAATTCTTCATGAGGGTATTAATAATTTTATGTTATTCTAAAATGATTGTATATTCAAGCTTTATTATCCTAAAAATGCCATTTTTTCCAATATTAACATCAATGGTGTCCTTAATGAGTAGTGTGGAACCATTTTATAGTTGTTTTAGTGTAGAAGGGAGGTGATTTTTTTCATTTGTTTCATGATCTATAGGCTTATCTTTATCTTCCATTAAATATGAGTCCAATTAAAACATATCAATAGGAAACAATTTGAATTTGTCTAAAAATTCCCTCAAAAGTTCACCATAGGCTTCATGTTTAGGTGGATTGAAATTGGTTATGATTTCAATGGTCCAAGGATATTATGCCATTATGATGATTCATGTGAAGATTAAAGTTCCCCATTCATTGGCACCTTAAAAAAAAATTCAATAATGAACACATATTTATTTTTATTTTTGATTTGATTATCCACCAGTGCCTCAAAGAGGTTTTCTCCAAGGGATATTGATTTTTTAATTTTTTGAATATTTTAATTTATACAATTGAGAAATTCTTCCTTATCCTAAAAGTAATTAGTTTAATCAAGGTTGATTTTTAATCCTTATTTGTAGTCACCTAATGGTAAGCCTTATCAAAGTCTTAAAAATTATGTAATAACTTCATCATTATAGAATACATCCAAGGGTATATGTTCTTATCAATCTCAGTTGGTTAGGTTATTAGAGGTCTAGATAGATACTGAGAATGGTTGTGTCATTTAAAATATTGGTCTTAATGAAATCATTGTAGAGGATATATAATGACTTTGTATTTATCTTAGAATATTCCTAACCATATATTGTATTCATATCACTAATGATATCATTTACATCACCCCCAGGTGGTTTGTATCCAATACTATGACATTCTCAATTTTTAGAAGAGGGAATGGGCTCAAGGATCCCTTATTAGTGAATCCCCAATACTTTAATTTTTTAGTCAATGAATTCACATATCTTGTTTTTAATAGGATACTCTTTGACAATATGATGCCAAACCATCACCTTATAACTAGGAGTCACTAGAACTTTTAACATGTTCATTAGCAAGGAGGCCCTCTTGAAAAAGGAGAAGGGGCCAACAATAAATGACTATTTAATTCTATCAATACATGGTGGGCATATCATAGATATTATGGGAAATGGGGAATTGTTTAACATTGAAGGCATTCTAAAGCTCATATTACTCATAACCCTTATTTAGTATTTTTAAGAGTGATATGGATTGGGGATGAAAATTTTAAGATGTGGATAGCCAGTCATCAAAATGGATTTAAGAAGATGATTTGGAAGCTTTTGGTTCCATAGGATTATCCTTATTAGAGACATAATTTATTATAGGATAATGGTTGATTTTATAGTATTAGCCTTCTAAAATTTTATAATATTAGAATGGTTGTGGGTCACCATGGATGGTCACCTCCATACTAGAATGTGGGAATTTGATGCATAAATGGAAAGTGGATAGAATTAGGTGCATGACATGAATCCATGGGTGTCCCAAAATAATTATATATGGTGGTTCAAGGTCAGTAACATGGATGAGGGTTTGATTTATGACATGCCCAACCATGATGGGAAAATGGATGGTACCAATTTATTATTGCTCTGCATTGTTATATGCTTTGATAGTTAAGGTGTTAGAGTCTAATGTAGATTCAAAATGTCTAATGTGTTTGAGAAATTTTAATGTGTAGATGTTCAATCCTAGCCCATTATCTATGAGTATCATTTTGACCTTATGTTTGGTAATGATTTCCTTAATGTATATGAGTAGATTTTGGGATGGTCCTAATGAAGGAAGGTCATTTTAAACAAATGTGAGTTTTTAGCCCCAAGAAAAATGCCTTATGATCACTTGTAATTTTTAAGGATAAATGTCTATAGGAATCTTAGAATCTTGAATGTATATTTATAAT
Source organism: Torreya grandis (assembly GCA_037957365.1). Lineage (NCBI taxonomy): Eukaryota > Viridiplantae > Streptophyta > Pinopsida > Cupressales > Taxaceae > Torreya > Torreya grandis. The sequence continues at coordinate 419,773 of JARHVA010003228.1, forward strand.
ATGCCCTTATGAATAACAAATGTCTTAATAATATCGAAAATGGATATTTGGGTAGGAGTCTTCTTGAGTTTTTCCACAAGGTCATACCATCTTCTAGGGGTAGATGTGGATGGACCTTGGATGGTGACTTTGGAAGGTGTTTAAACATAGGGACCTTGGATGGTAACCTTGGATCATCGAGCGGTGACAACATAATCTTGGGATTTAATTTTCATAGTGGCAACATGATGATCAGCGATTTGATCAATGACAACATCATAGTTATATTAGGATTTGTCATAATTAACATGTTTACCACACATGTTTTGACCTTGGTTCTAACATTTATTTTGATTTTGGTTATGCTAAAAATTATTCTAGTCATAGTTAGGGAATGGATCCTTTAATATTCCCATTTTATGATTATTGGATGTTGAAGCATTGTTATCTAATTTAACCATGATATAGCAAGTATCAAACATATACTTTTAGATTCATGAATATATTATTATAATGACATTTAATCTTATGAAAATCACATTACTCATCCTCTTTGTACCATTTTGGTTCAAGTTGGTTTTCATCAAAGGGATTTGTTTGTAGATATGTAATCATGTTTATTGTAGTAAGTTTGTGGAAAAATGTTTCCAATGGTTCCTTGAGAGGAGTGTAGGTTCTTCATTGGTTTTTTTATTTGTGATAATCAGTTGAAGGGTAAAAGTTTTAGTGTTTTGAAAATTTTGAATATGTTTGGACTCATTCACTCATCACCAACTACATTTTTGTTTTTAATTAAAAACTTGGGATTTTTAGTTTATGTCTAATTTTGATTTTGGGAGTCTTTGGAAAATAATTTCACCAAACCCTTTGCAACAAGGGCCTTCTCTATTTGGACACCTTTCTCAACTATTTAATAAAGTTTTTTGGCATAGTTTTCCTATAAGTATAATGCCATTTTATGATTTAGGTTTACCATAAAGATGCTAATTCAAGAATAGTGTAGGGGAATCTACTATATATACCCTTATATTTTTACAATAAGGAGGATAAACTCTCCATGTTTCATTTTTTAGAGTTACAAATGTCCATCATGTTAAATTCATGCTAAACATTTTAAGATAAATATCTCAAAAACCATTGTGATAAATCAACAGATGTGGTTATAGTTTTTTTTATTAGGTGTTAGAACCACTCTAGGGATTAGCCACCCAAGATTTTAGGTAACATTATGATTAGAAAAATGTCATTGTAGGAGACCTCTTGGCATTCCATAAATAATTCATTAACATGTTCTAGTGGGTTATCCTTTCCATTTTATTTTTAAAATTTAGGTGGCTCAATATGAGCAGGAAAAGGGGCCTTTATCATATCTTTTCTAAATGGATAATGATAAAACTCTTCAAACTTATACTTATTATTTTGGTTTCCCACTTATAGTCCTTAAAGAGCATATTTCATATCTTTCCATTCCTAATAAAATATAATACCTTGAAGATATGGTTATTAATGTCAATTTATGTTGGATTTGGGTGGGGGGGGGGGGGGGGGGGGGGGGGGGGGGGGGGGGACAAAGCCCAAATTATTGGATTTAGGTTTTTTAAAAGCTTGGTTGTTGGATTTTAGCTTTACCAATCCTTGATTAATATTAGTTTTCTACTAATATATGAATTTATATTAATTTTTTGATTATGTGGAATTGATATTAGAGACTAGAGTGGAAAGTATTTGACTGACTTGTTATTTTTGGTTAATCACAACATGGTTATACTCTTGATGGGTTTTGGATACTTGAGTCAGTTTCCATTTTATAGTGGATTCAGGATTTTTATGGGTGGTTTTGACATTAGTTTTGTCTTAACATACTTGATAATTTGAGGTAGATTTATCTTAATCTAGGATATTTTGGTCTTATTATTGAAGATATGGATTTGTTCTTAAGAATTAAAGTTAGGAGGTAAATGTGAACCTATCTCTATAAGCCATAAAAGGAGGTAATTATTGTTCTCAAAAAGGTGTTGGTCAAAGTGGGATCTTACTTGATCAATTATGATCCAATCATTGTTGGTTTATTATTATAATCACTTTGATTAGTGAGGCAATCAATATCATCATATTGGGTATGTTATTGATTGTAATGAAAAAACATTATTGTGAAAGGTCACATCAATGCTTGAACTTAGATTTAGTTTAGATTGGTACCTTATAATAGGTGACATCAATTGGATTAGATCTAATTTTATTATTTGGATTTGTAACAATTTTTAATGTAAATTAACTAAGTCAAACTAATTGGTTAGATGTTCTAATTTAATTTGTATGTTATATGTTGGATTTAACTTAGATGCAAGTTAAATTGGTTTAATAATCAGATTAGACTTGACTTAGAAGGTCAAGTTAGTTTGATTGGATAAATAATTGTTTGGACTTATATAAAAAGGTTTGATTTGGATTATGTTTAAAAATTTTACTTATTTGATTCAATTTTATATGAATATTGGATTTATATTGGCTCAATTTTGATTTAGTTTGAATTATTTGGATATAAGTATTAATCTAGTTTAGTATAAAGTGATAAATCAATACACACAAATATAACCTAGCTAACAAACTAGGATTATAATTGATAATACCATGAAAGGGACATGGTGGGTGATTTGGGAGAATGTTTTATTCCAACACCATTATCTATCTATGGTAAATAGTTTCATAAACTAGGCTAAACAAGGGGATTTACTCTATATACACTTTAGTATATTGAGGCTTGAAACTATGGGGAAAAGGTGTCATTAAAGGCTTGGGTATTAGTGGATGAAACCACCTCACTTCATAATTTTTGTAAAATAGGTGACCAATTATCCAATGATAATGTCAACACCAAGGAACTTATATATCCCCTTATAACATGGGCTTTATCTGAACACTCGATGATGAAATCCTAATCATTGGACCCTAAAATGATAAAATAAAGAGGACTCGAGTTGTTTTTCATTCCAAAGTTCTCCTTATGGTGTAAGGTAATATCACATTAAATTGTGACTTATGTGAACATAAAACACTTAGATCATTTATAATACCAATGTTCACCTTACAATGTAAGGGAAGAATACATACACAACCTTAGGTCTGACAAACACACACAAACAAAGATAAATAACAATTATAAAAATAATAATGATTAATTTATCTTCAATTTTTAAAATGTGTGTTGGGTTTCATGATATATATTCATTAATGATATACCTTCGATAAGCTAACCTAAAAGTCCAATGTTAATAGTTTGAGATGATCATGGTCTTTGACAAGTAATAAACCTACAAAAAATTGTCAACATGCATAGTCATCATGATATAAGGTATAAATATTGTTTCTTAGGGTGTATATGATATGACATATTTTTAAACACTAGCACTAAAAATATATAATATAGACAATGTATATGATATTTGACCTGACACAAAAAATTTGACCAAAATGCAGATGCTAAGACAAATATAGATATTGACACTTCTATGTAGATTCCAAAAATAGATAGCATAGACATATCAACAATATATATGTGGATATTATTTGACCAAAGATAAATTTTATTTGACCTATAAAAATTCTAATAATAGGAATAATGGGTTAAAAAATGTAGATGTTGAACTAATTAAGTACATGTTATTCTAAATGCAAAAATGTTATTTAATAGGGTGGAGACACTAGGAGACAAGAAATGGGATTTTGAAGATAAAACACCAAATTTAAATAAAAATTATCCTAATTAGCCTCATAAAATATATCATGAAGATTAAAACACCTATAAATAATAATAGAATAAGGATTATGGACAAATGTCCCACCAGACATGTTAAATATATATGCAATGCAAATGTTAGAACAATGAAAGTTAGAAATCAAACACAATGTCAAATTATTATTATAAAAAATAAAAGGTACCTATGATTGATATTAAGAGATTTTTAGGATGAAACTTTAATTATCCAAATGAATAATCCTTTCTTGATGCATAATTACTCATATTAAAATCTTGGGATGTGGTTACTCAAGTGAATTGTATGTTGATAATCTAACAACATGTCCCCATGTAGATGAGATAATTTATTCATGAAATAATGATTGATTTATGATGCTTGATCTCAATATTGGTAGAGGCTCATTTATATTGTTTAAAAGTGAGGAGTGGTTTCTAATTTATAGATTTATTTATGTGGGCCATTAGATTTGATTCAAGATCAAGGGCTAGAAATGAGTCAAAATCCTCATTAAATGAGGGGAATTGAGGATTAAATGTGTGGATTTGTATGTGTAAATAGTTTTTTTAATGGATATTTTATTGGTTTTACTTTTTTCCATTACCTTAGATGTGATGAGATTTACCAAGTTGATTTATGATGTCATTGATTTGAGATCAATTAATTTGATGAAATTAATTTATTGATTTTAAATATTAAAGAATTTAGAATTCCATGGATATTTTGATTAGGAAAAATTAACTAACTAATATTTTTAGTTAGATAATTAATTCATTTTTTTAATTTTTTGGCATTGGGAAATCTCCAATATCTAAATAGGATTGATAGATTAATTTTATATGGGTGATGTTAAATAGTGATAGGTTGATTGGGGACATGGCCTAAGGGATTAGGGTAATGATGTGATGTGATAATGAGATTTGGATATGATGAAAACATTTAGAATGAAAATGGTAATCATGTTAATGATTTGGGTTTATGGGAGAAGAGGAATAATAAAATTATATGTATTCCAACATCAAAAAACATTACAGAGTTTCATTTTTATATATGAAAATGAGCTCGTAATAGTTCCTTTGAAATACAAAAGATAAAACCAAAGTAAATAGAAAATCTCCCAAATATTAGTAGTAACAAAATACCAAGTTTAAATTATATTTGTGATATACTAACCTAAATAACCCAACATACCTATGGTAAATAACTATATACTAATTACTAATTACAAATAACAATAAGTAATTAATTATTACTTATTTATAATGGTCAATTAATCACCTCAATATTCTCCCCCCTTAATTCAATATTGTCTCAAGTGAGTAGGAGAGAAATTCTTTGAATGCCTCAAACTTTCCCATGTAAGTGATTTAGTAAAAACATCTACACATTATTGATTTGTCAAGCAATACTAGAGCTAAATGTTATTGTTCTGAACATGTTCATGGATGAAATAAACTTGTACCTTAATATGTTTAGTGCATTCATGAAATACTATATTATGAACAAGCTTCACTACTCCTTCATTATCTACATGAAGAATTATTGATTTATTCTATGGTAATCCAAATTCTTCAAGTATACATCTGAGCCAAATCTCTTCATAGATAGTTCATCCTGCAACATGATGTTTTGATTTTATGGAGGACCTTGAAACATAATTTTGCTTCTTACTCCCTCATGATATTGGTCTAGATCCCAAAAATAATACAAATCCTAAATTGGATTTCCTATCATCAATGTTTCCTACATGATCTAAGTTTGAGTATCCTATCAAGAATAAGTTATTATTCTTATTGTATTCTAGGGTAAAATCCATAGTTCCTTTGATGGACCTCAATACTCACTTAACTTATTTTTAGTGACTGATCTTAGGCTCTTGCATGAACCTTGAGAGATAAATAACAACATAGCTAATTTCTATCTTAGTGTAGGTTAGGTAAATGAAACTCCACATAAACTATCGATATAGAGTTGTGTTTACCTATGGTGATGAATCTACTCAAAATAGATGAAGTTTTGTCTACATAGGTGTGATAATTGGTTTGTTATCCATCATTTAAAATTTCTCAAGCATTGTCCTGGTATATTTGAGCTAAGATACTAAAATATGATTTTATCTCTACCAAACTTCTAAACCAAGACAATAGTGTCAAATCCCAAGATTTTTCATGTTGAATGATCAATTTAGATATTTCTTTGTTGATTCAATCATCTTCATTGAATTACTAGTGATGAGTAGATCATCGACATATAAAAATACAAATACTATATCCCCTTTTATTTTTTGAGGTAGATATTTGGATCATATGGATGCCTTTTGAATCCATGTTTCAAGATATCCCATCAATCTTGATATACCATGCACTGGGAGCTTGTTTAAGACCATACAATGATTTGACAAGTCTACAAACTTTTTCTTTTCCATATTTTACAAAACCTTATAGTTGAGTCATGTAGACTTCTTTTTGTAAGTCCACATTAAGGAAGGCACTTTTCACTTCCATTTGATGCACTTTTCAACCAAACTATGTGGCTAGAGCAAAAATCATCCTGATAGTTTTGATATTTGTTATGGGATCAAATGTCTCCTCATAGTAAATGTTTTTTTTAGCATGCCCCTTCATAACTAGTCTTGCCTTGTGATTGTCAAGACTACCATCTACTTTGTACTTCATCTTGAATATCTATTTTCATCTTATAGGCTTCTTCCCTAGTGTAAGATTTACAATCTACCATGTTTTATTTTTCATCAGTGAATTATATTCTTCATCTATGGCCTCTTTTCAAGGTTTCAATTATAGGTATTCTTGAACTATAGAGGGCTTAATAGATTCAAAAACTAAACTCATTAAGGCCAAATTGACCTCACTACATGCCATACTATGAGTCCTTGGTCTAGTGGTGGATGTGTTTGGAACATCATCTAATTTTTCATCTTTGAGTGTATTTGTATACCATTTATGCATGCATTAAGTATTTCTTATGGGTGGTAAAGCTGCACCATTATTTCCATCATCATTATTGTATTCATCTTGAAGATTAACATCTTCTATATTTTTTATGGGACTAATTTATTTAGCAAGTATATTTATAAAAGGATCTTCTAATTTTTTCTTTTCAAATAACTCAACATCCTTGCTAGTGTAGATTTGTCTAGTTTTTAGATCCATAACTATATAGGCAAGTGCTTCTTCATTGTACCCTAAGAACACATATTTTTGGTTTTTCATATCAAGTTCAGTTTATCCTACTTTGGGAATATGCATACTTGCTTAGAATCCAAAAAAACAAAGATGTGTTATATATGGATTTTTCCTGACTAGGATTCATGTGGAGTTACTCCTTCAAGAGCTATAGTAGGTACTCTACTAAGTAAATATATGATAGTTTTGATATCTTCTATGAAAAATGCTTTTGTCAAGCCTGAATATTGTATCATACATCACACTATTTATACAATAGTACAATTCTTCCATTCAATAAATACATTTTGTTAATGGTATATGTGGAGGTTCCTTTTGATGGTGAATGTCATTTGCTTGAAAAAAATGTTTAAACTCATTATCATTGAATTCCCCCCCGATCTAAGTAGAGGGTCTTGATTTTTCAACCAAATTCTATTTCAATAGCCACTTTGAACTTTTTAAAAGTTTTAAAGGCTTGACTCTTTGTTTTCAGATAGTAGACCCACATTTTTCTAGAATAATCATCAAAAAAGAGCATAAAGTACTTAAATTTAGCATGCCTAGGTGACATTAGTCCACATAGATCAGTGTGAACTAGATCAAGTTTACCATTGGATCTATAGGTACTTTTTATAAAATAGAACTCTATGTTGGTTACCTTCTAATAAAACATGACATTTGTCTATACCCTTTTTAAGAGGTGATAAGCCTCTTACCATGTTGTATTGATGGAGTGTGTCAAGATATTAAAATTTTTATGCCCTTAACCATTGGTGTGTCTAGGGATATGTGTGGTTGACTTGTGGCTTACATACCTCTTTTATTTGTTTGTTAAATTTCTCTATGTTCTTAGATAGGTCATCCTATGTAATAACCTTGTCTAAGTAGACTATATATATGAGGTAGTGGTTAGTCTTTAAGCATCATGTGAAGTATTATGCTATTAGTGTATTGTTGTGAAGGTTTCCCCCTCAAAATGGATTTGCTATATTATTCAGTATTCTATTCTATTCTATTGTCAATTATCACTATGTAATCTCTCATTATGCATAATATAAAATCATTCTATATGAATATATAAGTAATGTAATTACAATCCCAAGTGGTATCAAAATTTATAAGTCTCAAAAAAAAATCCCCTTGCACACTTTTAGTCATTGGATTCATCTTAGTGAGATGATCACAATGGTGTATTCTATTGATACACTTTTTTGGTACTAAAAATTTTAGTCTAGTGCAGAAAGGTAATCATTATATTTATCTTAACAAGGTGATCACAATGGTACCATTTCTTGGTATACTTTTTTGGGGGGTCAAAACCCTCCTAGGGTTTTTTTATGGTAGGTCCTTCAAATTGAGGAAGAAAAGGGGCACTAGAAACTCATAAGACTCCTTCTATTGATGACATGGAATATGGAACTTCAAATTCAATGATTTCTTAGCTTTAAGAGGACATAAAAAAATTGATGAGGCATGATGACTTTGTTGTAGTCTAAGCTAATGTTTCAAAGATGCGTAGAGAGATTAATGGAGATCATAGTGAATTATAGCATATCACTACATAATTGGCTACCCTCACATCTCAATTTCAACCTAACAATCCTCCACTTTAGCATTCAAATTCTCCTCTCAACAAATCCCATATTGGTATGAAACTAATGTTGCCAAAAGTGGACTTGCGTAAGTTCAATGGTAAGGATCCTCTCACTTGGATTAACCAAATTGAGAGTTTATTTCAGCTGCATCAAACCCCTAGTTCTTAGAGGGTGATGGTGGCATCCTTGTATATAGAACCTGAGAAATTTATTTGGTATTGCTATTTATGTGCTCAAAAGAAAAATAATGGTGCTCATGTTACATGGACTATTTTTATTGAGGAGTTGATATCTCATTATCAAAATAATGTCTCTAAGAACTATTTCAACCAATTATCCAAGCTATAGCAAATAGGACTTGTGAAGGATTATATTCATCAATTTCAAAATCTCTCTTTACAGATGGAAAATATCATTGAGAAAAATTTGATAGATCTATTTTTGGGTGACCTCAAAGATAACATCTAATACGAGGTTCAAATGTTTAGCCCAACATCTGTATCAAAAGCTATCCTTAAGGCACACATGATAGAAGAAAAAGAGATGGTCAAAAGGAAAACTTTCACTATTGGTCATGATCACAACTTTTTAGCACCATCATTTCCCCAGCCCACCAAATTAACACAACAAAAAATTGAGAAGTGAGCTAAAGGTTTGTGTTATGGTTGTGACAACAAATAAATTAAAAACCATCATTGTGCTAAAAATAAGCTATTTTAAATTGAAGGTGCCAATGATGATGAAGATGATGTAGAAGTACATGATGTAGATGTAAAAATTCTTGAGAAGGAATCTAAAGAATATCAACCTACTATTTCATGACATGCCCTATCAGGTATTATTACTCCCCAAAATCTTAAGGTGATAGGTTTCTTTAAGAAACAAAAGGTCACTATCTTGATTTATTTTGGGAGTATACACAACTTCATCCACAGTAATTTGGCTACTCATTTGAACTATTTCATTTATCTAGCTTCAAAATTTTAGGTTATGATTGTAGATGGTGGTACTATCAACTATTCAATAAAATGTCATATTATTAATTTGGCCATGGGAGACTACTTATTGGATTCTTCTCTATTTATTATTCTGATGGGTGAAGCTGATATTGTTCTGAGATTCCAGTGGCTCACCACTTTGGGCACTATTGAGATGAATTTTCAAGAATTATTCATGTGTTTTCATTTTGAAGATAGGACATTTGAGGTAAGAGGATTAAAGGCTAAATCTCCCTAACTTGTTAGCTCCCATAAAATGACCAAGATTCTTTGTAAGGGTGTTAAGGGATTTTTAAATCACTTATTTTCTATGAAATTACATCCAAATTAGCCATCTCCACCTCTTGATCTATAATAAATAATTGATGATCATTCTATTATTTTTGGAGACAAGCCAAAAGGACTTCCACCTAGCTACATGCATGATCATGCTATCACAATTATTCCTGGTAGTACACTACCCAACATTAGGTCATACAAGTATCCCTATACCCAAAAAATTGAAATTGAAAAGATGGTACAAGAGATGTTGGATGTAGGAATCATTCTCCATAGCCAAAGTGAATACTCATCACTAGTTTTCATGGTGAGAAAGAAAGATGACACTTGGAGGATGTGCCCTAACTATAGAGAACTCAACAAGTACACTATCAAAGATAATTTTTGAATTCCTATCATTGATGATTTTATAGAGGAATTAAATGGTGCTCTTTATTTTACCAAGTTAGATCTATGTTCTGGGTATCATCAAATCAGGGTCTATGATGAAGACATGCCCAAAACTACTTTTAAGACTCATGAGGGCCATTATGAATTTTTGGTTATGCCTTTTGGCCTAAAAAATGTACCATATAATTTTTAGAGTTTGATGAATACTATTTTTAAGTCATTTTTGAGGAAATTTATTTTGGTATTCTTTAATGATATCCTCATTTATAGTAAAAATTGGGTAGACCATTTGCAATATGTGAAACAGGTACTCTCCATTTTAGAGCAAAATAAATTGTATGCCAAACCTTCCAAATGTACTTTTGGGGCTGGTGAGGTTGAATATTTGGGTAATTTGGTGTCTTATGAAAGAGTGAAAGTGGATCCTAAGAAAATCCAAGCAATGGTGGACTAGCCAATTCCTAAGACACTCAAGCAACTTCAAGGATTTTTGGGACTTACTAGTTATTACCATAGATTTGTCAAAAATTATGGTAGTATTGCAGCCCCACTTACCTCTTTGGTAAATAAAGACTCCTTTAAATGGATTGATGTAGCTACCTAGGCATTTGAACAATTGAAATTGGCTATGTGCACTACTCTAGTATTGGTCACTCCTAATTTTTCTAAGACTTTTTTGGTTGAATGTGATGTATCTAGGTATGGTATAGGTGTTGTGATCATGCAAGAAGGTATAACACTACCATTTCAAATTCATCAACTCAAGGGTAAAAATCAGCACAAGCCCATCTATGAGAAGGAAAAGATGGCCATTTTGCATGTAGTCAAACAATGGAGACCTTATTTGATGGGTCATCACTTTCAGGTAAAAATTGATCATGATAGTCTTAAATATTTTTTAGAATAAAGGTTTTCATTTGAAGAAAAATAAAAATGGGTAACTAAAATTCTATGCTATGATTTTGAAATATTCTACAAAAAATGCAAGGATAATGTGCTAGTAGATGCACTAACTAGAAAAGATGAATCAGTTGAGGCATTGTTATATGCCATAACAATTTTGTATGCAAATTAGCTAAAATAAGCACGATTAAAATGGGAACATGATATTACTACTCATGATTTGATTCAAAATATTCAACAAGGTTTAGATGGATTTGAAAAATTCACATGGAAAGGTAATGTATTATGGTACAAAAATAGATTGTACCTATGTAATAATTCTCTTCTTAAACAAAAACTCCTTCAAGAAATTCATGCAACTCTAATTGGGGGTCATTCAAGATTTTTTAAAACCTATTAGAGGATCAAGCAATATTTTTTTTAGGAAGGTCTCAAGGGGGATGTCCAGAAATATGTGGTTGAATGTATGATTTATCAACAAAACAAAGGAAAAATCATCAAAACTCTAGGTCTTTTACAGCTTTTATCTATCCCTAATCAGCATTGGGAAGAGGCCTCTATGGATTTCATTAGAATGTTACCAAGATATGATGGTCAAAATGTTATCATGGTTGTTGTAGATCATCTCAGTAAGTATGCTCATTTTTGTTCATTATCCCAGCCATTTATTGTTAGTACAGTAGCTTGTACTTTTCTCAATATAGTTCAAAATTTTCATGGGACTCCTAAGATCATTCCCAATGATTGAGATCCCATTTTTAATAGTAATTTTCAGATTGAGTTATTTACATGTGTAGGAACTCAATTGGCTCATAGTTCATCCTATCATACTCAATCTAATGGACAAACTGAGGTAATCAACAAATGTTTGGAAGGATATCTCCATTGTTTTGTTTCTGATAAATAGGATAAATGGGTTCATTAGCTACCACTTGTTTAATGGTGGTATAATAATTCTATTCATAGCTATTCCAAAATGTATCCTTTTGTGTCACTATATGGATTCCACCCTCCATCCATCACTTCAACCTTGAAGGTCCATCCTAATGTTTATGCAGTTGAATAACATATTCACCATCAATAGGAGGTCCTTACAAGTTTGCATGAAAATTTAGCTATGGCCTAGAATTGCATAAAGAAATAATTAGATCAATATAGAAGTGAGAGGAATTTTGACATTGGTGATTGGGTCTTTGTTCACTTACAGCCATATAAAAGTATGTCATTGAAGCAACAAAAAAAGGATAAAAAGTTGTCCCCTAAGTATTATGGGCCTTAGCAGATCTTGTAGAAAATTGGTAGTGTGGCCTACAAGTTAATTTTTTCTTAATCCACTCACATACATCTAATATTTCATATATAATGCCTAAAGAAATTCATTGGACACATAGTTACCATTCAAACAAAATTACTAGAACTGGATGAGGAAGGTAAAGTTATTCTTGATCCTGAGGTGATCCTATAATGGTGCACTAAGAAACTATGTTTTAGAGAAATTATAAAATACCTAATCAAATAGAATAATCTTCCATTTGAAGATGCCACTTGCGAAGATGAAGCATTTGTGTAGTAGCATCCAGAGTTACAACAACATTGAGGACAATGTTGTTTTGAAGGGGAAGGGCCTAGTATGCCCTTAACCATTGGTATGTCTAGGGATATGTGTGGTTGACTTGTGGCTTACATACCTCTTTTATTTACTTAATACATTTCTCTATGTTCTTAGATAGGTCAGCCTATGGAACAACCTTAGCTAAGTATACTATATATAGAAGGTAGTGGTTAGCCTTTAAGTATCATGTGAAGTATTATGTTATTAGTGCATTATTATGGAGGTTGCCCCCTCAAAGTGGCTTTGTTATATTATCCATTATTTTATTTTTCTATCAATTATCACTATGTAATCTCTCATTCTATGAAATATAAAATCATTTTGCATGAATATCTAAGTAATTTCATTACAAAAAATTGATGTGGCCAAATCTTCTGTGCCATAGTTGTGTCGAGTCTATGTCCTTTGTTATGAGCACTTGATTATTTATTTGAATGAAATAAAGCTAAAACATATGCTTCACATTAGATACTCATATAATAATTTTGGAGTTTCTAGATTTGTCTCTGATCAAACATAATTTTTTCCACCCTTACAGTCAAATTCAATCTTCAAATTATGGTCTAAGAGTTGACTTACTGATAACAAGTTTTTGGTTAACCTAGGTACATAGAAAACATCTATCATTCTACATGTTTACATGCCTAGGGGTAAGGCAATTTCGTAAATTCCTTGCACACTCAATGAGGTATCATCATCTATAGAAACATTATTTTTATTGGGTGTGTCCTTCAAAGTGAAAAACTAATATTTTCTACCTATCATGTGCTAGGTTGCACCTGAGCCAACATACCATATGTCACTTTTTGATGTGGATTCATCACGGATATCTATAGAATAAATGAAGTTATCTTCATCATCATATTATTCTTGTTTAAAAATATTGCCTTGTTGCTTTTATTTTTTCTTCCAGGTCCCCTTTTTCTATCCTTGTGGCTTATTAAATGATTTAGGGGATGATTTTTGGTTAGTGTAATTCTAACCACTATTGTATTGTACCAACAATCTTTTAGTTCATGTCCCTGATGACCACAAATGAGACATTATTTTTATGACTTTACTCCTTGTGAATTCTACCTTGAATTATGTTTTCATGAAAATTTGACTAGTTTCTTTCTTTTCTATTGATGAAAAGCTAGTACATGTTCTTCTTGGTTCTCATGAGTATTGAAAAACTCTTCTTGTTACAACATATTTTCTAGTTTTTCAAAACTTGATTTCTATTATGTGATAATCAAAGTGGTCACAAAAATATTATATGAGGGTGGCAATGCTCTCAAGACAACAGGTACAAGAGAGTCACTTAAAACTATCTCACCCAAGGATTGAATTGATGCCCTTAGTATTACAACATGTCTTAAAAAAGCCTCCACTATTTCTCCTAATCTCAATTTGAGAAAGTGGAGTTAACTTTGTAGATGTAGAATAGTACTCTCATTTTTGGCCTCATATATAGTTTAGAGCTTGTCTCAAGATTCCTTAGCTATTTTGGCTTCACAGATGTGTGGTTGAACTTCATAAAATACTCTGAACATGATTATCAACTTAGCCTTTTGGTTGGCTTTGTCAAACTTTATTTTTTTATTAATATCTTGATCCAGCTAATATAAACCAAATTTATTCAAACTCTAGTTGAGTTTTGAGCTTTGACTTCCAAGCAGAGTAGTTGTCACCCTTAAGGAGCTGTGAGTCTGGCAAAAAGAATTTTGGAACCTATGTAACCATTATCAAGACTATGGGTGCTAGATTAGTTTCTTATCACTCTAGGTATATAAGTCTCACTTTCTATATACCATCATATTGATATACCATACCTTTCTTTATATGCATCCTTCCTTTATACTCATCAGTATAGAGAAGAAGCTTACCCTTTCTATATACCTAGTGATATGAGAAAGAGGCATAAACATACAGGAAATTATCTAATACTTGGTACCTATATAGTACTAAAAAGGGTTCATCCTATCACTAGCACTTGCTTAGATGGATTTTCACATACATGCGCATAACCTTGTTATATACTTGGAAATTCCATCTATCATGATTTATGCTTTTCAATTATAATGAATGATTAAATGAAGGGAAGGCTATGAGTGTATGTGCCTTATTTATCTTTTTTTTAAAGGATCGATGCCTAGATGTCATTTTTGTAGCTATGTTAGGTGTTGTATGTAGTAAATCAATCATGATGACATTATCCATAAATGTGACTTAGAGGCATAGCTATGATCGAACACTACATTGAGTTTTAAAAATTCATGATTTTGTGTAATTTTATAATATATAATTTCTTACAATACAATATGAAAATAGAATTTACAATGATTACAAAAATGAAAATTCATTTTTTTTATTTCGGCTCTTTGGCCTCTTTTTGACAAAAAAATCACTGTTTTAAAACTTTTCCCTATTCTTTTAAAAAAAATTATATGACTTTTCCTGCTAATTTAGTTAGCTATAACTAAATTTAGTGGAAAGATAAATTTGGAGGGATCAGCCAAAATTTCTATCAAAATATTACTTTTGGGGGATTTGAACTTCCCACCTATGCTTTAATAAAAAAAACTTCCCACCAACTCACCTATGCATTGTTTCAAGTGTTGAAAAGGATAAATAGGTATTTAAAGGCTATAAATGGCTCATTTGAAAGTAAAACCACTCCTTACCCAATATTATGAGTTGGCCAATAAGTGGTTTTTTAAAAATTTGTAGCAAAGGAATTTTTAGAATGGTGGTTTTAAAGATAAATAGGTGGTTTTGGATATATTTCTAGCAAATAAAATATATGGATGGCAATTTTGGGGCTATTTCTTTAAAAAAAATAAAGCTTGAAAACTGATATTTAAAAAAAAATTATAATATTAATCAAACCACCAACCTTTTTTCCCAACATTGATTTTATGATAGTAGGTGGATGTCAAGCCAGTGCCTTTGTTGAGTGATTAAAGAGCCAATCCTCAAACACTCTTTATGTTTGGTGTGATCAATATCATAGCTTCTAAACAAATCAATATCATGGATTCTTTATACCAAACTACTCTTTTGATAATAATATAGCCCCGAGAGATAATTAAATTCATGTATGTTTGAGTAATAGAGGCATTGGTAAAAATAGATTAAAAAAAATGACCCTTTGCACTCCTAGACTGGTAGCACTTATGCACTGAAATAAATTAAACTATCTACCATGATGCATGTCACCAAAAGGATGCCACTCTATCTACAAGGATCCTCCCACACTTTTTAAACATTGTATAAAGTTTTCTCAATTTGAAGGAGTGATTGTGCCAAAAATAAATTAAAAATGGAAATTGGAGCACTGAGAAATACAATAACATTTCCAATATGATTGAGACAATAGGTGAGCACAATGTACATGTATTTTTTGTTATTTATATGTGGCTATTATCTACTTCTAGTGACTTTATCATGGGAGTTCACGGGCTTATCCTCATAGGCTCATAGTTCTAGGCTCAAAGATCTAAAAGGCTTTGATACTAGATATGGAAGAACAAAAAAAAATTATTCCAACATCAAAAAACATTATAGAGATTCATTTTTATACATTAAAATGAGATCTTAATAGTTCCTATGAAATAAGAAAGATAAAACCAACATAAATAGAAAATCTCCCAAATATTACATAGTAGTAACAAAATACCAAGTTTAAATGGTATTCATGATTTACTAACCTAAATAACCCAAAAATCTATTTATGATAAATAACCATATACTAATTACTAATTACAAATAAAAATAAGTAATTAATTATTACTTATTTATTTATAATAGTGAATTAATCACCTCAATAAGAATTAGGGTTTAATGTAAGGAATAGTGTGCATAATAGATCAATGAGTATTGAAGACACCAGGATGGTGTAAATGAGGTGTATAAACTAAAAATACAATCATTTATATTCTAAAATCAATAATCATATACTCTAACAAATAAACAAAATCAGGTATAGAAATCTTCTAGAGGAAAAAATAAAAAAATAGAATGCTCAAAAAATTCAAACAAATGTTTTCCTCACTCTTGGATGACACTTCCTAAATAATTGAATTTACACAAATAAATAAATCTTACTTGATTACTAACCCATTTCTTGGAAAATAACACTAAAGGGACATAAAATTTGAGCTTCAACTATAAGTCTTTTATTCCAAACCTTTATCCAACAACATCGTTATCCATTTAAACACTCTAGATGATGAACCTAGGTTAATCAAGGCCCAAGTAGACATACAAGTTCACCTCTTATAAAAACCCAATCATAATCATAATTATAATTATGTGTTTTCATTTTAGGATTAGTAGAATCGAAGTCAAAAAATAAAAAACAAAAAAAACTTGCATCTAGTTTTGATTTTCACAATTTAAGAATCTTATGACATGCATACAAAAATGAAACTATAGATTTAATTTTAATTTTTTTATGTAAATTTTAATGTTTCATTCATCTTTAATTGCATTCATTAAAAAATATGAATCAAAACATTTTTTTATCAAGCACAATTAAATTTTGCACTTTATAAAACCATAAAATAAGTAAAAGTCAATATTCATATAGTTTAGTGTCAATTTAAGATTCATTATAATTCATATATTATTATGATAAAATAATGGAAAAAAATATTTTATTTATTCTCAACACCTTTATTTATTAGTACCATAGTTTCTTTATTCTTTTCAAATCCTTCTAAAAAAAGAACAAAACTTCATTAAATCAAGCATCCAATCATTTTTATTCTAAAATAAAAAAGCACATACGTTTACAAAATTTCACAAGTTATCCATATAAATATTATATAGAATAAAAAATAGATAGAGCTTACATGATGATTACTTAACAAAAACATTTAGATAGAGCATGAACGTTTCCTCACGTACTAGGCCTTATTTTCATGTAGAACATCTAGAGTGTCATTGACTATGAGATTTGGCTACAAGTATTTCATTCAAAACATTTAATTCACCTCATCATTAGCCAGATAAAGCATATAATTTATAAAACTAGTTCTACCAAGGCCTTGTTAGTCATAAAACTTCACCTCTTAGCTTCCCAAGCCTGAAACCTCTGAATTTAACTTCTTATTTCATCCTCAAATCTAACCTCATCTAATTTCATTTGCATTGTGAATGAAATTATCTAGGAAATCCTAACCTGATAGAGATAATCAAATTCCCAAAATAATTCAACCTCACTTTAACCCATTTAGAGAAAGCAATATAGACTAATATTTATGCTACATGGTTCTTATAAATTCTATATTTTATTAAGATATTATTACACCACAATTTGCTTCCCTCAATGAACCTTTCAATGTAGCTTAATTATTTTGGTATATGCACAATCATCTATTACCAACCATTGTCAAAATTCCCATTCAATTAGTTTTTACAGATAATCTAACCCTTAAAAATCAGCCTATTTAGTCACCTTAACCAAAACTAACCAAATCAATATTCTAAAAATCATATCATTCATTTTGAGCCATCTTAGCATGACCTGAGATATCAAGTTCACAAGGTTTTGTGTTTAATTTCATGTGAAAAACTTGGTGAACCTAATATGAAACAATTCTCTTTTTATGTCTTTCCTTTTATTTTATTTCCTTAATCTTTCTTCCTCTTCCATATATTCTATGGGCTTACAAACTCCCTAATTATGTCTAGAGATGAAATTAATATGTGTTTTATCCTTGAGGCTTACATAAGGGGTGTTTAAACATAAATTTAAATTTATTTATTTATTTTTATTAACATGCCAAGTCAACATTGAGAATTAGTCTTAATTTTACAAACCTTATCTTTCCACACTATAAAATAAATATTGTGTAGTACTTCAAGAGTTACATGATCCTTTGCAGAATGCTATAAGTGTCATAACTCTAATGAAAATACTCTAAATGATGTAATTGAAGTGTTTCCAATTTTTATAAATATACACCACATTAGTTTATAGATCCTTGAAATATAAATTATGGAAATATTTGATCAATATAATTGGATAATTCATAATTTATAAGATGGGATATCTAGACTATAACTACCCAACCCATTTATAATACTAATTAGTTCATTTTAACACCACTTGAATAAACCATAATAAATCCTCTAGATTTTAAAACACAAATTAATTCATCATGGGATATTGATCCATTCCCTTGGAGCCTCATATAATAGAGGCCCTCAAACCCACTCCTAATGCCACTCTGAATGATTTCATATCCACCTTGGTGAGGTGCATTTAAGAATTTGATACAAATTTACCATCCTTTTAAATTGGTCCTTATAACCAAGAGATGACCCTAAAATTTGATAATTAAGGTCTTACTATCTTGTTCTTATTCTGGTGGCATCTTACCAACCACCTCAATATCAAACAACTTATACCCAAATTGGTTTTTACATTTACTCAAAACCCAAGAGACCTTAATTTTTGTGTCCCCAATCTTGTGATGGTAAATATTCCCCTAACCAATCAACCTTTTAATCACAATCTAATTAGTATTCCTTTTTTCTATGCTACTCAAAATAATATGGTAGCTGACACACCACCATCCATGGTTTTTATCAACTAGGCACTTGTTATTATACCACCCATGTATGTGTTACCTATGGAATATTATATTGACTCACCTCATTCAAACCCTATACCACCATATTATCACATGTTATTTAAATTTACATAACTCGATAATAAATTTATAACTCATTATACTCTACCCACTCAAGTGATAGCTTTCACCCCTAATGATTTTATGCCTAATTCTTATTTGAAACCTCTTACCAAATCTTATCCAAACATTTATCTAGTATAGTTTTTCACCATGGGGGAATATGAAAAATATATAAAAGAACCACTTGATCACACTATTTGAGCATTTCTCATGTAATGCTCTTTTCCTAAATTTCCTAGGACCTAAACACACATGTCAAGGCCTATATTATTACCATTAAAGAGTTGTTACCCTAGGATAGAGTAGTGTCCAAAACTTTTCCTAAGTGTCCTAAGTGAATACCATTAGATTGGTAATAGTTCCTAACTAAGGATTTAATCCATTATTTTCACTAAATAATGAAAAAATAATGAAGAATTAGATATGAATAAGTTAACTCAGAACAACATCTAGGAATTTATACACATTAAATAGGAATCTAATGAGTCTATTTACCCATTTATTTCAAGGTGGTAGAAAGTACTATATTCCTCTTTTATTTCCCCATATGTGAATCAAATAGAGTATCATGATATTTTCCTTCACTCTCCTAATAAATAAACTAAGGAATATACCCATAAATTCCATCTCAAATAATATAAAGAATCACTAGAGAGCTCACTTAGAATTGATCAATCAACCATAGATAGTGTTTGTATAACCTCCAAATTAGATATATGAATCATTACTCCCAAGGCAAATAGTGGAAGTTATCATGGCACTAGCCATAATAACCAAAATAATTAAGGTTCCAAGGTTCTGAATTGCAATCATAATGATACCATAGATAATTTGATGTATCAACCCTTGAAAACCAATGTTGTGAAAAGAAAACAAAACCAAACTATTAAAAAAAATATAAATAATAAAAATGGGGGTGTGATAAATACAAACCCACTACATATTATTTATGTTATGGATTACAACCATCTTCCACCTTGTTAAAAACAATATATATACCAACATCATAATCTTTATCAGAACCAAAGTTCATAATTTCAAAATTAATGTTTTTATCCAAACAATAAACAACAAAGTTTGTTCATTAAAATAATAACCAGCAACCAAAGGATTATAATCCCAATGTTTATTTTATTTTCCATATGATAATTAGTCATGATACTAATGCCTATGCAAAGTATAAAAAATTCATCCAACAAATTCTTAATGATCAATAATAGATATTTGTTGACATGTTTTATAGAAGTGTGAACATAAACCATCAACATTCCTCAATAGGTCCTATAATGCCTCAAAAGGTAATTTTTTGCATTTAACAAAACTAGTTTAATAACCATCAGTAATAAAACAATAATAATACACCATAATTAAATTTAATTAATCAACCCATGCCATCTAAAACTCAAAATTTTGAATCTCTAACCTCTACATCAAAAAATATCAATGTGTCCCCTTGTCTGCCCCTAGGAATAAACTAAGATAATAGGTTTCATTGATTTATAAAAAAATAATTATGTTAACATAATAAAACACACAAGGTAGTATCAACCACAAAATCCATATTTCACCATTTATTTAGTGGCTAGTGTTTAAGATAACCCAAAACCCATGAGGAAATATGACCTTGTCTCTAATCTGACAAATACCTTTTCACATATTTCATTCATGGATATATTTAAGAACTCTCCTACCTATAATATATAATTATTTTATATCTTAATACGTATTAATTTGGATACCATTACCCCACTTCTAGAATTTTAGACAAAATTTATATGTTTGGACATATATCCTCCTAGGTAAGATTCTAGGGATGATAGATATTTATTTTGACCTTGGGAATCTAGATATTGACGTAAGCATGTCTATAAGAGGAGATATTTACTTGTACATATAGGTTTGGTGATATATAATTTTTTAAAAATATAAAAAATTGATGATGGTGTTACTATCAATATAGTCCCTTTTTCATTTCTTCAAAATATTGACTATCGAGAAATTAATTATTTCATAACTAAGAACATCTTGTGAGGTTATGATATCCTCAAATCTACTTTGATTGGGAATGTATTCCCACCTATCAATTTAGGGCCCCAAAAATTTCTTACCAATTTTTATGTCATATATAAGGATACAAATTATAACATGATTCTAGGGAGGCATTAGATCTATAGGATGAAGGCAATCCACTTAAACTTATTTTGAAAAATACAAATTTTGCATTTGGGAAAGGTTTTCATTGCCCAAGATGATCCAAAATCATTTGACATCCATAAAGAAAAATTTAAAAAAATACATGACTTCATATTGAATACCTTGTTCCTTGATATAGAATAACAAATCCTTCTCCACCTGCTAAGGATAAAGATCCCATTTTAGCTATAGCATGTGCTCCAAAATTGAGATTTGAAGGTCCTAGGGATCACTAAATGAAAATTTTGATGAAATAGGTGTAACAAAAATGGAAAAATTGGGTGAATAAAATATTACAATGATAATTTTTGTCTTGAAAAAGTTAAATACTAAAATCATTATTATCCTTGACAAGGATAAACCCATTACACTCCCTTTTGACCCACATGGGGTTGGGACCTATAGCATTTAAAAATCTCAAGATCTAAATACATAAGATGGGGTAGCAATAATACTTAACATTTTTATAGTTGAGATTTTTTAAAATGAGAGATACTCCCAAAACATCATGATGATCCTTCCCTTTTGACTGACCAATGGATGATCCATTACAATGAATACAAATCTTATTCAACCACAGGGGCTATAGTCATCCTAATATCTCTTATAGGGAGGATAATGCATTTTGGGTTTATACTTGATTTATAATACCCAAATAATGGTTAAAAATATAAATCCTTGTTTTTAGGAATGGTTATTTATAGGAGGATTGGTTTTCCAAACCTCAATATTTAAGGCAACACATAATTGGTCACTAATCATTTTAAGGATTACCAAAAAAATGAAAAAATATATAGCTATATATTAATTTTATGCATGAATTAACTAAGGATATTTATATATTTAAATATAGGTTGTAAAAATGAGACTCACAAATAGAAAAAAAGAGGAAGGTGGAGCTCTGGAATGGGGAGATGAATAGTCACCTTCCATTGATGGTAATTCATATTTACTCTCTTCTCTCTTGGTTACTTTTACTTAATTTGTGCATGTATGGTGGTATGTTTATTGGTTTTTAAGGGTGATTTTTATGGTATTTCATTCTTCTATGTTTAACATTTATTCTTTATATGTTTTATTTTTTGCTAAGTACCTAGGCCACTTTTACTACCTAGTTTCTTATTTTGTGTGCCCTCCTCCCTGGTCCCTATTATATTAGTACATTTTGGGGGTTAGAATTAAATGCAATTAATTTTTGTGTATTATGAAATAATTTGGTTGAAGTGATTTTAATCATGCAAAGAGTCATTTTTAGGTTAGTATTAATGGAAATAGAGACCATGCATCTTTAGCTAAAGTGTACCCTAATTTGAATGGTCCAAAATTTATTGCAAACAAGGGTGGTGAGAAAAAGTCTGACCCAAGGAATATTCTAAGTGAATTACTTTATAAGGAAAAAAAATCCAAACATTCACAAGGTGTGTAATTCATTATTGGCTTATATGATGTATCTGAGGATGGAGTAGGAGGTAGCAGTGAAGGACAAGATGATAAGTGCCCTAGCTCTGGTAAAACCCTTTACTTGCTTCCAAATTCATCCATAGAAAAATATTTTCATAGGTAATAATCTTGGTTTAAAAAAATTAGGGTTATATTTATTTTTTTGAATATAAATTCCCTTTCTTCAAGGATTTTTTTTGATAAGGGGCTCAATTTAGTTTGGGGTAAGAAAATGGGAATTTATGTCAATTTTTTCATAATGTTTCAAAATGAGTTATTTTAATCCTTTTTAGAAATTATAATATGTAGAGAATATTTATTAATAAACCACTATGGAATGTGGGTCAATATATTTTTAAAATACTCCCCTAGAACCCTAATTTTGAACTCTCAAGATTTGATTTTTAAAATAGCTCCTAAATGGGTTGATATTTAAAATGTTCCAATTTAATTATGGATTTTTTTCCCTAAGCCCTTAAACCCCTAAGAGAGGTGATTATGTTGAGGACACAATACATTATTTGCCCCACATGAATGTTCAAGTTCATCTTTTTATACCCTTTAGAAGTTTTCCTAGGATCCCTTATTTTTTATATTAATGGGAGTTCTTGTATCTATCCTATTAAAGGCTTGGGAGGACTTAATGCATGTTTTCAGTAAACAATATGGGAATATGAGTAAAAACTACACTTTTATGTCCTTTAATAAAAATATCTAATAAATATTATTAGAGAGGACCCAAGATCAATAGTAAATATGTTATTTTTAATCCTCTCCCCCTTTAATGGAAGATTTGGAAAATATTGTTAACCCTCTATTTGGCATTGAATTTAGTGAAGGTATAACACCCCTAATGAGGGTCTTGAAACAAATGTTAGTTCATTTCCTTTTATCTCTAAATAATATCCTCTTGAGAAGGTACATGGGAAGTTACCCCTTAGTGATGTTCCACTTCCTAAATATTTTATCTTAAATTTAGTTAGTGAGAAGGTTAACTAGGCTATATCATTAGATAAATCCCTATTACCTCTTATAGCCCTAAATATCTAACAACTTCATGATGAATATATGTTTGATTTTGTTCCCATCTCCAACAGGTTAACCTTGAGTGATTTTATTAGCCCTCGAGTTGACCAAGTAAAAATCGATGATTTGGTCCTTGAAAAAAGTATTGAACTTCCTCTTGAAAAATTGTTTGAATAGATTTCTCCCTTGATGGACCCTATCCCTAATAAATAAATCCTAGTTGAATCTATTCATGTTGATAATTTGACTATGTAATTTGTTACTCTTAGTACTATAGATAAATTTACTTCCAAAGGGTTGGGAAATAATTAAAACTTTCCCTTTGGGGAAGCCCCCCTTGAACCTCTTAGTAAAGATGAAAAAATAGTTAAAGATGGGTTAATTGGTGGTGGAAATATTAGTATTAGAAAGAGTAATAAGGAGAACAAATTTCTTTAATGTTTTATGGGAGGGGGGAAGGGGGGGGCTAAATCCCCTAATTTAACCAAGTAATCCTATATATGGTCATGTAAATTATCAAGTATAATGTAAGGGGACTCAAATCCCTAGATAGAAAACTTATTGTTAGGTAGTTCAAAAGGTAAAGGTAAAGGTGGTTCCTCTATTTTGATCAATCTACTCTGGGGGGAATTTATTATTGATCATGGCACTTCTCCTTACAACTATGTTCTCTAAGTTATTTTTAATAAGCATAACAAGGTATTTTTTCTATGTAAATTATATGCCTCTAATGACTATAGGTAAACATTAGAACTATGGATCTAGTTTGCTTCTAACTTGAAGAGCATCCCTTAGGTTTTTAGTGTAGATTTTAATATGATTGAAGAAAGGGAGATTAATTAGGTTGGAGACCCCAATTCATATAAAGATAATGAGCTATTTTTTCATCTAAATTCAAGAGATAGTATAAAGTGGTTGACACCCTATATAAAGGAAAGCTTCAAAGTAAAGGCATCTAGTATACTTGGTGTAATAACCAGGCTAATTCTAAGAGGCTCTATTCTAGACTAGGAAAATTCTACCTGTGTAAAGAATCCTTTAATACATGTATAGAAGGTGATGGTAATGTGGTTAATTTTATTCCTTTCATTATTTTTGACCATCATTCTATTGAGATCAATTTTATATTTAGTAATTATGAAAAAAGAGATAAAGATGCCATGAAAGGGCTATATAAATTGAATATCTCCTATTGAAGACAAGGAATGATTGGATGATATCTATTCTACATGGAATATAGGTAAATTTTCTTAACTTTGATTCTAAAATTGATATATGGAATAACTCCATTGATGTGACTAAAAATTTTACTATATATTTTAGTTAGATAAAAGCCAAGAGGAAAAATAAATATTTTAGAATTGCCCAAGAATGGTTTATTTAGGTATAATATGCCTTGTAATATGATCTATCTAAATCCTCCTTACTTGACACCCTCTCTAATGTAAATAATTACATTAGACAACATCAAATTTATTCTACCATAGGTGCTTAGATTTGGTTTAGGCTTAATTGGATTAAGCTTGGTGATATAGGTATAAATTATTCTTTCATTTTCTAAAGGCTAAACATCAAAGATATAAAATATATGTGATTAAGGTTGATGATAATATTCTAGTTGGCTTAAAATAAATCAAAAAGGCCTTATTTGATTTTTACTCCAATTTGTTCTTCACTGATGATTCAAATGATTAGATTGAACAGAGTAGAGTCCTATGTGAAAATATCATTCCTAAAAATCTCTTCTATTCAAGCCACATTTTTGGATAGTGAGATATCTTTGGATAAAGTCAATAGTGATATTAGTTATTTAAAATTTGATAAGGCCCCTAGGATTTATGGGTTTCCTATAAACTTATATGAAGATAATATGGAATGGATTACTCTAGAATGCTTAGATGTCTATAAGGAAGCCTTTATTATTGGATCTTTGGGCTTGGAGATTAATAAATGGGTAATTAAACTAATTTCTAAGGAGGGTGGTCTCTCTTTGGTTAGAAAATAGATACCCATCACAATACCTAATGTTTATTATAAAATCTTGGTAGATATTTTGGCAAAAATACTTTCATCCCTACTACCCTTGATTATTTTTGTGACATAGACTGGATTCAAGAAAGGTATAAATATACTTGATAATATCTTTGAAAGATGGGAGGATATGTATTAGCATAAGGACTCTCAATAGGATATTGGAATGATCCTTCTTGACTTTGAAAAAGCCTATGATAGAATTGAGTGGCCCTTTATTAAAAGAATGCTTAGAGCCTTTGATTTTTAGGAGAGATTTTGTAGAATGATTATTGTGTTGTTTAAATATGCCTTGACTATTGTTGAGGTTAATGGTGAGATAAAAAATTATCTTATGTTTTAAATATGTATTATACAAGGATGTCCCATTATTAATAATCTCTTCATTTTGGTTACCGATGCACTACTTGCTTAGAATTGTTGAGGTTAGCCCCTAGTTAAGGGTGTTCAATGTCTAAATAATTTAGAAATGATTAAAGTTGTTTTTTATGATGACTCAATTTTTATGCATCTACCTTTCTAGGGAAAATTTAATACATGTGATCATTCGGATGAATATCTATTATTTAGCTTTGAGATCAAAAATTACAATGCATAAATCTTGTATGATTGACTAGAGTGAACACCATCTAGACTAGCTCTTGGAGTCTGCTTGGGAATGGAAAGGACCTAATCAGATGTTTAGGTATTTGGGTATTCCCTTTGTAATTTTTCCTTCTCTCAAATAGATGTGGTAGTGGGTTTATACTAAAATAAATAAGAAAATTGAAAAGTGTCATGGACATCTCTCTTTACCAGGTAGAATCTAGGTCTATCAAAAAATCATCTCTTCCTAGAGTATTTATTGTGCTTCCTATTGGGTCTTTGATAAAACTTAGATCAATTTATTCTAAGATTATCATAGAATTTCTATGGTCATATGAAAAAAGGAGTAGGAAAAGTAATGTTGTTGAATGGAAGTTATGTTATGAATTTAAGGATATTGATGGTCTTAGTTTAAAAGACTTACATACCCAAGGTATTAACTTAGCTATCAAGTTGATTATTAATGATTTTAAGGGAGATGAGCCGTGGAAGGTGTTAGTAAAAAATAATATTTAGAGAGGTTTCCCCAAAGGTAAGTCATAATGGAAAGGCCTACATATTGTTGGTATTCTTTTGGGCCCCTATTCTTTTAGATTTGTTATCTCTCCTATTTTTTCCTCCATTTAGAAAGCTTGGGACTATGTGAAACATCTCCTTACTACCAAACATGTTTTGAATTGGATGGGATCTTATTGCCAAGGATACAAATCAATTTTTTTTAGCCTCTCTATTAGAGGGTGTTCTACCTTAGAATGGTATAAGAAAGGTTTGAGGGATTTCAAATATCTCTTTTATATTGATTGATGGGCCTCTTTGAGTCATTTCAATAACAAATATCATATCCCTATGACCCAATATAGGACATATTATATGTTGAGTAAATTTCTCAAGAGCATTAATTTTATGGTCCATTTGGATAATGAAAATGAATTTTGGGATAGTATCAAATATATCAAAGGGCCTCCCCTCCATGATTTCTCCACAATAATTCTCTATAATAGTATTTCCTCTCCCAATCTTCCTTATCTTGATCTTAATTGGGTTTGGAATGTTTGTGATCCTCACTTTAGTTGGGATTTTAGATTTGATGTTATTTGGGTATCCTATTTATAACCTAAAAATTCCTTTTTAGGTGTCTACTACTATATAATAAGCTAGTTTTGGGTGATGTCTTTGCCAAGTGTGGTGATTTCCTCCCCTTATGTCTTGTGTGTAGAGAATTTGAGTCTATTGGGCATATTTTTTCTACTTATCAATATGGTGATAAAATCAAGAAATGTTGTTTTTAGAGTTGGTCAATTATCTTTGGGTGTGATATTACTTGGTTTAATATTTATTTTGGATACGTCTATCCTAAAATAAAGTTCATCCTTTTTTCCATAAATTTTAGCTTGTGTTTTATATGAAAATTCTTTGGTTTTTATGGAAGCAAAGGAACTTGGACATTTTTCAAGAAAGAACTAGAGTTATTACTAAATTCACATTTTATGTCATTGTTATGTTTATTTATGTGTAGATATATCTTCAAATAAAAATCCCATAGAATTATCTCGAACATTTTATAAAGATAGGCCTGCTGAAAGTGACTTTGGATTATCTAATTGATTTTGGTGGCTTTCCTAAGCTTAGCCCTCACCCTAATTCGGTGTGTCACATTCCAATATTATGGAGGTCTTCCTATATTATTATGAATATACATGCATCAAGGACTTATACTTTTATCAAGCTAAGGATCATATTTGATCTTGGGTTTACTCTTGAAAATCAAATAAGATTGGTTCTCAGAGTTGGGTTGAAGCTTCCAAAGATTTAATGGTATTTAACAAAATCCCCAACCATTATATTCAAAAGATAAATTTTGATATTATCCTAAGGATTTAATATTATATGGACCTAGATAATATTTTCTTGGTGTTTTATACCTTTTCTAATTAGAATATATCTATAGAAGGACGTATGCCTTCTCATAGGTTGGTGAACATAAAGAGACCTAGAGGCCATTGCCTAATAGAATTGAAATAATGATTGAAATAAGGAGGATGAAGAAGGTGGATGACGTTATTAAATTTTTTAACATATATTTGGTCCATTTATATAAAAAATATACCGTTACTATCAATTAGAAAGTGTGTTGGACATGGATGAGCAGAAAGGTCCTGAAGATCTTAACTAGTTGGGCCCTGATTTTATTCTTGGAGGTTCTATTATTAGGAGAGAATCAGCTACTTAAATTTTTTAGGTGGTGTTAATATCTTCTTCCATGTGTTTTGTCTATTTTTCCTTTTTCTTGGTGCCTCCTAAGTGAGGCTCTTTTAATTTGATGTATAATTTAATATTGACTATGGTTTCAACTTGACATTTTTCTGCTCATAAGACATAACTTCTGGTGTTTCACCTTCAAGTGCTTAGACTTTTTTTAATGATATTTCAATAAAAATATTATAATTTTTCCCTATGTAAAATAACCAATTATCCAATTTTATGGTTGCTTCCTCTTCTCAATTTTCCCATCATAAAATAATACTAGAATATAAATTTGTAGTGTCCTCAAAACAAGAACCAAATATTCAAAAGATACCAAACAATCAAATTATTTCCCATGTGAAAGAGGATACTGACCCTTTTATCCCATAATTTATAGATAATGATGAATCTATTATATAATTCTTATGATTTTATGATCATCTTCCCTCATCACACCATAAGAAGGGTTTTCCTCTAAAATTTTATCCCTTGACTACCCTAAAAATCAAATATTATGATTGGTATAAAAAAATAAATGATTATGACTCTTCTAAATAAGAACATGAGGTATTCAAGGTAGATGATGATGAGCATTCAACATAAGGTTATCATTCATAACCTAGTCACCAAGCATAATGAAAAACATATTAAAAAAACTTGGGCCCATGAAAAAAAAGGTTTCCTTGATGGTAAAAGAAAAGGTTAAAATTATAAAATTGGGGTTTTTTAAACCCATGGACTACAATAAATAGTTGTAAAACATTTTTTTCATTCCTTAAAATAATGGTAAAATTATGATATGTATAGAGTTTAGAGATATCAATAGGGCATGTTTAAAATATGACTTTCCCCTACCATCCATTGATGTCATCATGGACACTACATCTAGATACAAGTTTCTATTTATCATGTATGGCTTCTTAGGATACATTAAAATTCACATTTTAGAGGAAGACCAAAGCAAAAACTAATTCATAACATTGTAGGGAACCTTAATTTACATTTTCATGTTTTTTATCCTTAAATAATCTAGGGAAACTTATCATATGCCCATGACTCACATATTTCATGATCTCATTCATAAAATAGTGGAAGTATACATTTATTATGTTATAGGAAAAGTTAAGAAGAGAGTGGATCATCTAGAGGTTATAATCATTATACTTACTCACTTAATAAAATATGGTGTCATGATTAACCTATAGAAGTGTGTGTTTAGAGTTACCAATAAGAAACCCTTGCGTTTCATTATCTTAAAAAGAGGGATCAAAATAAATATTACAAAAATACATTTATTTTAGATATGACCACCATACTTATGTCAATAATAAGGTCATTCTTGGGAAGTAGAGGTAATCCATAAATTCACCCCTAACTTTACATATGTTGTCCATCTTATTAACCATTTACTAAATAAAGATATTGGTCAAACTTGATATCAAGTCTACCAAGACACATTTGATTCAGTAAAGTAATTTATTATGGATCCACCAACTCTCATGGAACCTCAATTTTATCAACCCATAAAATTTTATTTTAGGTAAACTAAGGTATCTCTCACATATATGTTAGCCTAACAGGATGATAATGGAAAAGAGAGAGTAATTTTTTCATAGTTGCACTCTTATCAATTACAAAACATGGTATACACAAATAGAAAAGAGTGTCTATCCATAGTTTTTTCAACTAAAATTTTGAGTTATTACATGTTCAATCAAGAAATTAGGGTCATTATGAGGTATTAAACCCTTCATACATTCTTGATCCAATCAAACTTATCACGAAAATCTAGTCATTTCATCATGTTTTTGAGTGAGTTCAAATTAACCTACATCAACCATAAATTCATTAAAAGACAAATCATTATTTATTGGTTGTTTGACACTCCATTAGAAATTGGCATTCTAATTGATACTAAATTCCCAAATGAATCTATTTATTATATAGATAAACCTAGGGTTGATTTGTCCCTATGGTATGCTAACATAATAAACTACTTAAGATATCAAAATTATCCCAAAGATACCAACTACTAATAGAGGTGATTTCTTCTAAGCATCACTTACAAGTATGTAATTCACAATAAAGTTCTATACTAAAATAATTTTAATGACATGATCATTAGATGTGTGGATCAAGAATATTCTAAAAAAAAATGTTTCCAATCTTATAGTGGCATTTGTGGTGGATGATAGGTTGTCACTATACCTTTCATTTAACCAAACAATGGATTGGTGTCATTTATACTAGGGCTAGTGTCTAAGGCTATATGAAATGATATGTTGGACATTTGAGTTAACATGTCATTATTTGGGGTTTATTTACATTTTTGTTGATATCTAAATCCTAAGAACAGCAAATAAGATTCTAATTCTATGTTGAAAAAAAGGTAAATATAGACATTTTTTCTAACTATATAACTCCTATGTCATTCCTTGTTAAAATAATTCTTTGGTGCACACCATCAACATCCAAAACATAAACATCTAGCATAAGACATTACAATGTCCTCACTCAACTTTCTCGACTAGGTAAGATAGTGTTGTATTTTAGAATGTGAGAATGTTGATTGACTATTGTCACCTAGACTACTTCATGATAGATTTTGAATATGGAGATGAGTTTAAAAACTTTACTTCTTATGAAATTTGAAAGACACACTTCACAAAAAGGAAACTCACTTTCATTAAATTGAAATAGACTTTGCATTTAATGAAAGCACACTTGCTTTAAAATAAACAAACTTTATGTTAAAATGTAAATCACACTTTTTAGTAAAATGAAATATGTCTATATCAAAATAAATACAATTTTAAACTATAAACTATAAATACCAATTATCCTAATCTTCAGAGAGAAGTGGACCATTACTCCTTCCTCAGAATAGGATCAACTTTAACTCAATAGTGGAATAGAATTTTATACTTTATTAATAACTCATTATCAAAAGGAACATATACAAATTCAATTTTTTCTAAAAATTACACTTGAATATTTCTTTCCTCTATTACCTATTTTCTATTACCCTTGAATGGGAAGGAGACGTACTAAAATCACATCCTAATGACTATTCTTGGGATAAAAAATCTAGAAATCTAAACAACCAAATCCACTTATTCTAAATAGAAGATCTATGAATTAGATCCCATGCTTATAGGCAGGCATTGTAAACTATTCAACTAACAATAGACTAAGTATAACTAACATAGATTTGAAGAGATTTTGTCCCAGATCATTTTTAGACTAATACTATGAATAGTAATGCCTAAAATAAGATATCTAAAGAGGTAATATATATATATATATATATATATATATATATATATATATATATCTTTGGAGTTACTGTATTAGTTTTTAGAGTATAACCAAGCATCTTCAGAGTGTAGATAAGTATCCTTAGAGCAGGGCTAGATAGGTCTTCAGAGCTTCATCAGAATGTCTGTAGAGCTACCTGGTAGGTCTTTAAATCTTGACTTAGGATATTTGTAGCTTATTATGTTCTATGTTTATTCTTCAAAACTATTACCAAAAAGGTTGATGACTTATCAAAACAATCCCACCATAGAGATGTATCTTTATATGTAAAATTGTACTCATTTCATCCAAGTTAGACACAAATCACAAGATAGAGATTAAATAATGTATCATATATGAAAAAAATATAATTTCACTCATTTTTTACTTAGATAAGACCTTAACTATTAAATGTAATGCAATATATAACCAAGAGGAAACACTTATGGATAGTTTATATGAGATATAATGAGCTATATAGAATGTTCATCATTTCCCCCCCCACACACTTTACCTTTTATAATTCCTCTTTCAAACCAAGGGAGAACTTTTATTAATCTATGAGTCCTAATTCTAATCACTAGCTAAGATTATAAATTTGAAAATGATGTCCCCAATCATAGTGATTTCTAGGTAAAAACCCCAAATCTCTTACCATAGTGTGTAACCATGCTAGAAGTTTTACTTATGCCTAAATCTCATGCCAATCCAAACATATAACCCTCCTTCTTCTAAGATCTGAGTGATAATCTGAACAAGTATCCTAGCTCTCCAGAGACTCCAATTGATGGTATTATACTCATTACTTCCCTACATATCAAGGTAATAGGCAAAGTTTCCCATCTATCCATACTTGCATTAATAGATATAAAGGAATGTTGGCTGAGAAAAGCTTGAAAGGCTACTACATTTTCTCTTAATAGCTCATGATACTTGTTTTACATGTATATATGATACAAAGTCTTGAAGGCAAAAATAAGTTTACGAGCTTTTTAAAACTATGGTCTCATATATAAGCCTATAATATTTTGTAGTTCCAAGAATTTATTATGTGCTTGCTCCCAAGTAGTTTTATTTCTCATAGTGTAAATAAAAGAATGTAATTTATTTCTCCCATAAATAGGTCAACCAAACATCTAGACTAGTGTCCCAATAACATATTACAAATATAAAACTCACAAATTTGATCTTATTTTTCTATAGTGATTCTAAGAAAGACATCCATGAACATGTGCTCATCTTGAATGACATGGGAAAACAAAGAGAAATCAATTGAATTTTACACTTATAAAACTATTTATGAATAAATAAAACATGCATAGAATAAGGTTTTTTATAAGATAATAATTTTTTAGCAATTTCACAAAGTCTGAATAGAAGTCTGAGCCTTCTATAACTATTGTTGAGACTCTATTTTGATTCTAGCATTCTCTACTTATAACTTCTAAATATTGTTCTAAACTTTCTTCTAAACTAAAATAATCTCATGAAGAGGTAGAGGAAAATAAGGAATAGCTCTTGTGGGTACTTCAATCTATATAGATATCTCCCTTATTTCCCTTTGCATACCTTATATGGTAGTATGCAATTCAGCATTCTAAGTTGTTAGATCTTGTATGTGAGTTCTTCATTAACCAAGTAATGCATCCTTACCAGGAATAGAGTGTTGGAGATTATTAATCTAAACATCCTTACTAGCAATAGAATTTTGTATATTATCAATTTGAGCATCCTTATTTATAAGGGAATTTTTTAAGGTGCTAAGTTCATGAGATTGTGAGAATAATTGATTATGAATTCTAGTTTTTTCAACAATAAATACTATTATAATCACTTACTATGCTCGAACTTGAGAAATAAAAACTTCATATCACTTTTATAAACTAGAAATGGTTTGGTCCTTACCTTGTAAGCTTAATATGAGAAAATCTAGCTATGCTTATTGTTATCGAATAGTTTATTCATTCCATGATAGGGTCATAACATGCTACAAATATTTGTATTTATGAACATGCTGAGGAGAAGATGAAGCTTATTCTATGAGTGGAACTTTATCCATGTCAATTATGGAAGGTAAGGGTATTTCTTCAACTAAAATATCTTGTGCAGGGGTTTATGTTTATTCAACTATCTATTCAACATCTATAACTTTTGTGGGAGAAATTAAATTCCCCAAAATTTTGGTTGCTTATACCTCACTTTCTTATTCCTCCTAGAGAATCAATTGATTTCTTTGTCAAGGTTTGATAGATGGGATAGAGTTTTCTAATGAAACCTTCATTTTCCTTTTTGACCTTCATTGCAACATCTTTGAAGTTATGGATGTTGAAGATGGACCTTCCTTTGTTCTTTCTATCATGAGAGGAGAAATAAGATGTTATGATTTCTTACTAGGAAATTTGAGTGAATTTCAAAGAAATTGAGACTAAGTTTTCTCACCCTTTGGTTTCTTCAATAAATTGTGTCAACATATGAGATGAATTAAACCATGATGTTTAAGTGACCCAGTGCCCCTTTTTATTTTTTGAGCTACATTATGGATAGCTTGATGAAGAAAATATGGTAGGTTTACTTGACACTCAATTTTGGTGTCTCCTTTCTTCATATGAATGAGAAGTAAAATAGTGTCACCACCAACCATAGTGAACTATCCATCATAAGTGAGATATTTCATGACCCAATATGTGACATTATGACATGAAGGTGGAAGATTGTCCCAAATTATTCCTCTAACCATGCCTTATGGAGTTTTGGCCAACTTAAGATGGAGTTCATTTCCATCAATGAACATTTGAATCAAATCAACAAAACTTAATTTTTTAGTAACAACCACACCTTCTTCAAGAATCCCTAATTTTTTATTGATAAATAAGAATCAATAGGAATATGTTCACCCTGGACTATAGAATGATCTTCATCAAAAATTTCTAAAAAATCTTGAACAACGATCTCCTAAAAACCCTAAAATTTCTTCAATAAATTAAGCCATCCTACTATTTCAAAAACAGCCCTAGTAGATTCATCTTGTAACAGAAGTTCGGTTGACTCTAGTTCACTTTTCTTATTACCCCCCATCTTTGTAGTTATCCACAATATTCTTGAAAACTTTCTTGCAAAATGAAAAACTAAGTTCAAAATCACACAAAGTACTGATTAGGGAAAGGAAGTTGGGATATGATGTGGCAATGAATATAAAATAAAGGGGTATCATGAAATTATAGCAAAATTATGGCCAAGCACTTTAAATCAAGTAAAGTTTTAATGAGAGTAATTTTTGGGGTCAATATCAATAACATGATGTGAGGGATCATACTTGATGGCACTTGAAATGATGCTTGAAATTATTTCTACATTAGGACTTATCTTTTGAAAATGTTTTTGGAATAACCCCACATCAAATCTTAAAATTCAAAAATTGTACCAACCTCAATCACATCCACATGGCATAAAAGGAACTTATCCATATTTAGAAGTGTTGTTCACCTAATGGTCATACATGCAAAACATAAAATAGAAAATGTTTAACCTATTGGAAAGGAAGTACAACTTTATCTCTGTTATAAGTATCCATGCTTATCTCCTAAAATTTCCATGTGTTCTACAAGGATAAACAATTTTGAGAAGATAAGTTAGTTGACAAGACAAAAATTCATGTTTATTATAAAAATTTCATCTGAAAAGTGCCATTTTTGGTTTTCACTTTTTAGTTTTTTTTTTTTTTTAATACTTTTTTTTATTTTTCATTTTTATATTTTTGAATTTTTGAAGGGATGAAAACTGCCACTTGTTGGTTTTCATCACTGCCCCTTATTATATGTCTACCACAAAGATCATTTGACCTTAGTGAAAGAACCAAGTTCTTCCATAAAGTCAAATTGGTCTTGATTAAGAGGTCTTATATACACTTTAATCTATGACCATTGACCAAAATTGTCTTTTAGTCACCATCAATTGGTTGAAATTAGATAGAGCCATTATTGTTAATAGTTTTATTCAGGTATAACCCCAACCATCTTGTCTTGAGCTTATCTTTGAAATGCTAGAATTTGGAATCAAATAGAAGTGTCCAATCACCTTCTTAAAACTATTTATGTCTAATATGAGTATCATTCCACTATTTTCTCTACTTCTAGATGATGCTATTTTGAGTGACTACATCCATTCTTAGTTCATCCAACCCATTTAGTTTGATGATTCTTTCCTTTTGTATTTCATCATGATTAATTCCCATATCAATTGTTGTCTTCAATGTTTGTAGTTCAAACTCTATTGGAAATAAAGTTTTTTTCCAAAGACAAGTTTATATAAAGAGAATCATTTGGTAGTCTTCCATGTTATATTATATTCCCAAACTACTTCAAGTATTCTATCTACCCAATCTTTCCTATTACTATTCACTATTTTGGTCAGAAAGTTTTTAAACTCTTAGTTGGTGACCTCTACTTGTCTATTAGCTTGGAAGTGATATGGTAAGGATTTATAGTGATTGATTTGGTATATTTTTGTGAATTAATTGATCATGTTAGACATGAATTGAGGC
Source organism: Torreya grandis (assembly GCA_037957365.1). NCBI lineage: Eukaryota > Viridiplantae > Streptophyta > Pinopsida > Cupressales > Taxaceae > Torreya > Torreya grandis. The sequence continues at coordinate 456,511 of JARHVA010003228.1, forward strand.
CCTTGATTAGAAACAATAGATTTGGGAGATCCAAATCTCAACATGATCCTATGATATAGGAAACCAACAACCATTTCCTCCCTAACAAGGTGATTACATGCACTTCATCCCACTTAGTAACATAATCAATACATACTAATAAATAATCTTTTCCTTGAGATGGTGGGTTGATTGGTCCAACGAAATCCAAACCCCATTTATCAGGATAGAGTAGGCTTACCCATCCTTTGGTAAGGATCACACTGCCATACAAACATTTTTACAGTCTTATAAAGAGATGACTAATAATAACCTACACCAAGAATCTTATGAATGGTCATTTTTTATAAATAATTTCCTCCTCTAAGTTCACTATGGAATGCTTTTATGATGTCAAATACTTCATCTTCTCTAACACACATATGAAGTACATATTAGGTCCAGTTTTAAATAACATGCCTTTAAACCATTCAAAATGAGAACTAATTCTAATTAAACATTTTCTTTATTTAAAAGTAAAAGAATGAAGAAAATTCCCTATTACCAAGTAATTTACCATGTCTAAAAATCATTTGGAGTATGTAGATATTTAAAACAACTACTCATCTAGAAAATAATCCTCCACAGGTTCATCTTCACCTATAGTGATCAATCTAGACAAAAATTTAGAAACAACATTATACTTTATAGGTTTGTCTATAATGGTAATATCAAATTATTAAAATAGTAGTATCCATCTAATAATTATACCACCTACTACTGGTTTATTCATTAAACACTTAATAGTTGAATGATTTGTATAAATAAATACCTAATAACTAGTAATGTAATGTTTAAATTTGTTAATGGCATAAATAATAGCAATAAATTATTTTTATGTGGTAGTATAGTTTTTCTCTATGGGAATAATATTTTTGTTGATATGATAAATGTAATACATTTTTTATTCCTCATTTCTTTGTCCTAGAACTGCCCCTAGTGCATTATTAGAAACATCAGTATAAATATGAAAAGATTATTCCCAATTAGGTCCTTTCAAAACTGGATTAGTCATAAGTTTTTTTTTAACATTTCAAAATCTTCTTGACTCATATCATTCCACACAAAGTCACTATCTTTTGTTAGAAAGGAAAACATAGGTACATCCATTTTGCTAAAGTCTTTAATAAATCTTCTATAAAATCTTGCATGACCAAGAAGAATTTTGACATCTATTTGTGTTTGAGGAATGGGAAGACCAAAATTACCTTAATATTCTTAGGATCCACTTTTATTCCTTGAGAAGATATATGATGTCCTAAGACTTTCCCTTCATCAACCATTATTATACACTTCTCATGACTCAAATATACTTGGTATTCTTCACATCTGGTGAGCACTTTATATAAATTTTTCAATGCTTCATCAAATATGTTTCCATAGATAGTGAAGTCATCTATGTATACTTCCACACAATCATTTTTAAGATAAAAAAATATGGTAACACTACTCTCTTAAAGGTAGCAAGTGCACTGTACATTCCAAAAGGAAGGATTGTATAAGCAAATGTTCCCTAGGGGTATTTAAATGTAGTTTTATCTTGATCTTTAAGGGATATTCTGATTTGATTGTATTCATTGAACCCATATAAAAAATAAAATTTGTGCTTCCCTACCAAGTTATCCAAAACTTGATCAAGAAAAGGCAAAGGAAATTAATCTCTCATAGAGGATTTATTTAGTTCTTTGTAATCTATGTAGACTCTCCATTTTACATTCTTATTGGGTACAATGACTAAAGGTGAAACCCATTGACTACAAAATATGGGGTAAATGAAACCAACTTCTAATACTTTTTCTATCTCCATCTTTATAATTTATTTCAAGGATGGGTTAATTATCCATTGTGGTTGTCTAACTAGTCTAACATCATTAGTGTAAATGTGATGGGTAAAAATACTAGGATGTATTAATTTCATATCATTATAATCTCAAGCAAAGGCTTTTGTGTGTTAAACCAATACATCAAACACTTTACTTTCTTATTGGTCATTTAACTAGTTGTTGATATTCAATAGTTTATCGAGATGGATTGCAATTTATTTAGTGCCAAAAAAGATGGAATTTACCTACTTGTATTCACTAATCAAAACATTTAATGGACATGGATGTGGTAATAGCATGTGAAATGCAGCCACATCTTTATAAAAATTTTCACTTGTGGAGATCAGATTGGTCAATAGATAATGAAAATCATTTAAAAATGAATTATGTCCCTCTTGAGCCTAGCCAACTATGGCTTGTTGGATATCTTATAGACCTAATAACATGGTTAGGGGACTTATGAAATTATCTCAATTCTCATTAGTGAATCTAAAATCTTCCCATTTATAATTTTTCATCTTTGGATCTAAGCTATTAGTATTCAGAGCTAATCTTTCAGTCTTCAAAGCTAAGGTTTTAGTCTTTAGAGCTAGGCTTTCACACTTTGAAGCAAAGATATCAGACTTCAGAGCTAGGTTATCTTGGTCCAAATCTATTGTTATCTAATCCACCCTTATCTATTTAAAAATATCCATTAAAGGGCTAGAAAGTAGATAAAGGGATATTTATTTGGTATGCATTCCATTAAAATGGTCATATTACTAGATCTATAGTCAATTCATGTTGTAACTATAGCTAATAAAGGTATTCAAATGATAATTATATACCCTACTTTCATGGGTTTAGGTTGAAGGATAATGAAATCTATAGGGTATTCCTAGGATTTTATGCTGATTAGAATGTTTTCTATAATTCTTTCAGACACAATAGTGGATTGATATACCATTTGTAAGATTTTAGTGGTAGGCTAAAGCCCTATGAGGGATAAATATTTCACTATTTTGATATTCATTATGTTTATGGCATCACCCAAATATATAATCACATTTGGTATGAACTTGTTCTTAATTATCACAGTCATCATGGGACTACCAGTGTCTCCGTACTTGGGAACAATTATGTTTCCTACTAGTAAATCAGTAATTTTGCTAGTTACCTAAATTATTTTAGGATATTATTTCTTTCTACTTGGTGCTTTGATCCTTTAATTATTTTATTCAATTCAAGAATATCCGTAATGGATCTTAATAGTGGAATTTTTATCTTCATATCTCTTAATCTTTGCATCAATTTAGAACCCTCCCTAGGTTTTTCTTCATTAAGTCTCTCAAGAAATGGAATAATAGGGGGATCTTGAATTATTTTTGGTGTGATTGGATTTGTGGTGGCTTATACCTTGTTGATACAGGAGCATCTTCATGCTAGGAATGTATTTGTCATGTTCTTGGTTGAGTTTTAGCATGTCTAGGTGTACTAAGTTGGTTTCCCTCCATTTCTTCAGTTTTCAAATTTTCAAATTTGTCTAAGTATCCTTTAAGCATGAAATCAAGTTTGTTGGGCGATATTTTAAGTTATTTGATTTTTATTAAGTTATAAGAACTATTTTACTCATCTTGGGAGGTTGTTGTGTGAAGCCTAGGATAGTATTGAGTATCTAAGTTGAGAAAATATGGTTTTGTATGGGGATTTTTGTGTAAAAACAAGGGATATGTATACTGGTGAATTAACAAAGAGAGAGAGAGAGAGAGAGAGAGAGAGAGAGAGAGAGAGAGAGAGAGAGAGAGAGAGAGGAGAGAGATGAGAGAGAGAGAGAGAGAGAGAGAGAGAGAGAGAGAGAGAGAGAGAGATGAGAGAGAGAGAGAGAGAGAGAGAGAGAGAGAGAGAGAGAGAGAGAGAGAGAGAGAGAGAGATCTATAATATGCAGACAACACCAGATACATTCTCTTGTAATATTAATGAAGTGTGTATTCTTTTTGAGTAAAAATCAATTCTAAGATCAAATATTTGAAAATGTTGTTTGTTGTTTGTAGACAAGATCTGAGTATTAAATACAAATGTTGGGTCTATGTTTCTACAGTCAACTTGATAGGTTTCATTTATCTGATTTATTATATCACAGTCTAACCAGCATTCTAGATTTGCCCTTTGAGTGCAGAACGAATGATCCAGATGTATGCCAATTGGAGTGAATATGCACTGCTCCATAAAGTGCATCCAGCATGCTGCATAGAGAACACTGATTTATTATTATTGTGATTGCTTCTGAGGAGTTTCTGGAGATTGTTAAGAGTGCTCTACTTGCTGCTTTGGAGGCCCTAGCACCAAGATCATTATTTGGGCTCATTACTTTTAGTCACAAGATCAGATTATATGATGTTCTACGACCTGATTCCTTAATTGTACCAAATCTTCCTATTCTAGCCAATGAGAAGTTGCTTGTTTGGGATGGTGATGAGCTTCTTCCTTGTGGAAGTGCTAAGTTAAGTGTTTATAATTAAGCATGCAGAGTCTAGCCAGATAGGACAAAATAAATCAAATTTTATCTACTATCCAAATGTGAAGAAGAATCCAGGTGATATTTTGTGTTTGAGAAAATATTTTGTCAATACATATAGCTTAGTCCTATTTTTAGTTAGATGTCAGTTCACCATTTGGTATCAGAGCACAAGGGATTGTGCACAATCTAAAGATCCAAGTCAAAGAGAAGAACAATGTGATTGTGAAGAAGAGGCAAGATGGCCATGAGAGTTAGGAACAGAGGTGGAGCTAGAGGAAGGAGACCTGAAGGATAGGTTGCAATGGTAGAAGAGATTAGGAACCTGATAGCTAGGCTACAAGACCTAGAGATGGCTCAAAGAAGAGGCACTGACATGGGTGAAGTCAGTGAGAGAGAAGAGGAGCCACCAGAGGAGGAATTAGTGGTGGAAGAAGAAATAGCTGAAGATAGGTTGATTAGAGCCATTATGAAGGTGAACACAAAGCCAAAAATGGAGGTTCCAATGTATGAAGGTAATTTGAATGTGGAAGAATTAATTGATTGGATTAGTTCATTAGATAAATACTTTGAGTATGAAGGAATTGAAGAAGATGATAAGAAAGTCAAGTATGCCATGACAAGGCTAAAGAGCCATGCATCCCTATCGTGGGATGGGGTGCAAGAAGAAAGGAGGAGGAAAGGAAAGCCAAAGATCAGAAGTTGGGATAGAATGGTAGCAAAAATGAAAGGTAAGTTTATGCCTAAAGATTATCAAGCCAATATTTTCAAGAAATTAGAAAATTTGAAGCAAAAAGAGATGTCTGTAAAAGAATACACTGAAGAGTTTTATAGGTTAACCATAAGATCAGGTCATATTGAGGATGGCATTAGAGAAGGTAGCTAGATACACTAATGGTTTGAAATTTTCCATTCAAGATGAGATTAGTCTTCTCATTCCTAAGACAGCTGAAGAGGCATATCAATTTGCCTTGAAAGCTGAGGAGAAGATTGCAAGAAAACAAACATCCTTCTCAAGAGGAAGGGGCAGATCCAATAGAGGTAGAGGATTTCAAGGAGGTAGAAGATAGTTGCAAACATCTCAAGAAGAAGCCAGCAGCTCACAAAGCTCAAGAGGCAACTATACACCAAGAGGAAGAGGAAGATTCATGGTAAAATGCTTTAGGTGCAACAAGTATGTAGGACACAGGGCATATGAGCATCCAGAGAACCCTTCTACCAGCCATGAGAGGGGTGTACATGTGACCCAAAGTGAAGAAAAAAATGAAGAAGTTGCAGTAGCTTATGAAGATACCCCAGAAGAAGGTGAGTCTCTTTTGATGAAAAGAATCTTGTTGAAGCCAAATAAAGAAGTTGTAGAACCACCTCAAAGGAAAAATCTATTTAGAACCACATGTAAAAGTAAGGGGAAATGCTGCAAGGTCATCATAAATAGTGGGAGTACTGACAATCTTGTGTCAATTGAGATGGTGGAGAAACTAGGCTTGAAGAAGGAGGTACATCCTACACCTTATCAAGTCTCTTGGCTACAAAAAGGACACAAACTCTTGTTAAGTGAACAATGTAAGGTAGATATTCAGATAGGAACATATAAAGATCAGATTTTATGTGATGTCATGCCCATGGATGTATGTCATATCTTGCTTGGAAGGCCTTGGCAGTTTGACAGGAAGGCCATGCATGATGGAAGGCAGAATACATACATGTTTGAAAAGGATGGGATCAAGCATACACTCACACCATTGAAAGAAGACATTGATCTTATTGTAGGATAGAATTCTAAAGTATTTATAATGAGTGGTAAAGAGTTTCTACATCAAATGAAGAAAGAAAAGGTAAACTTTGTTGTGATTGGTAAGCCAAGGAGTGTAGTCACTAGTACTAAGTTGATTGGTTTTCCATTAGAGATTCAAGATATGTTGAATGAGTACATTGACATTGTGGTATATGATTTACCTAATGAGTTACCACCATTGAGAATCATTAGCCATGACATAGACTTGATTCCAAGAGCAAATCTTCCAAACAAGGCTGCCTATAGGTTGACACCAAAGGAAAATGAAGAGATCAAGCACCAAGTTCAAGAATTGTTAGACAAAGGATTGGTAAGAGAGAGTTTAAGTCCTTGTGATATCCCCATAGTGTTGAGTCCTAAGAATGATGGGAGTTGGAGAATGTGTATAGACTCTAGAGAAATCAACAAGATTACTATCAGGTATAGATTTCCATTGCCTAGAATTGATGACTTACTTGATTGTTTGAGTGGAGCTACATATTTCTCTCAAATAGACTTGAAAATTGGTTACCATTAGATTAGGATAAGAGAATGGGATGAATGGAAAACAACCTTCAAGACCAATGATGGACTCTATGAGTGGTTAGTCATGCCATTTGGACTAACCAATGCACCAAGCACCTTCATGAGGCTGATGAATGAAGTGCTTAAGGAGTTCACTGGTAAGTTTGTGATAGTGTATTTGGATGATATTTTGGTGTTTATTCAAACTAAGAAAGATCATTTGAAACATTTGAGGATGGTATTGAGTAAGCTACATGAGGAGAAATTGCTAATCAATGTTAAAAAGTGCAGTTTCTTGAAAATAGAATTGATATATTTGGGGTTTGTGATTTCAAAAGAAGGATTGAAGATGGATAAGGAGAAGATTGAGGCTTTACTTGAGTGGCCTACACCTAGGAGCACATATGAGGTAAGAAGCTTTCACAGTCTGGCTAGCTTCTATAGGAAATTCATAAGAAATTTTAGTGGAATTATTGCTCCAATGATAGATACAATCAAAGGTGATAAAATAAGTTTTTTTTGGATTGAGGCTACTGATAAGAGTTTCAGATTATTGAAAAATAAGGTAACTAAAGAGCCAATCCTAACCTTTCCTGATTTCAATAAGCTTTTTCAAGTAGAATGTGATGCTAGTGTAACTACAATAGGCCTTGTTTTAAGCCAAGATGGGAAGCCTATAGCATACTTTAGTCAAAAATTAAGTGATGCTAAGAAGAAGTACTTAGCGTATGATCATTAATTATATGCTCTTGTATAGGCTTTAAAGAAATGGAGGCACTATCTTTTGCCTAAATAATTTGTTTTTTTCACTGACAATTATGCTTTACAGTTCATTAGCAATCAGAATAAGTTGAGTCAAAAGCATGTTAAATGGGTTGAATTTTTACAAAGCTTCACATTCACTATTAAGCACAAGAAAGGAAAATCTAAAAAGGTTGTAGATGCTCTAAGCAAGAGGAATCTGATCATGCAGGAATCTCAAGTAAGCATTTTGGGATTTGAAGATTTGAAGGAACTATATAAGGAAGATCCAGACTTCAAGGAACCATATGAAGCTTGCATGAATCTAGTAGGGGTTGATAGAAGTCCTTGGATATATTTCATGGTCCAAGAGGGTCTACTATTCAGAGGTAGCTAGCTTTGCATACCCAAGAGTTCCATGAGAGAAAATTTTTTGAAGGAAAAGCATAGTGGTAGCTTATCAGGACATTTTGGTCAGAATAAGACATTAGCACAATTGAGTTCTCATTACTATTGGCAAAGTATGGGTACTAATGTCAATAAATTTTTTGAAAGGTGTAAATCATGCCAATATGCCAAGGGAAGTAATCAAAATTCAGGTTTGTACCAACCACTACCCATTCCAAATAGACCTTGGGATTCAATAAGCATGGATTTTGTACTTGGTTTGCCAAGAACTCAAAAAGGTCATGACTCCATATTTTTAGTGGTAGATAGGTTCTCAAATATGGCTCATTTTATTCCATGCTCAAAAATAAATGATGCTACTCACATAGCTAATCTATTCTTTCAAGATGTTGTTAGATTGCATGGATTTCCTAGAAGCATTATTTTTGACAGGGATACCAAATTTGTTGGACACTTTTGGAGAACCTTATGGAAGAAATTGGGTACACAATTGAGTTTCAGTTTAACCTATCACCCCCAAACTGATGGTCAAATAGAGGTTGTCAATAGGAGCTTAGGCAACATCTTGAGAAGCTTGGTAAGTATGCATCCAAAACAATGGGATCTTGCACTTGCACAAGCTGAATTTGCCTATAATGATTCTCCTAATAGAAGTACAGGATTAATTCCATTTCAAATTATGTATGGAATGCATCCAAGAGGTGTGTATGAGTTAATAAATCTAAGTAGCATGGAGACAAGGAGTGTTGATGTAGAAGAATTTGCCAATGCCATGCAAAATTTGCATGAACAGGTAAAGAAGAAACTTGAAGAAAACACCATCAAGTACAAGCTAAGAGCAGATCAAAAGAAAAGAGAGGTCAGTTTTAGTGTTGGAGACTTTGTTCTTGCTCACCTTAGAAAAGAGAGGTTCCCAAAAAGGGAATATAATAAGCTAAAGGTAAAGAAAATAGGACCATGCAAGGTAATAAGGAAGGTTTCAAATAATGCATATGAAATAGAATTGCCAAAAGGAATTGGAATCTCTCTGATCTTTAATGTTGCAGATCTATATCCATATAAAGATGAAGGACAACCAGCTAAAGAGATTGAAACAAGGGTAGATGAAGTTATCCAATGGGAGCAACAACTACCAAAGGAAGTGCCAAAAGAGATTGAGAGCATTTTAGACAAGAAAGTGGTTAAAAAGACAAGGGCCAAAGAATATTTTTGGTATCTAACTAAGTGGAAGAATCTACTAGCTAAAGATGCAACATGGTTGACTGCAAATGACATATTTAAGCTGGGCACAAGCGTAGAATAATTGATGAAAAAAAAACAAGTGAAGAATACTTCTTTTGCTCCTTGGAAGAATGATGCAGGAGCATCTTCATGCTAGGAATGTATTTGTCATGTTCTTGGTTGAGTTTTAGCATGTCTAGGTGTACTAAGTTGGTTTCCCTCCATTTTTTTAGTTTTCAAATTTTCAAATTTATCTAAGTATCCTTTAAGCATGAAATCAAGTCTGTTGGGTGAGATTTTAAGTTATTTGAGTTTTCTTATGTTAGAAGAATTGTTTTACTCATTTTGGGAGGTTGTGTGAAGCCTAGGATAGTATTGAGTATCTAAGTTGAGAAAATATGGTTTTGTATGGGGATTTTCATGTAAAAATAGGGGATATGTATACTAGTGAATTAACAAGGAGAGAGAGAGAGAGAGAGAGAGAGAGAGAGAGAGAGAGAGAGAGAGAGAGAGAGAGAGAGAGAGAGGAGAGAGAGAGAGAGAGAGAGAGAGATCTGTAATACATAGACAACACTAGATACATTCTCTTGTAATATTAATGAAGTGTGTATTCTTTTTGAGTAAAAATCAATTCTAAGATCAAATATTTGAAAAGGCTATTTGTTGTTTATAGACAAGATCTGAGTATTAAATACAAATGTTGGGTCTATGTTGCTGCAGTCGACTTGATAGGTTTCATTTATCTAATTTATTATATCACAGTCTAACCAGCATTCTAGATTTGCCCTTTGAGTGCAGAACGAATGATCCAGATGTATGCCAATTGGAGTGAATCTGCACTGCTCTGTAAAGTGCATCCAGCATACTGCATAGAGAACACCAATTTATTATTGTTGTGATTGCTTCTAAGGAGTTTCTAGAGATTGTTAAGAGTGCTCTACTTGCCACTTTGGAGGCCCTAGCACTAGGATCATTGTTTGGGCTCATTACTTTCAATCAAAAGATCAGATTATATGATGTTATATGACTTGATTCCTTAATTGTACCAAATCTTCCTGTTCCAGCCAATGAGAAGTTGTTTGTTTGGGATGGTGATGAGCTTCTTCCTCATGGAAGTGCTAAGTTAAGCATTTAGAATTAATCATGTAGAGTCTAGCCAAATAGGCCAAAACAAATCAAATTTTATCTACTGTCCAGATGTGAAGAAGAATCTAGGTGATAATTTGTGTTTGAGAAAATATTTTGTCAATACATATAGCTTAGTCCTGTTTGCAGTTAGATGTCAGTTCACCACTTGTCTTCATTTTGTTCTTGGACTATAGGTGACTTAAGAATGTTTTCGTCATTGGAAATTTTAGTTATGGTAATGGGTAAATCTCCTACTACCTTTCTTGACCTGAGATGAACATTGCTACACTCGGTTGAACCACTTGCAATACTACTTTCTTAATCAGCTCTATAAACATGATTATTTTACCTATTCTTAGGATTTACCACTAGTTATGTAGATAAATATGATTGGTTAACCTAATGCTTAATTGGTGGTAGCTAAGGTATTGAAGGCATCAGAGCTTACTACGGAGTGAAACCTTCTTTGCATTTGATTATGAGACCATTTTTAGTTTGGTCATTGAGGTGGTGACTATTGTATCTAATGTGGTTATTAGTTTTGTTATTGTGCCTAGGCTTGTGAAATATTTTGAGGCATCCCCCACATTTTTGCCATCCATTCTTGAGTACCCCCATGGTTTTGGTTATGGTAGTGGTCCCCACATTTATGGTTTGACTTGTCTAGCCCATGGTGTCATTCATGGATTAGGGTTAAATATTGGACCAAATTGATTTTGAGGTTAGGAGTACTAGTTTCTTTGTCTTTGGATAAAGCTCACTTCTTCAACTGCATGTACTACTTGTTTTACTTGGTTTTTAATAATAGGAAGATGATTGCAATTCTTTGTGTCATGGTCTAGGTCATAAATACTACATTACTATATTTTATCTAAAGGATAATCTTTTACCACATGTTTAAGCCTACATTTAAGACAATGTATTAAAAATTATTCAACATTAGTGGCATTGGACTTTGATTTGAGACCATCTAATGTAAATGTTAATTCTACTAAAATATTTGTTTTGAAATTATAAAATTCTTCCATTAATTGGCCAACTTCAGGTGTATTTCCTAACTATGATTTCCTTATGCTAGGTCTTGCCCTAGAATAGTTAGTACATAATGTTGAAATTTTATGAAAGGTTAACTTGTCAATGTCACCCTTCCCCATTAAGTTCAAAGCATCACATGCATGCCTTTAAGAAAGATTATCTTGATGACCTCCTCTATGAGTTGGTAACCACTTTGTTTATGGGAAAATATAAACCTTTTAAGGTAATCTTCTAAGGTTTCATCTTCATTTTGTTTTATCTTTAAAGAAACTTTTTTCATTCTCTAACTCTATACTAATCATTATATTTATCAATAAATGCAGTTTTCATTTCTTCCCAAGTACTTATAGAATTACCCTCAAGACCCATAAACCATCTCATGGTTGCATCCTTAAGTGTAGATGGGAATAAATTCAATTTATTATTGTCAGTGACATAGTCATATGTTTGATAGAGAACCTAAATTCAAAGAGGAACTGATTTAGATCCTATAAGGATTTACCTCTAAAAGTAGGTAAAATAGATGGTGAGATATTTTTCATGGAGGTTCTATCATCAGGATCCAAATTAATTGGATAGGAAAATTTTTTGTCTTATTGAGGATACCTATCAGGGTTTTTTACATATGCACGATCATCTCCCATATTTTCTTCCCAAATTTGATTATCAATCTAATATAAGTTTTCCTCTTGGGTTCTCAACCTATGGTCTACCTCAGGAGGATAATTCAATGGTGATTATATCTTCTTATTTTAGAGCTTATGGATCAAATTTGATTGTTCCAAAAAGGGGATTCTTGGGATCAATTCTTCTTATGGGGGAAGATTCCCTAAATAGAATTCTTCCTATAGTATCTATTTGTGAGGATGAACCTTTTACAGGAGAGGAATAAGAAAAAGTTTATAGATGGATTTTAATTTCCTTTATTTCACTTCCTGATCTTTCCAACAAGGATATAATCCTCTCTTCTTTTGGTTTTATTTGGGAGTCTTTAGAGATAAACCATCTTTGAGAATCTCTTGGGTGGTTCATAAATCTAAGGAGTCCTTGATTTTTTATTTTTTTGGGGGGTATATGAATATGTTTGAATTTTCCCTATATAACTCTAATATAGGATCTCACTAACATTTATTGATTAAGAATCCTCTGACAATGGTGCCAAAAATGATAGGTTGACACTATACCTTTTATTCAACCAATCAATGGATTGGTGTCATTTTCTACCAGGGTCAGTGTTCAAGGCTATATGCAATGAGATATTGGATATTTGAGTTAATAGGTCATTATTTGTGGGATGTTTACTTTGATTTTGACATCTAAATCCTAAGGACAAAAATAAGATTCTAATTTTATGTTGTAAAAAAGGTAAATCTAGAAAGTTTTGCTAACTAAATATCTCTTATGGCATTCCTTATTAAAAGGATTCTTTGGTTCACACCATCAACATCTAAAACTTAAATATCTAGCATAAGACACTATAGTATCCTCACTTGACTTATCTAGCTGGGTAGGATAGTGTTGTATTTTAGAATGTGAGAATGTTGATTTCTTATTGTCACCTAGACTACTTCTTGAGAGATTCTGAATATGGAGATGAGTTAACAAAATTTACTCCTTATGAGATTTAAAATACACACTTTAAAAAAAGGAAACTTACTTTCATTAAACTAAAAAAAACTTTGCATTTAATTAAATCACACTTACATTAAAATAAACACACTTTGTGTTAAAAAGGAAGTCACACTTTGCAATAAAATGAAATATAATTATATCAAAAGAAATAAACTTTTAAACTATAATCTAAAAATACCAATTATCCTAATCTTCAGAGAGAAGTGGGCTGTTGCTCCTTCCTCAAAATAGGATCAACTTTCACTCAATAGTAGAATATAATGTTTTACTTTATAAATAACTCATTATCAAAATAAACATATACATATGCTATGAATTCTACTACAAATTACACTTGAATATTTATTTTCTCTATTACCTTTTTTTATTACCCTAGAATGAGAAGGAGACATGTACTTAAAGCACATCTCAATGACTATTCTCAGGATACAAAATTTGGTGATCTAAATAGCCAAATCCACTTATTCTAAATAGAAGATCTATGAATCATATCCCACACTTATAAGGAGGAATTGTAACTGATTCAACTAAAAATAGATTGAGTATAACTAACATATATCTAAAGAGATTATGTTTGATTTTATAATGTATATATACATTTATATCTAGATCATTTTTAGACTATTACTATGAATATTAATGTCTAAAATAAGATATCTAAAGAGGAAAAATCTATATATGTATATTAGATATGTTTGGAGTTACTATATTAGTCTATAGAGTATAAATTGGCATCTTTGGAGCATAGATAGGCATCTTTGGAGCATAGCTAGATAGGTCTTTAGAACATCTTTGAAGCTACTTGAAAGATCTTCAGATGTTGACTAAGAATCTTCATATCTCATTGTGTTCTATGCTAAGTCTTCAAAACTATTTCCAAAAAGGTATTACCAAAATTTTTGCTAACTTCTCAAAATAATCCCACCATAGAGATGTTTCTCTGTATGCAAAATTATACTCATTTCATCTAAGTTAGACATAAATAACAAGCTAGAGAATCAAAAATGTATCAGATATTAACAAAATACAACTGCACTCATTTCCTACTTAGATAATACCTTAAATATTAAATTTAATGCAATATATAACCAAGAGGTAACACTTATGGAAAGTTTATATGAGATATAATGAGTTAAATATAATACTCATCAGTAGACACTTTGGTAGTCATGAAACTACTATAATGATTCACTGAATGGGATATTTTTGGTGTATCATTTAAAATTATGTTTTATAATATGAAATAATTATACACATTTCTCTCATGAAATGCATGTTGTGCACATCAACCCATAGTAACACATTGGCCCTTATGTACTTGGGTGCTAGACCTAGTTGGAAAGTTTTCTCCTACTTCTATCCATCATTTCATCAATATGACCAATAAATAATTCACCAATTGGGTAGAATAAATGTCACTAACCACCATCATTGGGCCAATAACCACAAATTTCATATTTAATTAGATCATTTATATATCTAGAGTCCCACTAATGATAATCACTAATAATGGGTCACCTTTTAATAATTCTAAGGTCATGAACTATGTAATAAATTATCCATATCTCATCACACTACATCCTTGTATTACCCTCAATAAAATGGTCAAATCGAGGATAGAATAAACACTAATAAAGGTCATGAAACATAACAGATGGGATTGGTATCTTTATTTTTATCCCATATTATGGGATTGTAGAATGAGTAACCATATACCCACCATATTAATTCCCATATTCCCTTATTTTGGAATCATAATATATGTTATACTTAGAGTAATAAATTCCAATTATTCACATTTATATTTAGTGTCTCTCAGATGAATAAGAATATATAAATGCATGCCTCAGTGATTTATAAGGTTTTGATGAGCACCAACTCATAACTACCCAAAACCATGTTTCTTATGCAAATTATATGTGTTTACAATATATTAATAAGTTTCATCATCACCCTATCTAAGTTGGTTACCTTATCCTAATACTCAAAAATATAATTGATAAAAGGAAAGGATGATGTTGTAATATTATACATAACTATTTAGGACCATATTTGGATGCAATATATTTTCAAAATGTATATTTTCATTTATACACCTTAGAGGAAAAGGAGTTTTATGAATCTATGAAATCTTTGCACCTCAAAAATTAATTAATATAGATATCACATCTCATATTTCCCCCTTTGTATTAATAAAATACTCATTGTAATTTTTGTGTTTTGCCTTTCCTTTTTTTGACAATATGATTATCTAGCTATGAGCTCTCATGAAAAAATGATCAATTTATCATATCATTTCATCTTTTCTGATTACCCCTTCTCATTTTTATAACAAACTAAAAACAAGCATTAAATAGGATTTTTATCTTAATTTTTTTGAATAATTTACACCTCATTCCTATATACCTTCATACAATCTTAAATACTCTAGATTACAACCTATTCTACAAGCTTATCCATGGTAGAATCCCCTTTTAGGTTCCCTTAAGTAAAAAAAACTAGTCTCCTTTAACTATATAATCTTATCCACTTATGTTGGTCCTTGGTGATGATCCCTTCCATCTTAATTATTGTATGGGGCCAAGGTTTGATATTTAAGCCTTCCCAAAAATATATTAAAATAGTCACTATGAAAAATCAATCCTATAAAATCAAGAATAAATTCCATAAATCTCATCTTTTTTTATCCTTGGTGATGAACCATCACATATTACTAGTTTTGTGGGGTTATAATTGAAAATATGCACCCTTAATCATCTAAATTTATTCTTTGGTGATAATCCCATGTGTCTTCCTAGTTTCACGAGGTTAAGTGAAATGGGTCATGAAATAAAAAATGGAAGTGAGGAAAATCAAAACAAATCAATATACAAGTGTCCAAAAAGTTCAATAAAAATCTTTCTCATATGTTAATGATAAAAATGGAACCCTTCCCTTTACCATTTATACCTTGGTTGGCCATCTATTGATATTAGTCATGACAAAGAATATGAAACTAGTGTTTTCTAAGCTAACAGGAGGTATAATTATCCACAACCTATAAAAATTAATTCTATCATATTATTCTTTGTGAATTTTTTCATGATTAGCTTTCATATTTTACCATCCTACATATTATGTCCTCCCTTCATTCCCTATTTAAAATTGAGTGTCACTTGTCATGTGGATGAATTAGCTTGATCTTTACTTGAAAAATAGTTATTAATGCATTATTGTTATTTAATTCATCTCTTATTACATTTTCATACATTTTGTTATAACATCTAAATATAAACATATCCATTATATTTAATCACAAAATATATACATGTAATTTCATCACATTCTTATCCATCTACAGTGTATAAATTAAAAAGTAGATATTATGATAACTCAAAAAGATGATAGAAAGATGTCTAAATCTAAAATTGGATCACACACACACACACACACACACACACACACACACACACACACACACACACACACACACACACACACACACACACACACACACACACACACACACACACACACACACACATGTATGTATGTATGTATATAAGTACATGTGTGTGTGTGTGCGTGCATGCATGTGTGTGTGCACGCACGCACACGCACACACACACACACACACACACACACACACACACACACACACACACACACACACACACACACACACACACACACACACACACACACACACACACACACACACACACACACACACACACACACACACACACACACACACACACACACACACACACACACACACACACACACACACACACACACAAACAAACACACACACACACACACACACACACACACACACACACACACACACACACACACACACACACACACACACACACACACACACACACACACACACACACACACCCACACACACACACACACACCACATCACAATGTTTCATATACATTGATTTTTATATACATTGTATCCACACTAAGAAGGTAAGTGTGGATAAAATATCAATAAAATTTAAAAAAAAGGACTAGAGCTAACATCCTAAAAATTAGTCATCCCTACCTTTAGGTCCCTCTTAAAGAATATTTCATAGGGATATTACTCCTCCTCCTATTATAACCTCCTAATTTATAGTGAAAATAACTCTTGTTCATTATCCAATGCCTCTTATT
The DNA here is from genome assembly GCA_037957365.1 of Torreya grandis. Taxonomy (NCBI): domain Eukaryota; kingdom Viridiplantae; phylum Streptophyta; class Pinopsida; order Cupressales; family Taxaceae; genus Torreya; species Torreya grandis. The sequence continues at coordinate 473,462 of JARHVA010003228.1, forward strand.
ATTGGTCCCAACTTGGGAGACCTCCCCTCTAATAGTTTTCCTACTTAAAGAGGCAGGACCATCTCTTAATACTAATAGGTCACTCAAGGTATTTACCTAATCCTCTAACCCCACTATTTGGCCTATAGGATAGTGATATTTTTCTTTTTATATATTATCTCAATTATTCCATGGTAGGTAGGGATAAATACATCTTAGTACCAACCCATGTTAATAGGTAAACCTAAGTCTATGATAATATTCTCCCTAATTAAGAAAAAAGTGATGTTGAATAAGTCTATGATAGAATCATGAATAAGTCTCTACAACTCCATTATGGAATATACAACACAGTCACACATTATCATAGATTATAATCCAATCATAGAGTAAAATAATAAATTAAACTAGCTAATTGAAATTATGGTAAAAACATAAATAAAAATTTGGCTTACTAAGATCTCCCTCATGGCAATTATGTTTAGATTCCTCATTAAAGTTCATCTCCACCATATCTTCCTTAGAAATTAGCTTATATCCTATGGGATCATATAATATTTATATTATTCTCTCTACCTACCCTCCCTATCTTATATCCACTACTATCTGGTGTGGTTATGGTTGAAATTATGGTTTTTATTATTGATACTACTAGTCTCCACCAAGTGTCCCTTATGCCACCTAGTCCACCATTGTATGGACATACCTTACACATCTTGATCCTATTTATATATTTTTAATAGCCACTCATCTAACTCCCATGGTCTACCTCTTCCTTATATTCTATTAGAACTAACCAATCTAGTGATATGAGTATCTGACATCAATGGATTCTAACCTAGTCTTTCAATCCTTGCATCCCAAACCTACCTCTCTCCCTTATATATTACCTATGGGATATTGATATTGGATACATATTTTAGCCTAGAATTTTATGGAACCTAATTCATAGGGTATATCTTAGCCTTCCCTAATTTATTACACACATTGTATGCTCTCCCATAGGCCATAAAATTTATTGACTCATCCCACAACTTACCTACCATGTCCACATATGATAGGGCAATCATATCTCCCACTATAAAAATTTTAATAACACATGACACATCTCAAAATGGTACCATGTTTTTCTATCTAGAATTTATTTTGGCCCTTGAATATCCAATAAAAACACCCCTCTAATATGGGATCATGTGCTCATACACTTAACACGATAAAAATTGGGTGACTAATCAAAAAATATCCCAAACTATAGATTTGATACATGTATCTATCTGATAAATCACATCTTGGTCCCATACAAATCTATGGTATGCTCCTTGATACTCTAAGAAACTAGGGCCCAAATACAAATGATATAGTTTCTCCCTTTATCCCATACCAATCATGAGGCTAGGATGTTTATAATTTTCTTATAAAGGCTTGGGATCATTGCTCTCTCAATTCCTGCTAGCCTCATACCATGATTTACAACCACATCAGGTGCATCTACATCTTTAAATTACTCTACCCATCTTTAGGCATATTCTCTATTAGTGCTTATCTATGTCCCATTATCCTCCCTATAATTATTATCCCCAATACCCTATAAAAATCAATGGGTGTGATAGTCCACTCTCCTAAGACCTTTGGGAATCATAAATTATTTTGGTCTAAATCCTAGTACATGAAAAAATCACATGGTAACATGATATCTAGGGAAACCATCCCCACATGTACTAGCCTCTAAATCCATACCCTATTATAAATTAGTCTCCTATATTATAAATATTTTCATAACCATGGGTATCCACCCATGATCTCTATCTCTAATTTAGTACATGTACCCCATACAATCAAAAATTAGGATCTAGATTAGTCAAAACCCCTTCAAAATCATTCCATCACCTACCATAGAAAAATAACTATTATGTGTTATTGGTGGTTGAAAAACTATCAATCTATAAACATTGTTAATTATGTAACTATTACAGTGGTTACATCACCACCATAGTAGTTACACAATATTCAGTGTGAAAGTGTAAATACCAATTTGTAAATATCAATGATTTTTCATGAGATAATTGATTTCACTTATCATGTCCCTAAACTCAAAAATCCTTACAAAAATGTAAAAAATAAAATAAAACTCAAAACAATTAACATTTTACTAACATACACACTACCAAAAACACAATGACAATATTTTTAATTTCACTATTCCTAGACCATTATTTAAACAAAAATCTTGAACCTAGGTTTTTGCATAAATTTTGAGAAAACTCGCTTGTACCTACACCACAACTATTTCCATTGGTACTCTTTCCATTATCTCCTTTCACTCATCATGTTGACTATATTTTCTCACAATTATGTTACAAGAAATACATGGTTTTAAATTTACCAAAACTATAATGCACAAATGATTTATAAATTAGGTAATTTTTCAATTGATAGTTTACTTTTTTTATTATTTTATTTTAAAAAGTTACCCTCTTTGGAAATATTTCTCCTATAATCTCTATTATTCATGTACTTAGTCAAATTCTATAATTTTTAGGCTTAACTTAATGTATAAAATCCCATATGGTAAGAATCATTGTGTTTTATTTCTCATGTTTTTGTTATAAAACATGTTATTTTCATGTTTTGGTCTTATAATTTAACACCACTTTATATGACACCAAGTTTAGTCCCCTAAAAATATGGTTTAGGTATTATTTTCATACCCTCACAAATGGTGAGTTATGCATGTGCATGTTTCAATTATTTAGTACACTTACTTCTTTAATCATAATATTACACTTGATTTTTGGTCTTTACTTTTAGGTTATAGAGGTTTTTTAGTTGGATTCATTGCATTACACAAGTAGATGAGATAATTTCTCTCTCCTTTTCCTTTTTATTACCCCACTACTTCAAAAAAATACCTCGCCAATTAAAAGCAAGGTGCTTCCCTGAGGGGGAAATATGTATACACTTAATTTTTACATAGTGTAACATTTCATGTCATCCAATGATGATGCAAGGAATTCCATAAATAATAATATGCTCAAACCTAGTCTTCTCCTCTTTTTATTCCTTTGCCTCTCTCCAGTCCTAACATCAGTCTTAACCTTAAATTTTTTTATCTTAAAATTTTCATATTTAGGAATTTAAGTGGGAATGGATGAACCAATATGTAAGTTAAGAGACCATTACATTAATCCCCATGACCCCCCTAATGGTTTGTGCCATCAATGTAAATTTTTTAAAAATTACCCCAACAAATTTAAAACTGTTAAATGGTATTTTAAATTTATTATTGAGACAAATGATTTGAAAAAGAATTCATGTTTAACCCTTTTTTTTTCCTATTTTTGTACACTTGACTTCCCCAATGTTCCAGTTCACTCAAAGCCATGTCTAAGCCAATTTTAGCTAACTCTAGTCAACTTTAACAAACTCCTAATCACCTATTGTGAACTCCCACATGTAACATCTTCTCTTCTCTTACACATAAATCATTTTACCATGAAATTCACACAAAAAATCAATTGAGAATTGAGTATACATGTTTTTATAAAGATATAGTTTGCCTTTTATAGATTCCTTGAGAAATCAGCCCAAATCTAACAATAACCTTCTGATCATTCATACAAATTGGAAAATTAAATTCATAAACAAACAATACAACATTTTTATTTATGACAATTATCCATAGTGTATTTACCTCTTATTTTCACTTTATGTTTGCATTTACATTGCCTTGTGTGCTCCTTTGAATAGATAACTCTTGGGTCATCATTGAGAAACACTAAGGATATAATAACCTAATGATCATATTAATTTTAGTTCTAAATAAAATTATTCTTCTCCACCTTTCCTCTACTTTGGTTAAGTTAGGATATTTATTTTTATTTCTTATTTTTTGTATATTTTTATTTTTTATATTATATTTTGTTAACTAGTTTAGCTCCATATCAAAAAAAATACAAAAAATAAATTGTTGTCCATACTCCTTTGTATTGCAAATTGTTTAATCTTTCATTATCTTACTCACATCTATAAAATATGAAACCATACTAGTGTTTCATATTAGTTTTATAAATATTTAAAAAAACACCTCTTTCATTTACAATAATTTGTGTATTTTAATTTATTCTATTAACCCACACACATATATATAAAACAAATCGCAACTCAACACCCACTTGTACAAAAATTAGGAATTTGAAAGAAAATAATTGTATCTATAAAATATTATTTCATATTTATGAAAGCTACAAAAGCAAAATCACAATAAAATAATAATTCTTTATTTACATACCAAGATTAGTTGCATCCAATGTTAAATTAAAAAAAATAGAATACTTGCATTTAGTTTTTATTCTCATAAGATAGGAATGTTGTTTCATGCATACAAATCTAAGACTTTAGATTTAGTGTTTATTTGTGTATCTAAATTTTAGATTATTAATTCATATTTAATTTATTTCATTAAAAAAAATGGTTTTATTTTTTACAGCAAGAATAATTACATTTATACAATTTATAAAACAAGAAAAATAGGAAAAATAAACATTTATATAATTTAGTTTTAATTTTAAATTCATTAGTATTTTCATATATTATTCTAGGAAATTAAAAGAAAAAATGACTTTCTTTTCTTTCAAAACCTTTAGTTTCCACAATAGCATATTTTCTTTAATCATTTAAAAACTTTACTATCCAAACAACCAACAAACTTTCATTAAACCAAACATCTTATCCTTTAGATTATAAAATTAGCAAGCACATATATTTAGAAAAAAAACACAAATCATCCATACAGCTCTTATAGATTAAAAAATAACATAACACTCCAAAACTTTAAATAATGTTTTTCCTCTCCCTTGGTTGATTCTTCCTAAAAAGGCACATTTATATAAATCATGAATGTTTCCTCAAGTACTAGAATCCATCCTAGTATAGAACATCTAGAGTGACATAGACTCTAAGATTTAGCTACAGATATTTTATTGTAAACATTTACCTAACTTCATAATTAACTAGATAAAATATCTAGATGAGCAAAATAAGTTAAGTGAGGTAATTTATCCATAAAAATTCACCTCTTAGCTCACCAAGATTGAAACCTCAAAATTTCACTTCTTATTTCATCCTTAGGTCTAGCCTCATCTAATATCATTCACTTCATGAATGAATTCATCTAGAAAAACCCCACTTTATAGATCCAATAAAATACATAGACTAATTCAACCTCAATTCAACCTAAGAAAGTAACATAAACCATGAATTACACTACTATCTCTTCTTAATTTTTTTATAATCCTAGGATATTATTACAGAATAGTTTACTACCCTTAATGAACACTTTGACATAGCCACATTATTTTGGTATAAGCATGAGAATCCATTACCACCCATTGCCCAAAATATCATGTGAGTATCTCTTCAAAATAAACCATCATTTATATGTAAACACATTCATCCATCTTAACCACCTCAACTAAACCAACCAAATCAACAATCCTACCATCATATAATTCCTCTCCATCTATCTCATATGACCTTGAGAGGTAGAGTGAATAAGGTTAGTGTGTTTATTTCTATTTGTACAATAACCACACACTAACATATATCCTCTTTAACTCAATCACATCCTTGGTCCACCTTGAATCCTTGATATGGTCTCCATGTAATTGTAGACACTCAATTATCATCACTGTCATGTCTAAATTGTAAGTCTAAATGACTTCCCATAATAATTCATAAAATGGGCCAAAATCATTGAAACACTCTAATTCATCCACATAAGTCACCTGAAATTTATTAAACATGTCAATATGTCCCTAATTGGGGAATTATCCTCTATGTAATCATTACTTTCTTCTAATTCATCTCTAGTCAAATTAATACTTGACAAATTAATGTTTTCAACCAATAGTGCATGACAACCAATCAAAGTCTAATAATTATAAAAGGCCTAATCAAAAACACTTAACTAATTAAATCCAACTAAATTCTTAGGTGAAAAAACCATGTTAAATTAGTGAATATATAATTCTATAAAATGAAAATTCAACAAATATCTAAAAAGGTGACTTCATCATGACATCATTGGTCACAAAGTCAAAAATATAAAATTTCAACATAAATTTAAATAAAAATCATAAATGTTGATCTATTCCTATTAATTAATATCTTATTAAAAAATATTAATTGCAACATTAATGGTATTTTGTCTTCAAAGTTTAATCAATCTTGAACCACACATCTTGATCTTAAGATGGACAATCGGTATCATTTTAGGAAAATTATAAATATAAGGGCCTCCATGAATAATTATCAATATTTGAAAAGGGACTTTGAGCTCTGCAAGTGAAATATGAATATTAATCCTCCATTGATGAGCTTCAATCTCTTTTTCTTGCCAATTTTTAGCCTTAGACACCTTTGCTACCTTGGTCTTCAACTTTCCCCAGTTTCTAATCTGGTTGGGTAGTTTTGTGATTTGTTTTATTTTTAATTTGGAAAGTGTTTTTCCTTATTTTTCCCTTCCATTTACTTTCTTTTTGTTTAACTTATCCACTTGCATGTTTCTCCTCGAACCATGATCCATATTTGGTAGAGAAATTTTGTTATGCATTCATTGTGAATAGATTTGGTTGAGGTTGAGGGAGATGCCCCTATGCATTTGATTGATGGTTTAAAACATGGAGGCATTAATGACCCCATGTATTCCCAAGTAGATAATAAATATTGCTCTTTTCAAAGTTTTGTAGAAGAATTAGACTAAAAACAAGTAGATAAATTAGTTGTAGGTAAAAAATTATTTAGTAAGTTTCTACGACAGGAAGAAGAATTGAATCACTCAGATGAAGCCATTTTCATCCTTTATAGTGGATAATCTTACACCTCTAAACATATAAACTAATTCTTAGTATAAATTGGTAATCTTCCTTGCCTAGGAAAACCCATTTCTTGGTTCCCTAATGAATCGATGGCCCTAGATTTATAGTCATAAAAAACCTAACTCAAGAATGTTGATATTTTATATGTGCCTTAACAAATATATGTTATTATCAAAGAATTTTTTTTATAACTTTATTAATTATATGTGTAGAAAAAATGGTTATATATGTTACATTCTATAAAATGTTTAAGCAAGGGTTTTTTATGGTGATTTTTAAAGATTCAAACATGCAAAGAAGAGCCATTAGCAAATATCTTTAGAATGTTGGTCAGTCCATATTTAAAGATATCCCATGAAATTATTCTATGGACTGTCAAGATTTAGCCTTTAAATTGACTCCATGGTGGGTTGACATTGAAAATGTTCCAATTCAACTATGGATCTTTCCTTTGTGGGCTCTTAATCCCCTTCTATATGTCTTGAGAATAGAAGACACTAGGAGATCTCTTACCCATATTAATACTAGGGTACTAATCTCTTTTAAACCCTTCGATGTATTCCCTAAAACCCTATTTTTTCACCTAGAAGGAGTTTATTTTTTGTGCTTCATTAATGGTTTGGGTGGCCTTAATGCTTATTTTTTTTCAAAAAAGATGGGTATTCAAGAATAATTACCCATTGCTCAATAAGGATGTGAATGTGAGTAAATTAAAAGTGTAGATAACACTTATGCCCTAGGATGTTTTTTCTCCCAATGATTGTTTTATTAAATAGACTAAGAATGTTGTAATAAGAGATCATCCCTATTTTTTCTCTCAATTATGACAAATTCAGTACATCCCCTCCTAGCTCAGGTGGGGTGTTGTTAGATAAGATTCATGGAGATATTAGATTAGATGATATGTCAAACGCATCTTGTCTAACAGACCACTAGTTGTATGACTTTCCTCCTGCCTCCTTCCTTGATGCTCTAATGGATGATGTTGATGGTATTATGGCTCCACCTAATGCTCCTTTAGACCTTTATTTTTTTATTCATAAATAGGGTGGTGTTATTCATGAAGAGGTTCTCCCCCTCTTTGAGGTTAGGGTGTCTAAAGAATATATTATAATCAGATCCAATCCCCTTAAAATGATTTCCTTTTCCTCTAAAACATTGATGTCACCTTGTGTTCAAGTGCCCTAATTTAACATCCCCCATGGTGGTATTTGTTGGCCATTTTGGCCCACATACAAAGATTCTACCTGAATGGATGAGATGAATACATTTCTAGATGGAATGAGTGGTCTAAAGATCATATGTATCTTTCAAAGATTTTGAAACACTTCAAGTAAAATAAAAGTGTAGTTTGTCAAACATTGAGGAAGCAAGTTCTCATGGTGATCAATGTAGCTAGGATCATGGAATGAGTTTTCACAAGTCTCAAAAACTCATTTTTGAGCCTTGAAAGTTCTTATACAAGCATAGAAGAGCTAGATTGTCATCAACATGTCATGTGGGAATAAATAGTTTGATCTGATTACACATTTAATAAATGCACCTTGGGAGCCCCTCAATCCAAAATATTATATGGACATGAAATTATTCATGTCAATATCATCCTCTAAAAATTTGGTATCTTGATGACTATCTCAAGATATAAAGATTTAAAGTTGAACTTACAGGGTGGAACATTTGTGGGATGTTAATTTAAAGCTACATTAAGTAGTTATTTGGACTCAAATGTTCCCAAGTTGAATGGGAATTTGACAATTATCCAAATCTTGGGTGCCCATATCAAATCCAATGATGAGTGGCAATCTGACAATGTCAATGGGTCCCAAAGATCTAATGAAGTGCATTTGATCATGAATCAAAGATTAATGGTGAGCATCAAGTCAAAAGTTAGCATAAACATGTTGATGATAAGTGGAAAGATTGTGGATACCTTAATAGAGATCTAATGGTACATGGTGATTAATAAGGCTAGTGGGCCTAAGAAGATCAATACTGCATATATAATCATACAAAGTAGATCAATCATGAGCTTAAGGTCAAAGAGTTAGAGGATCTTGAAGACTAATGAAAGGGTGACAAGTGTCTCAATCATGTTATATTGGTAGAATATCTATGTCTCACATTCAAACATATAGAGGGAAATCAATGGTGTATATAGGGTTAAAGGGTCAATGAGTTTAGATAAAGATGAGGTCAACATGTGGTGTAAGTGAGTGGAATGGATGGACTGATTGTAGGATCATAAAGATCAATACAAAGAAGACAAATTTCTTAATCTTGAGGACCCAGATCAAGATCAATAGCCAACATTAAAATTTAAAATCCAAGGACTTCAATGGAGACAAAATTCAACTAAGGTCGACCATAGGATGATATGAAGGTAGACATATTAAATAAATGACATCACCACCCTAAGTAGGTAAAATACATAAATGTAAGATCAAACATGATTTGGATAACCAAGAGTAGACTCTACAGAGCTATCTAATGTTTTAGATTGAGGTAAAAGCAAGTTTTGAAGGGGCCCCAAAACCCTGTTACAAAGAAAGAAAGAAAGATCGTCCAAGACCACAGGCAAAGCCTAAAAACTACTACAAGGAAGTAGCAAAAATAGGTTTTAAATGGACCTGAAACCATTAAAAAGACTTCTGATCAAAACCCAAATTAAATAGAGATCTGGTATCACCAAAGGCAAAGGATTACAGAAAGAAAACAAAAAATAGGACCAGTTACTAAACCAACCAGAAGAACCAGATTATTCATCCAGTTCCAATATCATTTTCATAGTTTCTTTTCCTTTCATAACAGTATCCTGGGCAGTGGTTACCGCTTGCATAGCTCCTTTTTGTGTAACCTTCTTTCTAGAACTTTGTCTCATCCTTTTGTTGGGTCCCTCCAGGGCTTTGGTCTCCTCATTGGCTCTTTTACCTATATTGACAGCAGCAACACAAATATTGGACGTAACTTCCTCCATTTTTGTTCTGTTGTCCTTAATAAGTTCCCGGAGGTTATTTTCATAGGCTTTGAGCTTGACTGGGATCTCCCTTATCTAATTTTCCATATTGTTTATTTTGTTCCAAACAGCTTTCAGGGAATCTTCCATAGTTTCCACTTTCCTCTTGAGATCCATAATCTCCCTACACGTCCAAGAATCAAATTGGGATGATGCCTCTACTTTACAATTAACCCAAGCCATAGGTGTGTGTGTTTCATCATTCTATTTTTTCCCTCTCCATTCCTCAAAATTTTTATTGGGACTGTTCCTGGCTTCTTCAAAGATATCCTCTCAACTCTTTTGTTCCCGCTCTTTAATTCCAGTTTGAATTTCCATATCCATATCTTGATTATCATCTTGACCTGAAGTTTCCTTTTTGTTCTTTGAAGTTGAGTCCTCAACAGGGTCATCCTGGACAAATTCATCCTCCGACACTTTCTAGTTTTCCTCAGTATCTATAGTTCTGTTTGCAGAATCCTCCTCTGTGTTGACATCATATTTTTCATTCTTCTCAGAACATTCTTCACCCTCATTAGAGTTTGTATCCCAGCTTTCACTTCCTTCTTCTTCTTCCAAGTTTTCCTCCCTGGGGTTTTCAATTCTCTCCCATTCTGTATCTTCTTCTACATTCTACTTTTTAGCACTAAGGAGCTTTATTTTGCCTTTCCCGTTTACACTTTCACTCTTTCTATTCCCTGACACCTTAATTTTCCCCTATTTGGGGTGCTTTACCATTGCATTATTCTTGCAGTAGCCTTTGATAAGTAGAATAAGGCCTTCATGTAGGATAGGGCGCGTTTCCTTTTTCCTATGAGCATATAAACTTTGGACCAAGGAGAAGCGAAGATAAAAGGGAAAAGACAAACTAACCTTGTGCCTAAAGTGGTTAAGGAAGAAAAAATGGAACTTGTGCACGCGCTTGCTTCTTCTGTCTAGGGTGAAGTACTCCCTTATGTAGCTTAAGACATCCCTCCATATCCCTTTTATCTAATCCAATTCATAGAAATCCCCATTCTTGACCAGCTTCTCTTCTTCCTCATCCATTTTGGGGACCTTACAAAAGGCCTCATTTGAGATGCTTGTCTGCTTGGAAAATTTGAGTCCATCCGTAGGCAGCCCTGTAACCTCAGCTATAAAATCCTCTGTTAAGTTCACTGTGATACCATGCAGGGTGACCCTTTCATCAGACCAATTTTTGAAAAAAGCCATAGTGATATGTGGATTTGATCCATGGAGTCTTTCCATGTAGCTCGCAACTTTTCCTTTTTGCAGAATTCTCTAGACTTCTTGTTTCTCTCTCCATTCATCACAGCTCTTGGGTTCCTATTTTTGGGGTTCTCCCTTCCTTTCGCGTGCCATACTCATTTTCTTTGAATCCCAGTTGTTATGGTTTTTACACTGAACCCACCTGCTACCAAATTGATTGGAAAGTTGGCTTTGTTTGTGCTTTTTCAGGATCCGCATCTCACTCTTGAGGGCCTTCCTCTTTAATGATTGTTTTCCTTTCCCTGCGCTGCCACTCCTCCTACTCATTATATATTTATTACTCTCCAATCTTCCCTTCCTTTGCATGGGTTGCATCATGAAGAATGAGCGCCCTCAATTCCATGTTCTTTTCTAATGTTTCATGCCACCTCACTATTTGACCTTCTTGGACTGCACAATTAGCTAGCCAATTTGCAACACCATTGGCTTCACAAAAGGTGTGGGTTATAATCACTTCTTCAAATTTATTTAATAAACTTTTCATCTCCATTACCTTATCCTCTATGGTCCAAGACACAGTATTTCTATTATTAAGAATATTTATAATATTCAAAGAGTCCCCTTCAAGCCACAATTTGGGATATCCCGAGTCCACAGCTAATTTGAGGGTCTAAAGGGTAGTTGTAGCTTCGGCAATGTGGCAATTCGATTTACCAATGGGGATTGCAACAGCATCAATTACCATTCCCATATCGTTTCTCAAGACTCCACCACAACCTGCATTCCCTGGGTTCCCTTTGGCAGCACCATCAAAGTTTCCTTTAATCCATCCTTGAGGAGGAACATTCCATGTTACTCCAGATCTAGGTTTATCAGGTTTACCAATAGGATTATCCGTCCTCAAGGGATTATCCACTTGGAGGGTAGAGCTTGGATTCTTTTGTAATAAAAAATTCTCCTTTAAAGCTCTAATGATGTTCTGTCCTACCACCCATCCAGGAAGTTCTTTATTTCTAAAGATTCAGTTATTTCTTTCCTTCCATATTCCCCACCAAATATGGGGAAGAGTTATTTTCCATAAAAAAAGGACTTCGGGATTCTTTGAAGGGTAGTACCAGCTTTTGAGAGATAATTCCACATTTTTATGGTGAATCCATGTAATGCCCCACAAATTGAGAATCTCCTTCCAAACAAGCTGAGTGAAGGAACAATTCACGAACAGATGATCTCTATCCTCAAGGTATTTTTTACAAAGAATACACCTGTTTACAATATTAATTCCGCGTTTCTGTAAATTATCTAGAGTCAATATTATGTTTTGGAGAAGGGTCCAGAAAAAGAATTTGATTTTAGGGATGAGCCCCTTAATCCAAGCTCTCATCCATAATGGTTTGCTACCATTTCCCTTAGAGGAGAAAATGGACAAGACTTTAAACTGTCCACTTGGCTCATTATGCCAAACAATTCTATCTTCTTGGTTAGGATATAGAGATATAGCATTTAGGGATAATTGAATATCCTTGAGATCTTGATCATAGTCAGTGAGGTTTACCCAAGAGTTGTTCTGCCAATATTGATTAACCATTATTCCCACTCTTTGCTTGCATCTATCTATCACATCTTTATCTTGGATTTCTTCCTGTAACAGTTTTCCTCTTAACCAAATATCTTCCCAGAACTTCACCTTTTTACCATTGCCAACTTTCCATGAACTTCCTTCTTATAAAACATGTTTTGTTCCCTGGACTACCCCCCATATGGTAGAAGGATGAGAAATGTCCAGTGTGGTAAAGAATTCATAGAGTGACTTTGCCTTGAATAAGTACTTATGCTTCCAAATTTTACTCCATTCTTTATTTTCCTGATAAACCCTCCACCCCTGTTTAGCTAAAAGGGCTGTGTTCATACTTCTAATTTTCCTTATACCAAGTCCACCATCCCTGACAGGTTTGCAAATGTTATCCCATGCTATAAGAAGCTTTCTCCTTTTTTCCTCAGTACCTGACCAAAGAAAGTTTCTCTGGATTTTTTCTATAGCTTCAGCAAATTTAGTGGGGATTTTGAAAAGACTCAAAGCATACGTAGGTATGCTTTGAAGACTTGCTTTGAGGAGTGTGAGCTTTCCACCTTGGCTTAGAAGACTACCTTTCCATCCTGCCAATTTCTTACTAAATTTGTTAATAAGTCCTTCCCAAAAAGCTTCAGGAGCTTTCGACCCTAAAGGGAGACCAAGGTAAGTGGAAGGAAAAGAACCTATGGAGCATTCTAGGATTCTTGCTATTTTGTTCTGTCTATAAACTGGGGTATTGGTAAAGAATACCATGCTTTTGTTCTAGTTAATCAGTTGTCTAGAGGTAGAGGAATACAGATTTATAGCTTCCTTTAGAGTTCTAGCTTCTGTGACTTCAGACTGTCCCATGAAAATAGTATCATCCACAAATTGACCATGGGAGCATATTAAAGGATGCGAAGAGGGTTTTAGACCTTTAAATAATCCTCTAAAAACTAAGTCCCCAAGGTATCACCCCATACTATTAGCCATGATAATAAACAGAATAGGGGAGATAGGGTCCCCCTGTCTTAATCCCCTAGACGGATTGAAAAAATGAGACGAACTCCCATTTACCAACATAGCTATAGAAGTAGTAGTTATCAGCTGCTTGATTATATCAACCACTCTTTGTTCAAAGCCAAAGTCAATAAGGCTTTTTGAAAGGAATAGCCAATCCACCCTGTCATATGCTTTAGCTATATCCACTTTCATTAGGAACCCCTCTGTGTTAGAGCTAAATAGTGAATGAATATTCTCATGTGCCGTTATAACTGAGTTGAGGATTTGTCTGCCTGGAATGAATCCATTTTGCTGATCAGCTATTAATGAAGGGATGACTTGAATTAGTCTGGTCGTTAGAACTTTGGAAATTATCTTATAGAAAGAGTTGCACAAACTAATCGGTCTGAACTGATCAGGGCATTCTGCTCCAGCCTTCTTTAGAATAAGGCACAAAAAAGTGGCATTAACTTCCTTCAACATCTATTTTGCTCCAAATAACTCCTTCACCACATTGTTGACATCCTTACCTATAAGTTTCCAGAGCTTTTGAAAAAAAAACATGGGGAAACCATCTGGTCCAGGTGCTTTTTCTCCTCCTAAAGATCTAACAGCTTTGAAGATTTCCTCCTCCTTAGGTATAGAACATAACATATTATTTTGCTCCTTCGAGATCAATGGAGGAATCACTCGTAGGATATCAGCCTAGCTTTTCAAGTTAATGTTTCTATCAGCCTTCATCAGGGAAGAGAAAAATGAGATCAATTCCTCCTTTATTTCTTTTTCCTCTGTTATCTTCTGATCTCCTTTTATCAAATGATGAATATGTGTTTTCGCTCTATGTTTCAAAGTGGAGAGATGGAAAAACTTAGTATTTTTATCTCCTTCTTTCAACCATTGCACCCTTGATCTTTGTCTCCAAAAGGTTTCCTCCTTTGTTATAATGTCTTGATATTGTACCAATTGTTCACTTTCTTCTCTATGGGATTCTGAGGTATATCCATTTTGCTGGATTTTTTCCTGAATTCTACTGATATTCTCCTTGATGGTCTTCTTTTTCTCAAAAATATTTCCAAATCAGTCCTTATTCCATTTCTTAACTTCCTTTTTAACATTTTTGAGTTTGGAGGCAACTCTGAAGAGTGTTGTTCCCTCAATAGGAATATTCCACCACTCCTTTATTTTGCTTTCGAACTGTGGGTGTTGCAACCACATCTTTTCAAATCTGAATGGGTGATTCTTTTTTTGATTCAATTTGACCGCTGTGAGAATAAGAGGGAAATGATCTGAGCCTATTCTGTGGCATGCTTCCAACTTACAAGTATAGTCTTTTATCCAGTCTGGGGAAATGAGAGCCCTATCAAGCTTGGCTTGTATACATTCCTTGTCCAGTCTCTTATTGCTCCAGGTATACTGAATTCCTTACAGCTCCACATCCATTAAACCTTCTTTACTTATAAACTCCATGAGATCAAATCTCCCTTCCATTTGAATAGTGTTACCACCCATTTTCTCATAATCATAGAGAGGAACATTAAAGTCTCCCATTATAATCCATTGCCCACAGTAATCTTTGCTTCTGAGTTTTGAGAGAGTGTCCCATACCTTCTTCCTTTCGTTCCTAGCATTGGGAGCGTAGATATTTACAACATACCATCTTTCCTTTTGGTCAACCTTAGTTAAATTGACAGCCAAAATTTTTTTACTTTCCATCAAAATAGAACCAGCATATTGATTTTTTTTCCATAATATAACGGTTCCTCCCGAGGCACCTTCAAAGCTACTGGCCTTAATGGTGTAATATTTAAAGTCTTTGATTTGTTCTGCTTTCTCTTTACTCATTTTAGTTTCTTGAAGCAGAAGGATGTCTGGCTTTTGCTCTCTGACAAAATTCCTAACTAAATCTACTTTATAAATGCTATTTAGCCCCCTAATATTCCAACTAAGAATCCTCATTTATTTTTATTGATTTGGAGACATTGCTGCAGAGTAGTCTACTTTCCATCTGCTATATTGTGCTTACTTTCCAATTCTCTATTCTTCTTTGCAGATTTTTTCCTAGGTTTATCTGGAGATCCTACATCCTGTTTAAATTTGGCTTGCTTTTCAGATCCTTTTCCTTCTTTACTCCTTAGAGGACTATTTACTTTCACACCGCCATTTCTTGTCTTAATGTGATTAGTATTGTTCTTTTTCTCTCCTTTAATCTTTTGGTTTTTAGAGTTTTTTCCAACCTCTTTCATTTCTTCTGTCTTTAGGGCCTCTTTCGCAGGAGTGTTATTTTCAACCGTTGATACCTCCTACTTTTCCCTTATCTAAACTTCACACAAATATCCCTCTCCTTCTTATATATTGTTTCCCCCATCAGGTAATACTTCTCCTTCCTCTAATTCTTCATTATCCTTTACCTTAGAAACTTGATTTTCTATACTTTGGGTGTTCTGGTTTAGGAAATTAGCCTCTTCTTCTATTAGAACATCTGATTTTTTGTCCTCTGATCCCTTCCCCTTCTCTTCCATTAGGGGACTAAATTTTTTTAATGGGGGATCTATTGTTCCTACTGAATTAGGGTCGCCCTCTTCTTCTGTTGCAGAGATTTTAACCTTATCTATGTGTTGGTCAGCTAAGGCATCTTGAGTCTTCCTTATCTTTCGAAAGTCTTCTTTTACCTTCCATATTTTCTTTTGTTGAATCTTTATATTTCTCCCTTCCTGAAAATTTCTTGAAAAGGGTCTACCCCTGTTGGGGCAATTCTTAGCCCAATGCCCCTGCTTTTTGCACGCATAACAAGAATTTGGCAGATCTTCGAAGACAATTTCTTGGGTTTTCTTACCAAGCTTAGAGATTAATTCCACTTTTTTGGGGAGATGGTTAAGGTCTACCACTTTAACATAAATTCTGGTGCTTTGGAGTTTTGTTCTTAAAGCCGTGGCGTTATCCACAACCACTAACTCACCAAATGAATTAGCTATTCCATTGAAGATGTCCTCATGCTAGAATTCCAATGGAAGCCCAGGTAGTCTAGCCCAAATAGGGGTTGTTAAGAAAAATGAGTCTGATAAATTTATTTTTGGTTCCCATTTCTTGATTGTAAGAGTGCTTTTTCCAAAGGACCAGGGTCCTTCACTCAGAATCTTATACAAATCTTCTTTACAATTAAAGATAAAAGAGAAAAAACCATTCACCATTGGTGCAATGTCTACTTCTCTGAGTATAGCCCATTTCTTTCTGATCATAGACCTGAGTGAATCTATATTTGGTCTTGCTCCTAGAAACTTTCCAACTAGGGTGAGATCCATTGATGATACAAAGAAATCAAGTAAAGGATCTGGGATGAAAATTTGAAACTCACCTTTCTCCCAACATGATTTAGATGTTACCGGTGGGAAGAGGGATTTCCCTGTCAGTTTTTTCCCAAACAATGATGACCAGGTCCTTTGTTCAGGGGCCCCTATCTATCTTCTAGAGTTCTTTTCTATTTTATAATTGGATTTATCTTTTGCTTTCTCCGTGGATTGTTCTAACGCATTTTTCAATGGTGAATCTCTGGCCCCATTATAGGACTCAAAAACAGCTGAAAGCCTTTTTGTGTCTACGTCGGTTAGTAAACCTAACTCTCCACATTTTCCTCCTTCCTCTGCTATACCCCCAAGATCTGTTCCTCCTACCAAATTCTCCCCGTTTCTTTTCCCGCTCATCCCGAATTCAAAATTTTTAGGAGGAAGAAGATAATCAAGGAATCTAAGTTAATTATATAATATATTAACATTTAAATGAAGTATATTATTAAATCCCTATAAATATTTATAATCATGACTATATGAAAACCAATAGGGTGATTGTTTTTCATCCATAATATCTCTATATTCAAGATTTAAAAGTAATGGAAAAATGGTGACTAGATAAGGAATGTCAGAAAGAACATCATGAGCAAGCTCAAGTAGCTACCTAATAATGTGAAGAAAATCAAGCATGATTGAGGAATATAGTGAAGGTAATTAATGTAGAGGATCTCAATAAGGATTCATGTGATGGTGGGGATAACTTCTTGTAACTGTTCTTGATCTTCAAATTATCCATCACATCAGAGAAAGATAGAGTGACATTAATAATTAGGAAATCTCAAAAAGGATTGCAATGGTAGTTATCTTGAGTGGAATTGAGATCATTAATGACCCCTTCAGTGATAATTTCCCTATCTCTCTCTCTTACCTTATTTCTTCTTATAAATACTAGCTTTGATTTCTTGATTTGGATCCCTCAACTAGGTATAGCAAACCTCTACTAAAATCACTTTGTAAACTCTTTGAAGCAATATAAGACAATTTCAGTTTCTATTTTAATGCTAAGTATGCTTTGTTGAAGTTTGATTTACATAATGTATGTTGTCTATCCATCATTTATATGGCTTTCATGTACCTTTCTTTAAGATTGTTAGTTTCTTGTAGGTTGTGTGAAGTGTTAGCTAGTGAGGTTTCTCTTGAAGAGTCATAATTTCATAGTGTCTTACCTAGACCCATCTCTTTTTGTCATTTAAGTTTTAAGTTTCTTTTCAACCTTCATAAAAAATACTCATGTTTAGAACCCTGCCATAGAATATAATCAACCCTTGTCCCCATTGGATTTATTTGTAGTCATGAAAGTTTCCAAGTTGAGATTGGATCATTGAACATTTAGTGCATAACCACACTTAAATTAGGTTTTCATTCATGTATTTTGTCCCCTTTTCATCCCAATATATTAATTTTTAATAAGAGATCCAAATTATTATATCAAAGGAGCTAGCCTCATTAAAAATCTTAGAGGTCTAACCCAAAACTAGGTAACCCACATCTTAGGGTCATTCCCATGTTAGACTAAGTTTGAGAGTAGGACTTAAACACTTCTACTTTCAGCTAGGGTGTAACCTATAACTTCCAATGGTTTTTGGCATGCCCGATGTGACACATTATTTTTGGTATAGCCAAAGTCCATAATTGAGAAGAAGTATTAACAACAAAGGGAGACATTCATCATCATGAGAAGATAAAGATTCTCCAAGTTGTAGCATTCACAGAATCATCTAAACAACACCTCTCTTGCCAAAGTTTAATAAGAGGTCATCTAGTAAAGGTATCCCCTTTGAATTCATCAAGCTACCTTATACTTCATAAAAAAGAGAAAGATTCAATAGGACCAGTCTTTATCCACAAAATAAATATCCATCTCCTAGTCATCCTATTATTTTAAGTAGTGCAAACCCCACTATCCAAATGGCAAGGCCCAGAATGTAAGCTTTCATACCCTTCAATGGTGGCATTCCTCATAACCTTCAGTAACATGATGATATCCATGATACCTCTTTGAATAGTATATCATACTTTATAGGAGAAAACTCTACCACCCATGTAGAGCACATAACTAACATTGAAAACCTTTTTTTAGTACATAATATTATGAAAGAGAATATAACCATGAGAGTACTAGCCACATCCCTGAAAGGCAAATCCTTGCAATGGTATATGGGTCTATATCCTACCTCAATCAATACTTAGGATGAGTTTGGTGAGTGCCTATGTAAACATTTTGAGGATAGAAGTGACCATGTTTCACTTGTTAAACAATTCACCTCAATAAAGAGAGCACCCTGAGAATTTTTTGATGCCTAAATGTGTATCACTAGGTCAATATATAGTGTTTATTCAACACTTATCATTTCTATATTCAAAGAATCCATTGAATGAGTTTTTGGTTATGATCTTCTTGAGATCTGTGGTGGAGTAACAACCAAGCTAAATGATTGTTTCATAAAATGAACATGTAAATGGTTATTGGGAGAAACTATGGTCCTAAATATTTGTGAAGATGAAGGTGATATAAACTAAGTCCAATGAATAATGTCCAAAACCTAAATTTTAAACCCTAAGCTAACATGGATATCTATAATGACAATCTAAACTAAAGTGAATTGGTAAAAGGGAGCAAAAGTGAGGGTAAGGTAGAAAGAAGGTGTTTCTGATCTTCAACCTAGACATTATGATAAATTTTAGATTTTATCTAGACATGTATTAAACCAATTTATATCATGAAATTATGTAAACATAGATCCTACTAATACTAGGTGAGGGTATAAGGAAAAGTGAGATAATGCAAATAAGAACAAGATTTACTTTAAGAATTTTACCCCTGTAAGACAATAGCATTAGCCCAGATGCAAGAAGAGTAAATAAAGCAAAGTAAACCTAAGAAATTTCAACTAATCTAGCATTAGCACAAAGTATCAACTTTTCATTCATATTAGCACATCTATAATTCATGAAAACCATTCAAATCTAAACATCAAACCAAAAAACTAAGTAGCCATGATAGTAAACACACAAAAAAATAGTGGACAAACTTTGCATAATTCCTTGCTTGTACTACTTTCTCCAAGTTTCCAAAGTAATTTTTTCTCCAATAACTCCCCCTCCTTTTACAATGAACAATGCCTCTATATATAGACCTTTCATGAGGTATGTTGGTCATTCCATGTCAATATGCAATTAGACAAGTGTCATGGATAGTTGTCCCTTTAGAATACCCTAATATCGATGAAACCTTTCCAATATGGCCAACCAAAGTCTATATATGTTCCATGTTGCTCCTAATTTTATAAATTAAAATATTCCCTTGAAATGATTTGTAGGGTTTTGATTCAAAAGAATATAGTATGTCAAATCAATTGACTTTGAGACTCTTCATAATTTTAGCCCTTTGCTTTTATCTTTGATCTTCATGGATTCATTACATTTGTTCAACAGTCAATCTAGTATTGATAATTGGTTCCCTTAAAAATTCTTCTATCTACCTTGTTAGGTCATCTAACAATCTACCCTCAATAGCTAGTGACAAATATAGCTCAATTTTTTTTGGGTCTACAAGATCTTTTAATCCAAGTTGTCTACTTATGTGGTATTGCCATGGTATACTACCCATTAATACTTAAAATATGACTTTTTTTCATTTTAAGACATGTGTCACTTTCTTATTAGTTTCAATCCCTTTGAAAAGTTTGTCTTGGCTCATACCATTAGATCTACTTCCATGGATCAAAGTAGTTCATTGATCTCAAGTTGGGAAGTTGAATACAATTAGCTACTCTATCATATTCCCCATGGTTGTGACACTTATCACTACTAAATTTATTGTAATATTCATTGAAATGTCAACTTTATCTCACACCATTTATCTTGATTTTGAGGATCAAACATGCTTCATCAATCTCTATATACTGGGTTCAATCCTTTGCTATGTATACCATTGATTTTTTGATATATTTCCCATGATGGTAACACTTTTCACCCTCTTTATCATCCTTGGGATTCATTGAAGTTTTGACTTAACACACACCATTGATCAGGATGTGTACTCTTAGTTACATACCATTGATCTTAGGGAAGATGTTTAGGTTATAACCGTGGGTTATGTGCTCAACACTTGTCATCTCCACATTTATTTTGAGTCCTTTAAATTTTTCACTTTGATCATGCACCATTAGATCATTTGTGCCTGAGTTAACACTCACAGTAGATCTTGATGCTTGACTTATTAACTCCCTGCAAGCTTGACACTTATCATTTCTAGGTTTGCTCCATTCTAGAAAACCTAAAATAGACTTACTAAGGTCCCAATAAATATATAACATCTTAAGTTTTATTCATTTTAATAAACATGATAAAAAACATAAGATAAAGTCTTAAGCTAGGTTTTTTTTAAATATATAATAAAAGAGCTCCACTTAATTTTAGCCCATTTGAATGATAGACTCAACTAGGGGGCTTTGGGAAATATAGAACTTAGTATGAATATTTTGGACTAAATTTTTCGTTATGTTGATAAACATGATAAAAATTTTAGGATAAAATATTCAGCTAAGTTAACATATAATAAGTGTTCTCGTACAAATTCAAATAAAATGACCCCGTGTGTCATTGGATCTTTGAGTAGCCTACTGAGATAGTGACACTTATCACTCTTGTGGTGCTCTTAGATATTTTTGACCTTTCAACCATTTTCTCTCTATTATATCTTTGATCAGACCCCAAGATGGTGACACTTGTCACTCTCATAGAGCTTTTAGAACCTTTGACATTTCAACTTTGATCTCACATTGTTAGATCATCTTTGAGCAAACAAACACATACCTTCAGATGATTTCCATGACTTATTAACCTTTTAAATTGACACATAGGTCATTGATCTCATTTTAAATCCTTGATATCTCACCAAATATTTCCTTCAAGTTTGTCCATTTTTGCAAGCATAAAATTAAATACATGAGTGTTTGGAGACTTAAAGGACTTACCATAAACAATTCAGACTAAGGTTTTTTTTTTTCAATAAACATGATTAAGAATTTAATATAAATTCTAAGCTAATTTCAAAACATAATAAAATATTCCCCTCATTAATTAGTCCTTGTCAACATTGATTTCTAAGATATAAAGCACTTAACATAAAGACTTTTGATTAAGGTGTTAGTAATATTAATAAATATAACTAGGACCTAGGCTAAAGTTTTAAATTAAGTCTATAATAAAGTACTTCCCATGTAAATTTGAATCTTATTTTAAAATACCTAAGATAAAATCATTTTATACTAAGTTTTTTATATGATTTAGACATAGATTCAATTAGACAATTAAGGGCCTAAAAGATTAATCAAAGGGTCAATTAATCATTAAAGTACAAAACCCTACATAGTGTTTATCCAAAAGGGATTCCATTAAACCTATAAACTAAAACATAGAGATCCAATGTTAGCAAATTGAGGCAAGATCAAACCAAAATCATGTATAAATATGCCAATCCAACCATGGTGTGGATGATCTTCAAAAAAAAATAATGTGTAAAACCCTCTAATGGAATTATGATAAAATGAATTTTTAATTTAAAGCACAAATTTACACAATTTTAAATAAGGGTCCCCATTTTTTTATAAATGGGGGTATGTTGACCTCAACAAATGGTGATTTCTAGGGGAAACATAGAAATATGTTAGAATACAGAGACTCTAGTTTAGACTAATAACTAGACTACTTATTCCACTTGATCAAGCACTATTATTAAGATAATTTCATGGTTAGAACAAGTCTTGCACATGTAGGATTGGGATCAAACACTAATACATAGCCATGTTGTGTGTGTTCTTTGATTCCACTTACTAATTGTCATAGGATTTAAAGAAAAACTTCTAGATTTATGACTTTAACCATTAACATTAACTTACAACATATTTGGATGTTCACTAAGAATCATACTTTAGCTTAGGGAAGTCTTGGGCATTGCTCTACTACCAATCAGGCATCCATAGCCCCAAAAAATATTCCTTTGGCTCCACTCAAGGCCTTGTTCCACTGCAAGTCGAGTGCCCATAGCCTTAATGGTGATTACCAAAATCACCTTTGCTTATAAATCTCTTGAATTTTTTTATAAGGTTCTTATTTTTGCATTTTTCAAGTCATTTTGACTTTCTAGCAAAGGTTGGGAACCAGTTTAGCCAAGTTTTAGGATTTGGTCACATATTTGATCTTTAAAAAATTATCCTTGTTCGTAAACTTTGTCCCAGGTAATTAATGTTTTTAAGTGTAAACATGGCTTAGTCTTAATAATTCAAGCTTTCACCCTATATGTGCAATCCTTCTTAGAACCAAACCTAGATTAGAACAAGGTTTAGAGTCTTAAGGAACAATTAACCTATTTATTAGTCTTTACTAGTTTCTCCAAACTATAACATCAAGCTCACATTTCAACAATCCATGATCAACCAATGTTGAGAATTCATACCTACATTTCTAAACTATGAATTTCTTAAGTAATTAGGTGAACTTGAGCTAAGGGTTATCCAAACTGACTTATTGAAATTAGGGAACAAAGCAAAGGAAAAGGAAAACATACCAAACAAATAAACAATAAGTAAAAAAATATTTACCAATAAGGGACATGAAGGAAAGAAACTAATCTAAATCTCTACACTAAATTCACAAAGAACTTACCTCTAGGATTAAATGGAAATTTATTTAGTCTACTACATAACCATGTAACATGATTGCTTCCATTCAAGGGATTCTTCTTGTGGATAGGAGCATGTGTATGCTTGTGTCTTCTAGATGATGTGTCTTGGCTTCCCATCTCCATTCTCAAGTACATGGATTGAAGATATGGATCTAAGATCCAATACTCTTCTTCCCAAATTCTTATTTCTTGCATTAAAAAATCTATCTCTACATCATTCAAAGATTGATCATGTCTTGTCTCATTCTCCTTCCATGGTTGTATTGTGAACTTACTTGGTGTACTTGGATTGATGTTTTCATTAGGATCCAGCTCATCTTGCTTTAGGATCTCTATAATATCATTTACTTCTTGAAGAATAGTTAAAATAGTTCCTTTTATAATGCATTCCTCAATATCCACATGAAGTGGGAATGGACTATCAACATTTACACAAAAACTCTCCAATTCATCCCAAAAGGTATCTTCATCATGATCAGTAGAAAGGATATGAGATTAGTTTGGAATATTACCATTTGAAACATGTTTATCACATATTTATAACCATTTGATGGATTCATACAAAATATCTTGATCTGTTGCATTTGCTTCGTCTTCATCTTCTTTTCTTGTAAGTGTTTCATTGACATCTTTAAGAATTCCATTCATCTCAGCTACAACTTCTTCTACTACTTAAAAAAGGATAGGATCTTCCTCCATGATTGGTATAGTAGATCACTCCTCTAAAGTATCTTTAAATTCATTTTCATCTTGAAATGGAAAATAACAAGTCTTTTCCATAAGAGCTCTTTCAGAAGATGTATATGTCTCAAAAGAACTAGATGACCATGTAACATTATTATGAACCCTGCAATCATTAGCCAAAGGCACATCACAAGTGTTTATGTCAAGAACATTCATAATTTTAGATGGCTCATTTTTATAGTTTCCATTTCTATTTTGAAACCTAGATGTGGGTTTATTTAACCCCTGAACAAAATAATTTTTATTAGAACCTTCCCCATTGTTACCTAATTGCTTTTGTGTCTCAAGAAAATCAATGCTCACTTTTTGGACCATTTTTAATATGGAATCATTTTCATATTTAGGTGCCTCTAAATTGTGAACTTGAGGAGTACTTTTAGCTATTGGCACCATAGCTCTTTGATCTTGTGGATGAGATCCACTTGTAATTTTGTTAAAGAGTCCTTGGTTTTGACCATGATGAGCATGACTCAAAGGTAATGGGTTTAAAATTAGAGTTTGATTTAAATTAAGTATGATCTAATTAACATCAGGCATGCCATTCATCATGGGAAAATTAAGATTGATATTTGGAATGGCATATGCCATTTGATCTTGGGGTTGCATTTAATCATTAATTATCATAGCTTCAGCATAGGCTAAATCTAATGTATTAATGACACTAACAAATCTTTTCAAAAACAAAGAAGTTAATAGATCTAAAGCATACTTATAAATCTCTAAATCTAAAGCCTTAATAGGTCTATAAGGAGTTGTAGTTATATTCAACACCTTTTGAAATATAACATTAAAAGCTCTAATGGTTTTATTCAAATCATTTTTTACAATAATGAATTGTTGATAAAGGACATATGGACTTATGATCTTTCCAAATTGATCAATGAAATGATTATTGAAATCATTCTAGTTGAAAATGAAATATTTAGGAAGGTTAAAAAACCAATCATATGCCTCATCTTGAAGAGTAAAAGGAAATAATCTACAAGCAACATCTTCATAAACAACATTTAACAATCATAAGGTAGCTTTAAAGCACTTGATGTGTTCTTCAGTAGTCATAACACTAGTAAGACTAAAAGAAGGAAAATACCTTGTAGGATTTTGAGTCAATCATGTACCTAACTAGGCACATTTATATAATATCTACCTAACCATGCCATACCTTGATATCTTACTTGTGGTTATTTAAGCTCCAAATCCTATTCACAATATAACATAGAAACCAAATCTTTGCAAATAAAAATGGATACTCAAATCTTTGCAAAAAATCTCATATATATCTTCAAATAATATTGGTCTTTAGCTAAAATAATCACCAATATTGGTTTAAAACCATTAAGATCAATGATCTTTACATAAATATGCTAACAGAAACACAATTATGCAAATAATACACTAATCTTTAAACAAAATTCACTAAACTTAACAAAGATACTACAAATTCAAAAATATTTAGCTAAAGGCCTTCCTTCTAGAACCAAATTGTTGATGCCTAAATGTGTATCACTAGGTCAACATATAGTGTTTAAAAAACACTTCTCATTATGGATTCAAAGAATCCATTGCATAAGTTGGTTGTGACCTTCCTAAGATTTTTGGTGGAGTAGTGGCTAAGATAAATGATTGTTTCACAAAATGAACATATAAATGGTTATTGGGAGCAACTGTGGTACTAAATATTTGTGAAGATGAAAGTGATCTAAAATAATTCCAATGAATGATATCTAAAACCTAAATTCTAAACCCTAATCTAACATGTATATCTATAATGATAAGCTAAACTAAAGTGAATTGGTAAAAAAGGAGCAAAAGAGAGGGTAAGGTAGAAAGAAGGTGTTTTTGATCTTCAACCCAGACATTATGACAAATTTTAGATTTCATCTAGACATTAATATAACCAATATATATCATGAAATTATGTAAGCGCATATGCTACTACATACTAGGTGAGGATCTAAGGAAAAATGAGATAATGCATATAAGAACAAGATTTAATTTAAAAAATTTACCCCTGTAAGCAAATAGCATTTGCCCAGATGTAAGAAGAGCAAAGAAAGTAAAGTAAACCTAAGAACTTTCAACTAATTTATCATTATCATAAATTAGCAACTCTGCATTCATATTAGCACATCTAGAATTCATGAAAACCATTCAAATCTAAACATTAAACCAAAAAATTAAGGAAACATCCATGATAACAAACACACAAACAAATATTGGACAAACTTTGCAAAATTCCTTACTTGTACTACTTTCTCCAAGTTTACAAAGTAATTTTGGCTCTAAAAACTCCCCATCCTTATACAATGAACAATATCTCTTTATATAGACCTTTCATGAGGTATGTCGGTCATTCCTTGTCAACATGCAATTGGACAAGTGTCATGGATAGTTGTCCCTTTATAATTCCCTAATATCAATGACACCTTTACAATATGACCAACCAAAATCTATATATGTTCCATGTTACTCCTACTTTTATAGAATAAAATATTCCCTTGAAATGATTTACAGGATTTTGATTCAAAAGAATATACTATGTTAAATCAATTGACTTTGAGACTCTTTGCAATTGTATCCATTTGATTTTATCTTTGATCTTCATGGATTTGTTATATTTGTTCATTAGTCAATCTACCATTAAAAATATATTCCCTTATAAGTTCTTTTATCTACCCTGTTAGGTTGTCAAATAATTTGCCCTCAGCATCTGATGACAAATATAGATTAATTACTTTGAGTCCACAAGATCTTTTAATTTGAGTTGTCTACTTATGTGGTAATTTTGTGGAATACTACTCATTAATACTTGAAATATGATAGTTTGTTGTTTTCGGACATGTGTCACTTCCTTATTAGTATTGAGACCTTTTAAAATTCTATCTTGGCTGGCATCATTGTATCTACTTGCATGGATCAATGTGGTTAGTTGATCTCAAACTAAGAAGTTTAACATCATTGGCTGCTCTGTCATATTTTTTTAGTTGTGATACTTATCACTACCACATTCATTCTAATCTTCATTTAAATGTCAACTTTATCTTGCATTATTAATCTCGATTATGTAGATCAGATGTGCTCTATTGATCTCTATATATTGGGTTTATTCCTTTGTTTTGCATGCTTTTGATTTTATAATAGGTTTCCTATAATGGAAACACTTGTCACCCTCTCACTCATCTTGGGGCTTCATTAAAATTTTGACTTAACACACACCATTGATCAAGATGTGTAGGCTCAATTGCATATCATTGATCTTTGGGAAGATGCTCGAGTTTCAACCTTGGGTTGTGTGCTTGACACTTATCATCTCCATGTTTATTTTGATTCATTTGACTTTTTCACTTTGATCATGCACCATCATATCATATGTGCTTGAGTTAACACTCATTGTATATCTTGATCCTCAACTTATTGACTTCTTGAGATCTTGACACTTATCATTTTTAGGTTCGCTCCATTCTTACAAACATATAATATACTTACTAAGGTCCAAGGAAATATATATCTTAGGATATAATTTTAAAACTAAGGTTTTATTTGTGTTAATAAACATGATAAAAACCTTAGGATAAACTCTTAAGCTAGGTTCTTTTAAAATATATAATAAAAGAGTTATGTTTAATTTTAGCCCATGTGAATAATAGACTCAAATAGGGGGATTCAAGAAATATATAACTTATTATGAATCTTTTGGAATAAATTTTTCTATTCATGTGGATAAACATGATAAAAAATTTAGGCTAAATCTTAAGCTAAGTTTAACATATAATAATTATTCCCATTAAAATTCAAATAAAATGACCTCGAATATCATTGGATCTTTGAGTAGCTTACCAATATGGTGAAAATTTTCACTCTCATAGTGTTCTTAGATATTTTTGACCTTTCAACCCTTTTGTCTCCATTAGATCTGCAAGCAACCCTTGAGATGGTGACACTTGTCACTCTTGTAGAGCTCTTAGAACCTTTGACATTTCAAATTTGATCTCACATCATTAGATCATCTTTGAGAAATAAAATGTGTACCATCAAATACTTTCCTTGACTTATTGACCTTTTAACTTGACACGTGAGTCATTGATCTCCTTTTTAAGCCCTGAGATCTCATCACCTACCACCTTCAAGTTTGTCCATTTCTACAAGAATAAAATTAAAGACATGAGCATTTGGAGACTTAAAGGACTTAGCATAAATAATTCAAATTATTGAATTTTTCATGTCATTAAACATGATTAAGACTTTAATATAAATTCTAAGCTAAGTTCAAAACATAATAAAGGAGTCCCCTCATTAATTAGTCCTCATGAGCCATTGATCTCTAAGATATAAAGGACTTAGAATAAATATTTTTGATTAAGGTATTAGTGGTATTAATAAATACAACTAAGACATAGGATAAAGTTTTAAACTAAGTCTATAATAAAGTTCTTGCGTAAATTCAAATAAAAATGACCCATGTAAATTTTAATATTATTTTAAAAAACCTAGGCTAAAAACATTTTATACTAATGTTTTTATATTATTTAGACATAGATTCAGTTAGATAATTAAGGGACAAAAATATTAATCAAAGGGTCAATTAATTATTAAATTACAAAACCCTACATATTTTTATCCAGAATGGATTCCATTAAACCTATAACTTTCAACACAGAGATCTAATGTTAGCAAATCTAGACAAGATCAAACTAGAATCATGTGTAAATTTTACAATAAAACCATGGTGTGGATTATCTTTAGATAAACATAATGTGAAAAATACTCTAATGGTACTATGATCAGATGAATTTTCAATTTAAAGCATAAATTTGTATAATTTAAAATAAGGGTCCCTATTTTTTAGAAATGGGGGTATGTTGACCTCAACAAAATATATAGTTGATTTCAACTATATATTTCAAAAGACTTGGGATAGGATCCCTATCATCATTAAACCCATACCCAATTATTCTTATCTTTACTATTTGAGAGCATTGAATTCAAACATTATAGTCATGATCCAATCTATGGGTGGGAAAACTCTGCCTAATGCTTTTGAGATATTTATAAGGGCATAAAATTGTTTGATATAAGCAAGGAAATTCATTCCAATAATTCTTATGCCACTCTTTCCTAAGCTTCAATAAACCCCACCTACTATTGCTCCATTACCCATTCCAAACAATCAGCCCCAATCTAATGATAGTCAAGTGGATAAATTTACAAGGATTGAGAGCTTGTTAAAGGCACAAAATAACAAGTTGGTGGCTATAAAGAGACAAAAATAGAATTTATATAGGCCATACCAAGGTCCCTTCCAAACCCAATACCTTACTCAATAATATAATAGACCCCCTTATCCAACAAATCAACAAGCCCAAGGCCAAATTACTCAATGTAGGTCTTATAATAGTTACAATCCTATAGCTATAAGTAGCTCAAGAGCCTTTGTCCCCACATAAAACAACCTTACACAAGAGGGTCAATAAAAATCAAGAGGGTAGTCTAATGAGATGGTAATGGATACAAGTGAAGAAATGTATTAGGATCCTAGTTTTTAGCATGTTCCTTCATTCTAAGGCCATAACACAATGCCTCCTCCACCACAAGGCTTAATGAATCAAGATAATATGCCTTCCAGGACATCACTAGAAGCTCAAATTCAATAATAAGGGAGTATGGGTAAGGCACCATCTGATGGAATGTACATAAAATTTCAATAAGGGAAGCATATGTTTGAGCATGTAGTAGCAAACATGGGGTAGACTACACAAAGGGTAGATGAACTAGTTATAACCAATACAAGGGCTAAGAGGAGGATGTTGGATGATAATTTGAGGTAGCCTAAGACTTTTTCAACATCTCCATAAGTTAGTCATTATCCTACCATTTCAAATATAATTTTTAAAGCTCCTACAACTCAAAAAATACCCCAACATCATGGAAAACAATATAAGTTTCCTTTGGTTCCTCATGTCACTCGAGTGCCAAGTAATACTTCTACTTCCAAGGTGTAGTTTAAAGGTACTATTCTTCCTTTCAATATTGTGGATCATATGAAAAAGGATAATGTCACTATGTCTATGTATGATGCTCTATCTATTCTAGGATAGAAGGATATTCTTTAGGTTGAACTCTCCAAGCCTTATCATGTGAATGAGACAGATAAAAAGGTGAACACTATTTTTATAAATAGTAGTCAGCTTAGTCAAATTCAAGTTCCGAATCAAGTTCCTAGTCAAGATCAAGTTCATAATGTTATTAATCCCCCTAAATTTATCAAATCCCCTCCATTATATTTGTCAATCATCATAAGGGACTACTTAGTTCACACTTATATGATTATATTCATGAACTTCAACCTTAGTTATGCCTAAAGCCATAGCAAATAAGCTTGAGCTTGAGTATGTGCTTAATAAAAAGGGTATTCTCCAGTTAGATGGTTTCCCCACTAAAATAGTAGGTATATTGAAATATCTTAAGATCACATTGGTAGCTTGCCCAAATTATTTCATTCCTCAAGATTCAATGGTTGTAGACCTACCCCCATATTTCACCCTATGCCTATTTACAGACTTTACTAAAAAAATTGGGGGATATTTATCATCTAATTGGTCATATATGGTTTTCAAGACCAAATATGGGACTAAGATCACTATTAGGTCAAAACCTATCTCTAGGTTCCACCTAGAGCCCTATATGCCTAACTATTATCACCAAATCTTATACCCTAGAAGAGGTTGTTCAGGCTTCTTCCAAATTTGGGCAACATGGAAACATTTCCAAGTATGTGGGTGTACCTATATTATAAATTAACCTCTAGGTTTAAGGGATATCTCCTTTAATATATCATTCAATGTTTGTCACTTAAGCTACTACTTATTTATGGGGGAAAAGGTTATAAAATGCATAAATTGAACCTACTCTAAATAAGGTGATTCATCAAGAATATCTTCCACATGACCATCATATTTTCTACCATAATGAAACAAAATATACAAGTTGGTCTCTAAGTCTCAATGGGTTATAACATTAGTATTTCAATATAGAAGTGAGGTGTGAGTAACAATACAAGGAAAATGAGCTAGAGGGTATATTGCACACTTTGAGAACAAGCATACACTTGAAGAGACTTTACACACTAGACTACACTATATATGACCTATTATATTTAGAACTCTTGCTCAAACATGAAAGGATAAGGGAAGGAAGGATATAGAGTTATCACTTCTCATCACCATACATCACTTTTAGATTTAGAAAATTATTCAAAACTTAGAAAACAAACATGTATTAATGTTCAAAGGGAAAATATAACATTGGTCTAGTAGGGCTTCACCATACATGGTGTGGAACTTCTCTACAATATCTCAAGATCTATATTTATATAAGAAAGGCCATAAGAGAAAGGGGGGCTTGGTACTCAAAATGAGAATTAATTAGTTCAAATGCTTCAATCATAATTACAACTGCTTCCATAAAATATGTTCCTTTAGGCCATTTGATTGATGTTTATCACTTTTAGTTGTTACATAGTTACAATATTCCTTATATGATCCTTCTTGATGGTTGCAATGGAAAAAATCAAGCATTATAATTGGGCTCTAGTGTTAATCTAGTTAAAATAACTAGATCAATCTGTTAGGGCTTTGTCTTGATGCTAAATCACTCCAAACTAGTTTGTCATAATGTGTATAATGGAGGGACATAGTCCTTTTTGGGAAGTTGGTCCTAGAGATGAAACCATTTGAGTCTACATGTTTGCTCTAATAACATCTTTTGAAACATTTGGATTTGGCTCTAACTAAACCATGTTCAATTTTGGATTCATACCTTTTACTTTCCTTGCCCTATTAAAACTAATTGTTGACCTTTGGTCTGATTTAATATCAAAATCTAGCGTAGCTTATTGACACATTAACTCTCATTTACTACATATAATCTACCAGATAGGAACAAGCATGATCCCTTGGATCCACCTTTGAACTATCAACCTTCTCCCTACTAGTGACACTTAGAAATTGTGCATTAATCCACATGATCTTGATTTCAGTCTATAGTTTCATGTGTTTGTGACATGTGTCGACCCCTCAATCTCTTTTATTTTTTGACTCATCTCATATTGTTGGATTAAGAGGTATGATCCAATAAGGACTATTGATCTTGTTGGGACACACTATTTGAAACCTAATATCTACTTCATTTTCTTAAAATTGATAGTCTATGGGATGTCATTTGACATTTGTATGATCATTATTGACAGTTGTATGACCATCAAATTTAAGCTCAAAAGGATTATATTACTTTTTATTTAAATTTGATGTGCATGAAATCATCATTCATCTTCCATAGAATGTGATTGATGTCTCACAAACTGTCAAATTTAAACATAGGTAGATTTTTGCCTAAGCTTTAATTTGACATTCGTATAAACATCTTATATTTTTTTACAAAATTTAAAATCTTAGATCTTGAAGTACGAGAAATATGGAGGTCTCAAATTTGTAGGAGATGCTCTTCTTGTCAAAAAGGATGAACCCATTTGATGTGATGGTCTTAAGAGATTCTTAGGTGAATATATTCAAAGTTCAATAAAGTTGGTTCATAACTACTTCTACGTGGTGTCCCACGATGATTGAGCTCAAATGACTAAGTATGGAAAACTTATCAAAAATGCCTAGGAGCCCAACTTTGCACATGTATAACTCAATTTATGGGATAATTCCTTAGGGATTTTTATGGGACACTTTTCCTAGAGGAATTTGTTTGCCTTATCCTTGCCTTGAAAAATTCTTATAGATAAAATGTTTAGGCATATTCATGTCTTTAGGATCTTTGTAAATACAAAAGTACCCTTTGAAAACCTTGAAATGTGCCCCTCAAAACTTTAACTTGGTCCACCTTGTTGTAGAAAGATCCTTTAAGATTTATGAATTAGACCCTTTGGTGAAGAAAAAGTTTCATTTGATAAAGTTTCACCTAACCTTTGGTGAAGGAAATCACCCTTCAAAAAAAGTGTTTGGGACACTTTATTTCAAAAGTTCCCTTTAGAAATCTTAAAGTGGACCATTTTCCCTACAAAATGCCCTTTGAAAAATTTATAGAGGACAATTTATTTAAAAAATGCCCTTTGAGAGAAGTGTATTGGGCCACTTTATTTTAATATACCCTTTTAAACCTTTGAAAATTTCCCTTTGAAGAAATGACCCTTTGGGGAAATTGTTTCAGATAAAATGTTCAAAACAATTCTTGACACTTAGCCAAAAATCCTGAAACAAAAGTCCTAAAAGAATTAAGCCTTGTATATTTGTTATGGGCTTTGTGTGGAAACTTCCTCAAAAATAAATCTAAATGCTTCAAACACTTGGCCAAAATTTAAACAAAACTCCCAAGTGAAACCTTAGGATTTTTTGGACCTGTTCTTTCAACTACTCAACAGCATGAAAATTTGTTACTTGCATCTATGATCAAAATGATTCTTAAGACACCAAAAGATAGAAGGATTAGGCTAATCCATGACCCATTTAAAATGGAATATGAAATGACATCAAACAAAGCCATAACATACCCTATGACATTATAAAAATCCCCTATACAAGATTTGGACTATAGAAGGGTTGACCCATTTTGGGTTGTGGGGAAAAATGGTAAACATCTTTGGTAGTTTCCTAAGCGTGGTATGATTTCTATGCCATGAATAGTTTCCTTATCCTACCTATTGTACTATGGAATCATAAGTATACATGTTGGACATACAAAAATCCTTGAATAATATACAAAACAAAAGGGAACACAAAAAGAAGTAACACACAAGATGAGAAACAACATGTGCTTCAAAGGCACTTATTGGAACACAAAACACATAACAAAGAAAACACACACCTAATCTAATATTTACAAGACTGATCCCCATAGGTGAAACATATAATCATACCTCAACCAAGGTCAAAAATGGTTCCCCTGACATCTTTAACACTCCATAAAAGAAGCCTAGCATGAGGGGCATGCTCATCACCAATTACTTGCACATGTAGGTGATCAAGAAGCCGATCATATTTGAATATTTTTAGGTCTACAAGTGAAATATTTGAGAACTTTATGGAAACCTTAGGATTTTTTGGACCTGTTCTTTCAACTACTCAATAGCATGAAAATTTGTTACTTGCATATATGATCAAAATGATTCTTAAGACACCAAAAGATAGAAGGATTAGGATAATCCATGACCCATTTAAAATGTAATATGAAATGACATCAAAAAAATCCATAACATACACTATGACATTATAAAAATTCCCTATACAATATTTGGACTATAGAAGGGTTGACCCATTTTGGGTTGTTGGGAAAAACGATAAACATCTTTGGTAGTTTCCTAAGCGTGGTATGATTTCTATGACATGAATAGTTTATTAATCCTATCTATTGTACTATGGAATCATAAGTATACATGTTGGACATACAAAAATCCTTGAATAATATACAAAACCAAAGGGAATACAAAAATAAGTAACACACAAGATGAGAAACAACATGTGCTTCAAAGGCACTTATTGGAACACAAAACACATAACAAAGAAAACACACACCTAATCTAATATTTACAAGATTGATCCCCATATGTGAAACATCTAATCATACCTCAACCAAGGTCAAAAATGGTTCCCTTGACATCTTTAACACTCCATAAAAGAAGCCTAGCATGAGGGGTATGCTCATCACCAATTACTTGCACATGTAGGTGATCAAGAAGCTGATCATATTTGAATATTTTTAGGTCTACAAGTGAAATATTTGAGAACTTTATGGATGATATTTCATAATCTCCATGAGCCTTGGTTGGATCCACATTCCTCATAATCACTATCACATCTGATATACATTCCTTATTCTATAGAATAGGGATGATGACAACTACCTCAACATTTCTATCTTCTTTAAGAGTATATACTTGGTGATTTGGATTATCAAGTTCCTCTTCCTTAGGATCCAAACCCTTTAAACATGTCTTAATAATAGATGACTCTCCCAACTATCATTTAGGCACAATAACTTCTGCCTCGACCTCATTGGGTCCCTTTAGAACTATAGGCTTTTGAATAGCAGATTAATGTCCATATTTTTTAAAAACATGCCATTTACTTTCATGATTTATAGAGAACCTAAGAGACTTATCATTAGTTTCATCAACAAACACATCAATCATACTTTTTGGGAGAAGAAGTAATGTCACTAATTTTGTCAAATTCTTGACATATGGCCTCGAATCTTAGCTATAAGTCATTATTTTCTTCTTCATGAGTGTCATTATCTAGAGCATATTCATTGATATAAGGAATGAAAACATCATTATCCCCACTATGGTGCCTAATTATATCCACCAACTTAGGATCATCATACTCATGGATCATATAATTACCTTCAGTAGCATAAAAATGTTTGGTATTAACTTCAACTCCTTCAAATGGCTCCTCATACATGATTTAAGTGCCAAATTTAGTTGGCTTAAATCATGTACAAGGATCATGTCCATATGCATATATACTATACTCATCCAAAAAAAATCATAAATTCCTTCAAGCTTGGAAATTCCCTCATTTATATTAGGTTCTTCCCTCTCATGGACAACACAATTCAAGTTAGAACTTGTCTCAATGTAAGGTTCTATATGAAACCTTAAAAGAGGTTGTGTCCTAATTATCACCTTGGTCACATACCTTATCCTAAATTCCAAGAAATAATAATAAAATAAAATATATCCACCGATCTTGGTAGTAAAGTCCCTTGATAGGCATATTGCAAAGTGGGTTGGGAGGTCAATAATAACTATGTCTTATAAGATAGGAAAGTGAAGACAGTCATGTAGGAAAAACTTCAAGTTTTTTATCAGTCCTATGGTTTTAGTATGGGTACCATCTAGATAGAGAACTCCTTTACTATGAGGCTTATACTTCAAACCCAATTTATTATCTACTACCTTCGACATGACTGAAGTTGAAGCTCCATTATCCACTATGAATTATGGACCAACTTGTCACCTACTATGAGAGTGAGATAGAATGGTGGAGGTTTCTCAGCCCTAGTTGATGGTTCAACAATGGTACTAGGGACACTTTCAAGGACAACATGAATTTGACTTTGATTCAAGGGTGAGACACTAGTAAGGATAGCAAATAACTACTTTTGGAGGAGTTCTTTCGCATATGTAAAACATCCCAAAGGGAAATGGATGTTTTATTACTATTCAAATAATCTACAATGTTTAAAGAATATATACCTACTTTCTATTGGGATATTTTAGGTATATAAATACTTGTAACTTGAGTGATAAGGGTAGACCTTACCACATTTTGACTTGTCAGAGGTGCAAAAGCCTTTGGAACTACCATATAAGCCTTTGAAATAGTCACACTTGTATTTGTGTCATATTAAATTGTAAGAGGATTAGATGAGTCCATATTCATGCTTATACCACCCCCTAGAGCTCTCTTCTTGGCCCTAGTATTGTCTACAATAGAGGCTCCTTGATTTAGCATAAAAGTGTCTTCAACCAGAAAGTTGGTGAAGATCTCTCCTTGAGTTTGCCAATACTCATTAGCTTGAGTCATCACCTCATATTCATTTGATAAGAGGGGAGTAACTACCCATTGAGACACCATAGTTTGCTCTCCATTTTTATTGGCATCCATGAATTGGTCTTGCTACCAATCTTCTCCCTGTACCAAATTGTTATGAACTAGTACCATCTCTTTTATATTGGTAGTAGATCTAGGATTGTATGTATTAGCAAGCCTATTGGGATTAGGTTACCTTTGGCCTCTCCCTCTTCTATATTGTTTTCTATATGGGTAAGGGTTTTGATAGGCACCATTTTTTACATTATCTTGTCTAAGCTGAGCTCTTAGCCTTTGAATTTATGCATCTTTGTCCATGACATTATCCTCCTTCTTAGGAGCAACTCTAGGCTTGGTAATGATGTTAGGAGTTTAAGCTACATTTGAAGCATCAACGTAAGAATGAGATAATGGAGGCATAAACACTTTAGGTGAAAATATTTCATCTTAGATGAGACTATTCTCAGCTTTAATAATAATCTCATATTCTTTAGGGAGGGTGGAACCACCTATAGATTGAAGCATGACAACAATTTTAGTCCCAATGGCTTTCAAGTAAGTAGAGAACATAAAAATATCAGGTGCTCTTATGGGAGAAGGAAACCTATGCCAAGTCTTCTAAAACCTTTTATTGAAGGCTTGCATTATCTCATTGGGCCCTCTTTTTATCATGTTGAGATGATGAATAAGAGAGGCATAGTCACTTTTACTCCCAAATCTAGAAGTCAACAATACTCCAAACTCATCCTATGTTATGATGCATCCACCTTCTAGATTTCTATACCAATCAAGAGCCTTCCATTTAAGGGACATGGAAAAGATCTTAATTTAAATGTTATTTAAAAATTATGTGGAAACTACAAAAGTTAGAGACATCTCTAATGTGTTCACTAGGTGTGATATGACTCTCACCACTAAATGTGGGCATGCCTTTTATGGCATTGGGAGGGATGGCATCATATAAATGAAGTTAAATGGGATTATTAGTATTGAAGGTGGGGAAACCATAAGGTCTAGCCATTTCTTGTTCTTTAATATCTTCAACTTGTTTAGCCTTTTCCTCTTCTTCCTCTCTAGTAAAATCTACTCATTCTTCAAAGGGTAGATTAGGTTGTGGATACTGAACTATAAGAGGGATATCAAGTTGAATGCATGGATTAATAAGATTGAATGGTCTAGAAAAGGATGACCTAGTGATGACCATGAATTATAAGGGAAATTTTATAATAAAATAATGGTCTTAAAATAGATTTACTTTGAGGAGTCACTAAATATTGGGTAGCATACCAATTTACAGTTGATGTTTGTCAAGACTAGCATTCACATTGACAAGTTATATTTAAAGATAATGGGTCCCATCAAGCATGCTATAACTATTTTAACCAAATATTGTACCCTAGAATAGGTTTTTCAAGTTTCTTCTAGATTTGGGTAACATGGGAACATTTCCAAGTATATGGGTGTAACTATATCAGAAATGAACCTCTAGGTTTAAGGTCTAACTCCCTAAATATATCATGCAATGTTTTTTCACTTAAGATACTACTTATTTGTGGGGGAAAGACTTATAAAATACATAAATTGAACCCACTCTAAATAATTTGATTCGCCAAGAATATCTTCCACATGACCATTATATTTTCTACCACTATGAAATAAAGTATACAAGTTGGTCTCTAAGTCTGAATGGGTTCTAACATGAGTATTTAAATATAGATGTGATGTGTGAGTATAAATATAAGGCAAATGATCTAGAGGCTAGATTTCACACTCTAAAAACAAGCATATACTTGAATAAACTTTACACACTAGACTACACTCTATATGACCTATTAGATTAAAAACTCTTGTTTAGACATGAAAGGATAAAGGAAGGAAGGATAAAGATTTGTCACTTCTCATCACCATAAATCACTTGAAAACTTAGAAATTTATTCAAAACTCAAAAAATAAACTTGTATTAATGTTCAAAGGGAAAATATAACATTGGTCTAGCAAGGCTTCACCATACATGGTGTGGAACTTCTCTATAATAGCTCGAGAGGTATACTTATAGAAAAAAGGACAAAAGAGAAAGCGGGCCTTAGTGATCAAAAGGGGAATCAATAAATTTAAATTATTCAACAATAGTTACAACTATTTCCTCAAAATACACTCCTTTAAATTATTTGATTGATCCCCATCACTTTCAATTGCTACATAATTACAATATTTATTCTATGATACTTCCTAACGGTTGCAAAGGTAAAATCAAGCATTCTAACTGAGCTCTAGCATCAATCTAGTTAGAACAATTGGATCAATCTGTTAGGGCCTTATTCTAATGCTAAACCACTCCAAACTAGTTTGTCATAATGTGTATAGTGGAGGGATGTGGTCCCTTTTGGATAGTTGGTCCCAAAGATGAAACCATTTGAATCTATGTGTTTTCTCCAATAGTATTTTTCAAAAGATTTAGATTTATCTCTAACTAAACCATGATTGATCTTGGATTCATACCTTTTTCTTACCTTACCCTATCAAAACTACTTATCAACCTTTGCTCTAATTGGCTATCGAAATCTGGCATGGCTCATTGATACATTGAATCTTATTTTCTCTATCATATCTTCCAAATATGAAAAAGCATGAACCTCAGATATAATTTTAAATTTTCAACTTTGTCCCTATTGGTGCCACTTGGAAAATGCACATTAATCCATAGGAAATTTCTATCAGTCTATAGGTTAACGTGCTTGTGCCATGTGTCTACCCCTCAAGCTCTCTGACTATTTGACTCATCTCATGCCATTGGATTGAGATGTAAGATTGAGTGAGGACCATTGATCTTGATGAGACCCATTATTTTAAACCCAATGGATACTTCATGTTCTTATAATATATGGTATATAGGATGTCATTTGACATTCACATGACCATCATTGATGGTCATATGACCATCAAATTTAAGCTCAAAAGGATTATCTTGCTTTGTCATTAAATTTAAACTTCGTATAACTATAATTAATCATTCTATAGAACATTATTGACATTCTATAGATCATAAAATTTAAAAATAGGTAGATTTTCACTTAAGTTTTAACTTGACATTTGCATGAACATCTTATGTTTTTTAACTAACTTTGAAATCTTGGATCTTGAAGCATGAGAAACATGGAGGTCCCAAATTTGTAGAAGATGCTATTATTTCATAAAAATATGAACCCATTTTATGTAATGGTCCAAGGATATTCTTAGGTGAATATATTTTAAGTTTAATAAAGTTAGTTCATAACTGCTTCTACATGGCATCCTGCGATAGCTGAGCTCAAACAACTAAGTATGGGAAACTTAGTATAAATTCTTAAGAGCCTAAATTTGTAGATGTATATCTCCATTTGTGGGATAATTCCTTTGAGCTTTATGTGGGACACTTTTCTTGGAAGAATTCATATGCCTTATCTTTGCCTTGAACAATTCTTGTAGACAAAATGTTTAGGCATATTCATGTCTTCAGTATCTTTGTCTTTAGAAAAGTACCCTTTGGAAACCATGAAAAGTGCCCTTCAGAACTTCAAATTTATCCACCTCATTATATAAATATCCTTTGGGCTCTGTATTGGACCCTTTAGCAAAGAAAAGTTCCCTTTGGTAAAGTTGCATTAGACCATTGGCAAAGGAAAGCACCCTTTAAAAAAAGTATTTGAGACACTTTCTTTCAAAAGTGCCCTTTGAAAATCTTGAAGTGAACCATTTTCCTTAGAAAATTCCCTATGAGAAAGTTATAGAGGACACTTTCCTAAAAAAATAACCCTTTAGGAGAAGTGTATTGGTCTACTTTCTTGTAATATAACCTTTGAAAAGTTCCTTTTGAATAAATGACCCTTTGGGGAAATTATTTCAAACAAAATGTTTGAAATAATTCCTGAAACTTATCCAAAAACCCCAAAACAAAATTCTTGAAAGAATTAAGCCTTGTATATTTAATGTGGGCTTTATGTGGAAACTTCCTCTGAAGGAAATCTAAATGCTTCAAACACTTGGCCATAAGTTGAACAAAACTCCCAAGTGCAAATTTAGGCTTTTTTGGACCTGCTCTTACAACTATTGAACACCATGAAAATATGATACTTGAATATATGATAAAAATTATTCTTAAGACACTAAATGACATAAGGACTAGGCTAGGCCATGACCCACTTAAAATGTTATATTATATGACATCAAACAAAGCCACAACATACCCTATGAAATTATAAAAATCCCTTGTATAAGATTTTAACTATAGGGGGTTGACCCATTTTGGGTTGTGGGGAAAAATGGTTAACACTAACATTACAAATGTCAACTATACCATATTTAAAGAGGATGTAAATGTTAGTGAACAATAGCCTCATGACCATATTGAAGTCATTTCAAACTTAAACTTAGATAAATGGGTAGTTGACAATCATGGAGTTGATCCCTACACTAATATTGAAGAAGTAGATTTAGGGGTGTATTGTATGCATGAGGAGGGTTTTGCTATACCTTACCTGACTAACACCACTCAAAATTAATATGGTCTATGGACTTTAATATTTTATGGCTCAAGGTCAAAGAATGGTAGTGGAGTTAGAGCCATGTTGGTTTCAACCTTAGATTAGAAGTATTATTCAACTACAAGATTTCAATTTAGTTGAACTTCAAACATAGATGAATAAGAGTCTCTTTTGTATTTTTTACAAGAGGCAAGAAGAAGAGATGTCAAACTTCTTCAAGTTAATGGGTGATAGTGACTTGTTGTGAAATAATTGAGAGGCATGAGTGTAGTCAAAAACCATCATTTGAAATCTTACAAGCATCATGTATGGGATTTCATATATAACTTCTTGGCATTCAATATACAATCCATACCAAGAGAGGTAAATCAACATGAAAATAGGCTTAAAGCCATTAGAGTTCAGTATGAGGTTATAGAAGGAGTCAAAGGCAACTAGATTCAAGATAAGATCAAGGTCTTATGTATGCTAGATGAGCTTGATAATGAGGTGAGATGGTAGGTGTGATAATGATGACCAAATTATATGCTTTTTGATGCAGGAGGTAGAATTATACCATAAAAATCAAAACAAATTCCAACATCAATATGATGATCATATAATGTAGATGAGATCTAACACATTGCCTAAGGGGATTGTGACATTGGAAATCATCTTCAATTAATATGACCAAATGAGAAGAGGCAAGGCATGTATCTTAACCAAGGAGGAACATTATGAAAGGATAGAGATCTTCAAAGATAAATTGTTGAACTTAGGAAAGATTAACACAGTAGAAGAGAGAGCTACATTTGTTACTTTATGCCAAGAATTATCTGATTTATTTGCATGGGAATACAAGGATTTGAAGGGTTTTGATACCAAGATTACACAACATACCATTAAACTAGAGAGTAATGCAAAACCAATTAGGCAAAAACAAGGGCCTATCAACCCAAAAGTGGAGGAGTTGATGAGAAGGGAGTTATTTAAGTTGATTGAATCAAAGATAATATTCCCCA
This sequence comes from Torreya grandis, assembly GCA_037957365.1. Taxonomy (NCBI): domain Eukaryota; kingdom Viridiplantae; phylum Streptophyta; class Pinopsida; order Cupressales; family Taxaceae; genus Torreya; species Torreya grandis. Next base: position 515,961 of record JARHVA010003228.1, read on the forward strand.
TTAAACATTCCTCATGGGTGGTAAACTTTGTGATAGTGATGAAGAATAATGAGGAAATACATTTATGTGTTGACTTTAGGGACCTTAATAAAGTGTTCATAAAAGACCATTACCCATTACCCTCAATGAAGCAAATTCTTCAAAAGATGGTAGGTTCTCAGAGATTCTCATTGCTTGATGGCTATGCTGGTTGTAATCAGATTGTGGTCAAGTAATAAGATAGGAATAATAATATCTTCACCATAAAGTAGGGTACTTATATATATATATATATATATATATATATATATATATATATATATATATATATATATATATAATATATATATATATATATATATATGTATATATATATATATATATGAAAATTCCCTTTAGACTATCTAATGCTAGATTAACTTTCTAGAGGGCAATGTATGTTGCCTTTGAAGGTTTTATTAATGACATGGTGCTCATCTACCTAGATGACATCATTGTTTTCTCAAAGGACCCAACTAATCACATTGCTCACTTGAGGTTATTATTTGAAAGATATAGATAATTTGGCGTGTCCTTGAATCCTAAAAAATGTATATTTAGTGTTCATGAGGGTAGGTTATTAGTCCTTGTGGTGTCCAAGGATGGTCTTTCAATAGATATTGAAAGGGTTGAGTCCATCTTATCCTTACCCTTTCCCAAGCACAAGAAGGATTTGCAAAGTTTCTTAGGAAATATTAATTTTATAAGAAGGTTTATCCTAGGCTTTACAGAGTTGGTCAAACCTCTTACTCACATGTTAAGAAAATACAAGGAGTTTACATGGACCAAATAAGATAAGATGAGTTTTGAGGCCATCAAGGAGGCCATATCTCATGCCCCTATGCTTATTAATCCTAATTTAAAAAAATAATTCTATTGTTATGCCTTCTCTTTATTAGATGCAATCTCTTCCATGTTAATGCATCAAAATGATCAAGGTTTGGAACAACCTATTACTTTTTTTAGTCAGGCCTTAGAGGGGTATAAGGAGAGGTATAGATTTTTAGAGAAACATGTGTTTGTATTAGTGAGAGGTTTTAATAAATTCAAGCACATGGTCTCCCATAGTAAGATCATACTCATGGTGGTATACCCAAGTATTAAAGAGTTTATACTCAATAAAGTATCAATGAGAAAAGACCTAGATGAGTGACAAAATGCATGGAGTATGACCTTGAATTTAGAGTTAAAAAAAATTTAAGGGGTGGAGAGTTATGTGAATATCTTGTATCATAGGTAAAACAAGACAAATATCAAGTGTTGGCAGTTCATGATAGCTAACAAGTAGCTATAGACAACACACCTTTCATTTGGATACATGATATACTCAAATTTATTGAGTCAGGCCAATGTCCTATGGGACTAGATAGAGCTAAGAGAAGTCACTTTAGGTTGATAATTATGCCTTATGTCCTAAAAAATGAAGTATTTTTCAAGAGAGACATAATATGCATGCTTTTGAGATGTGTGGAATCATGCTAAATAGATAAGCTTCTTGAGCAGTTCCATGATGATTTAGCTAGTGGGCACTTTGCTACCAAGACCATAGCCTCTAAAATTATTAAAGATGGGTACTTTTGGCCCATAATTTTTAGATATGCACACTCTTTGGTAAGGAAATTCCCAAAATGTTCAATGTTTATTGGCAAGTAAAAATTGGCTACCCTTCCCTTGTAACCCATACAAGTAGAACAATCATTCATGCAATGGGGCTTAGATTTCATAGGGATGATACACCCCCATTTAAATAAAGGACATAAATGGATCATTATAGCTATAGACTACTTTACAAGGTAGGTTAAATAAATTTCCCTCAAGGAAGCCAATGAAGATTCTATCTTGGACTTTTATGATAGCCTCATGACCAGATTCAGTGTGCCTTCTACAATCATTTTTGATAATGCATTAGCCTTTAACATCAATAAGGTGTGTGAGTGGGATATTTCACATGGAATTTGTCTTAAGGCATCCTCTAACTATTACCTACAGGGTAATAAACTAGCAAAGTCCACAAATAAGAACTTGTTAAGGATTATTAAGAGAAATATGGAACATGGTTAGAGGGAGTGGCATACTAGACTAAGGACTACCCTATGGGCAGATAGAGTGGCACCTAAGAAATCTAGTAGACATTCCCCATACCTTATCATTTATGGTAAAGAGGCCAAACTTCCTATATCTCTTAAAATTCTTGTATTAGAGCTTGCACATCAATTTGAGCTCCTAGAGGATGGTGTTATGTAAATAAGGTTGAATGAGATAAGACAATTGAAGGAGACAAGGGACACTTATATGCACATTATGTGGTCATATAGTCCTCAAATGGGATGAGGACTATGCAAAACTAAGAAATCACTCCAATTTTGATAGTCTTTGGAGTGGGCTCTATGTTATCATAGGTTTCAAGCAGAGAAATGCCTTTAAGCTTGATAGGTTGAATGGAGAGAGACTTCTCATCCCTATAAATGGAAGGTATCTTAAATTCTAATCTTAGTGGGCCTCATGATATTTGTATATAGGTAGATAGGGCTACCCTTACCTCGAAGTGCTCTTGCACATTTCTTTATTTATTATTTTTCTATTATTTAGGTAGTTTTTTTGTGTGTTTTGTTGCATTATTATTATTTATGTGTGTCTCTTTGCTTCAAAGTGTTTCCAAGATTCAAGAAAAAAACTTTTTTAATTAATGCTTCATTTGTCTAGTCATCATGAGCAAGTTTGATCAAATTCTAGGTTCCATGACTAGCAGGTTGGTCAAGACAAGTGAGTCACCAGAAATGTTGGCCATTTTGGTCCACATGCAAATATTCTACCTAAATGGATGAGCTAAATAGAGTTCTAGATATAATTAGTGGTTAAAATATTTCATGTAGCTTGCAAAGCTTTTGAAACACTTTAAGTAGACTTAAAGTGTAGTTTGTCAAACTTTAACGAATCAGGTTCTCCTGGTGATCAATGTAGTTAGGATCATGGAAGAAGTTTTCACAGGTCTCAAAAACTCATTTTTGAGCCTTGAAAGTTCTTTCACAATCATACAAGAGACATACCATCATTATAACATCATGTATAAATAAATAGGTCGATATGATTACACATTTAATAAATGCACTTGGGGAGCCTCTCAGGCTAATATATTACATGGACATGAAATTCTTCATGCCAAGATCATCCTATATAAATATTGTGTCTTGATGAGCTTGTTATCATAATATATAAATCTTAAAATTTGAACTTTTAGGGTGGAATTTTCATGGGGATGTCAAGTTAAATCTACAATATGTAGCCATTTGGATTCAAATGTTCCTCAGTTGAATGTAGAGCTAACAAGTGTCCAAATCTCAATTGCCCATATCAAATCTAATGGAAAAAACAATCTAATGATGTTAGTGGGTCCCAAAGATCCTATGGAGTGCATTTTATCATGCATTAAAGATCAATGATGAGCATCAAGTCTTAAATCTATCATAAATGCATCGATGACAAGTGGTAAGATCTCAAGTACCTAAACAAAGATCCAATAGTATGTAGTGACTGACAAGGCTAGTAGGTCCAGGCAGATCAATGGTGTGTATGCAATCATATAAAGTAGATCAATAGTGAACTCAAGGTCAAAGAGTCAAAGCATCTTGAAGACTAATGAGAGGGTGACAAGTGTCTCAACCACATTAGACTGGTAGAAGATCTATGCTTGCATTCAACCATACAAAGGGAGATCAAAGGTGCATATAGGGTTAAAGGGTCAAATAAATCATATAAAATTTGAGGTTGACACATGGTGTAAGTGAATGAAATATATGGATTTATTGTAAGATTATGAGGATCAATGCGAAGAAGACAAGTGCCATAATCTTAAGGATCCAAATCAAGATCAATGGCTAATTTCAAAAGTCAAAAGCCAGGGACTTTAATGGAGATCAAATTAAACTAAGGTCAAACTAGAGGATGCCATGAAGGTATACACATTAGATAAAGGATATTTCCACCTTGATTAGGTAAAATGCATAAATTCAAGATCAAACATGATCTAGATAATGAGTAGACTCTGTAGAGCTATCTAACACCATTAAAGCCTTGTAAAGCTTTTGAGAGATTCTAGATGTAGGTTTTACATATCATTTAGATTAAAGAGACCCTATCCTATGGATATAAATTTTCAATAATGACTATATGAAAACCAATAGAGTGATTGATTTTCATCCATAACAGATCTATATTCAAGATTTAAAATCAATGGTAAAATGGTGATTGTGCAAGGAATGTCAGAAATAACATCATGAACAATCTCAATTAGCTTCTTGATAATGTGAAGAACATTAAGAATGTTTAAGGAAGATAATAAAGGTCATTAATGCATAGGATCTGAATAATGATTCATGTAGTGGTAAGGATTACTTCCTACAACTGGTCTTGATCTTCACATTCTCCATCATACCAGAGAAAGATAGTGTGACATTAATGCAAGGGAAATCTCGAGAAGGATTATGGTGGTAGTTATCCTAAGGGTAATTGGGATCATTAATGACCCACTAAATTCTAATTTATCTCTTTCTTACCTTCTTTCTTCTTATAAATACTTACTTTAAACTCTTGATTTGTATCCCTCGACTGCATATAGTAATGTTGGGAACCCGTGCCTTACCCTTCTCTTTGCAGTATTAGTGTAATAATTGCTATGGATGCATATGCTTTGTAAGTCATCCCTTAGAGCATATTTGAATTATCCCACATACAAGGGAAGTAGTAGTTGTTATCATAGAGGTAGTATATAATTAAGTGTTGAAGCCCAATGAAGGCATCCAAGAATTTATTATATTGAGCTTGCTCAAAGGAGGTTGCCCCCTTGAAGTGGCCTGCGATCAATATAAGCTTTTTGTGTTTCTGTTATTTGTAAGAGTTATTTTATTTTCACATATTTTGATTAAATATATTGTAGGAGGTAACTTGATACAAGAGGTTCTTCTCATCTGGTATCAGAGCACTTTCTTGGCTTTGTGGGTAGATTTGGAGCTTTTTTTTTTTAAGTAGGACTTTCTAAGAGCTGTGCCAGTTTTGGAAAGAATTTTTTTTCATTACAGGTTTTATCATTTTGGATTGGGTAAATAACCATCTGCTTAACTATGAGAAGTGCTTGGGCATAAGCCCTAATACTCATTATGAGGATTACCATAGGAATCCTGAAGTAGCTGGCCCATTGAGAGGACCTGCCAGTGAAAAGGGCAACGGCCCCATCCTGATTGACTAGTTCCCACTTGTGAGGTAAACCAAAAGCTGTTGTTAAGGGGTAAACCTATGGCTAGAAATTTATAGAGAGCAGTACTCGATCAGACAACTTTGGTGGCTAGAGAGAATTTAAATAAATCCTTTAGGTAGCCAAACAAACTTGGGGTCCATATCCAACTTATCAGGTTCAGAGAGCAAACAACAGCGTATCCATAGTTGAGGATATTTCCAACCACATAGTTGCAGAAAATCCATTTCTAAAGGATCCCTAGCTATTAACAATTAGTTATGGTCACCACTCATGTAGGCACAAAAATCATGGAGGAAGAAATCACCACATTGAAATCTTAGGTTACAGAGTTAACCGATATGATGTGTGGCTTGAATCAATAGAATAACATCTTGCTCAATAGAGTGCAGAAGGAGGAGTCTTCTTCAGAGCATCACTCCTTTGCTTCTAACTTCTCATGTGGACCTAATCTATACTTTACACAGTTCAATGGTATAGATCCTATAGAATGGATATATCGAGTTGAACAATTATTCAACCTCCACAATACTTATTCTACAAACAAAGTCCCAATTGCTTCCTTTCATCTAGAACAAGAAGCACTTCAGTAGTACCATTGGTATCTCAAGACAAATGATGAACCCAATTGGTCAAATTTTGCATCCTTAATTCTAGACAGGTTTGGTCCCTCAACATTCAAGGATTTCATAGGAGATCTCACCAAACTCTGTCAAATAGGTACTATTCATGAATATCAAATTGAATTTGAAAAACTCGCTAATCACATTGAAGGGTTGTTAGATGACTTCTTCAAAAGATTCTTTGTTAGTGGCCTCAGAGAGCTAATCCACTCAAAGGTAAAAATGTTTCAACCTAAAAATATGATGGATGCTTTGGGTTTGGCTAATTTAGCAGAAGATAAACCCTCCACACAGCGTCAACCTCCCACCTTTTCACCAGCAAAGAACACAATGAATCAATAGACAACCATAACCACACCAATCAAGCACCTGACTGAGGTAAAGATGTGGGCTCACAAAGAGAAAGGATTATGTTACAAATATGATGAAAAATGGGTTAAGGGTCATAGGTGCATCCAAAAAAAACTTTACTTGCTAGATGTGGAGTCATCACTAGAGCAGGACAGCGAGCTTGATATTCTAGAATTTGAAGATGCTCAAGAAGATCCCAACACTGAAGAGGACATAGTGGTTCAAGAGACTCAACTTGAGATCTCAGTACATGCACTAGTAGGTGTCACCACTCCCAAAACCATGAAGGTTAAAGGGTGCTTCAAAAATATCCCTCTCACAATCCTCATTGACTTGGGCAGTACTCACAATTTCATTGATCCTCGCATTGCTAAGGCGGCAGACTGCTTTATATACCCTTGTTCTAGATTTGAAGTCATGATTGTTAATGGGGGCACATTGCCATGTAAAGGGAAGTTTTAAAATGTGTGTATTACAATGGGCAATTATAATTTTTTCTCTTATATGTTTTCCCTACCTTTAGGAGGGTGTGATGTGGTTTTAGGGGCACAGTGGCTTCACACATTAGGACCTATTTTATGGGACTTCTCTAAGCTTTAGATGCAGTTCATAGATAATGGTCAGATGCAAACCTTAAAAGGTTTATTACCAAGATTTTCTAGCATCATCAGTTCTCATCACATGGAAAAACTTTTAAAGAAAGGCTCACATGGGGTCATTGCACAGTTGCATTCCATTCAACTCTAGCCCCTCGCTGCTACTAACCACCCTACAAATTTACAAGCCATACTCAACAAGCATGAAACCAAATTTTTTAGAACCAGTAGGTTTACCCCCTTCATGCCCTAAATATTAGTGCATTCCTCTCCTTTTAGGAAGCATCCCACCCAACATTCGACCATACCGTTACCCCCATCTACAAAAGATTGAAATTGAGAACTTAGTCTAGGAACTCCTCAAGTTTGGAGTTATTCACCCCAACACCAGCCCATATTCCTCCCCAGTGCTTCTTGTCCATAAAAAAGATGGGTCATGTCACCTTTGCATTGACTTATGAGCCCTTAACCACCTCACTATCAAGGATAAATTCCCAATTCCTATCATCGATGAGCTTCTTGATGAGCTCCATGGGGCCAAATTCTTCTCCAAGTTAGATCTGCATTCTAGCTATCATCAAATCTGAGTGCATCCTAATGACATTTTGAAGACAGCCTTCCATATGCATGAAGGTCACTATGAGTTCCTTGTCATGCCATTTGGCCTTACAAATGCCCCTTCCACTTTTCAAGCACTCATGAATAAAATATTTTGACCTTTTCTCCGTCAATTTATTTTAGTTTTCTTTTATGACATTTTGATCTACAACCACACATGGGCTGAGCATCTACAACATATTGACAGGGCATTACAACTATTAGTAGACAATCAATTATGTGCCAAGTAATCCAAGTGTTCATTTGGTCAAGAGGAAATCGACTATCTGGGGCACATTATTTCAGCCAATGGGGTTCGCATGGACCTATAAAAAATTAGTGTTATGCAGAATTGGCCTCGACCAACCACCCTCAAGAGCCTTCATGGTTTCTTAGGCCTGATAGGATACTATCACAAGTTTGACAAAGACTATGGAAAGATCACGGCTCCTTTGACTTCCTTATTGAAGAAGGATGCTTTCACCTAGGGTGCAACAGTTGATTAGACATTCATCAAACTCAAATAGGCTATGTGTAGCACACCAGTTTTGGCACTACCTAACTTCACCAAAACTTTCACCATCAAAAGTGATGCTAGTGGCATTAACTTGGGTATTGTTCTTTTCCAAGAGATCTAACCAATTTCCTTCACTAGCAAAGCCCTTTCTGGTCGTAATTTAGCTTTGTCTACATATGAAAAGGAAATGATGGCAATTTTACATGCAGTACAAAAATGGAGACCCTACTTATTGGGAAATCATTTTTGCATCAAAACTAAACATCAGAGTTTGAAATATTTCTTGGAATAGTGGGTCTCATCCCCAACTCAGTAGAAGTGGGTCAACAAACTCATGGGTTATGATTATGAGATCACCTATAAGAAGGGAAAAGATAATGTTGTGGCTGATGCTCTCTCAAGAACCTTCGAGGACTAGCCTTCCCTCTCTACCATCTCCATGCCCATTATGAAATGGTTGGAATCTATCCAATAAGGGTATGTAAATGATCCCTCCTTATGCCACCTCATTCATCAATTGGTCACTAACCCCTTTGTAGTACCTCATTATTCATGGGATGGTGATTTTCTATGATACAAGGGTCGTCTGGTGCTTTCCCAAAGTCTAGACCTACATCAGGCCATCTTCTATGAAATCCATGCTTCCCCCTCAATAGGGCACTTAGGATTTCTCAAAACCTATGAGCGGGCATGTTGACACTTCTTTTGGAAAGGCATGAAAGCCAAAATCAAATAGATGGTGGCTGAATGTGATACCTACCAATGAAACAAAGGTGAAACCACATTAACTCCCAGTTTGCTCAAGCCTTTTCCCATTCCTACTAGGATCTGGATAGATATTTCCATGGATTTCATTAAGGGCCTCCCTAAATTTGGGGGAAAGATAGTGATCCTAGTTATAGTCGACTGCCTCTCCAAATATAGTCATTTCTATGCACTCAGCCACCCATACATAGCCTCCACAGTCGCACAAGTTTTCTTAGATCAAATCTTCCATATTTATGGCATCCCTTCTTTAATTATCTTAGATCATGATGCCACTTTCACCAACCATTTTTGGATGGAACTATTTCATCGCACATGCACACAGTTGAGAATGAGCTCTGGGTACCACCCATAAATAGATGGCCACATAGAAATAGTCAACAAATGCTTGGAGACCTTCCTTCATTGCTTTGCTTTAGAACAACAACATCAATGGGCCAAGTGGCTTCCCCTAGTTGAATGGTGGTACAATACCTCATACCACACTTCCACCAAAATGATTCCCTATGAAGCAGTTTATGGTCAAGCACCACCACCACTTCTTCCATATAATCTTGGCAGCTCACCAGTTTAGGTAGTTAACACTACTCTCCAAAACTAGGATTAGATTCTCTACACCTTGTGGGACAATATCCACATGGCATAGAATAGAATGAAGCAGCAGGCTGATCAGCACCACTTTGAGCATACCTTTCAACCTGGTGATATGGTCTTTCTTTGTCTGCAGCCATACAAGCAATCATCACTAAAACTAAAAGGGCACCAAAAGCTTGCTCCAAAGTTTTATGGGCCATATAAGGCTCTCCAAAAGATTGGGTTAGTTGCTTGCAAGTTAAAGCTTCCACCTTCCTCCTAAGTTCATCCTGTCTTTCATGTCTCTTATTTGAAGCAAGTTCTTGGATCCAACATCTGAGTGTAGACATTTTTACTAGCACTTAATAATGAAGGCTCCATCCTTCTCAAGCTAGAAGCAATCCTGGACAGGTGCACCTGCCAACTTTGATCCCGCTCCATCACAAAGGTCTTAATCCAATGGCATGGAATGCAACTAGAAGATGCAACATGTGAACCACTCTTCCAGCTTCAAAAATAATTCCCACATCTAAAGATTTAAGGGCAAAGCTTTTTCTAAGGGGGAGGGGATGTTAGGAACCTGTGCCTTACCCTTCTCTTTTTAGTATTAGTGTAATAATTTTTATGGACACATATGCTTTGTATGTCATCCCTTAGGGCACATTTGAATTATCCCACATACAAGGGAAGTAGTAGTTATTAGAATAGAGTTAGTATATAAGTAAGTATTGAGGCCTAATGAAGGCATCCACGAATTTATTGTATTGAGCTTGCTCAAAGGAGGTTGACCCCTCGAAGTGGCCTGTGATCAATATAAGCTTTATGTGTTTCTATTATTCATAAGAGTTATTTTATTTTTGCATATTTTGATTAAATCTATTGAAGGAGGTAACTGCTACAAGAGGTTCTTCTCAAGCAAACCTCTGCTAAAATCACTTTGTAAACTCTTTAAAGTAATATAAGACAATTTTAGATTCTAGTTTAATGCTAAGTATGATTTTTTGAAGTTTGATTTATAGAATGTATGTTGTCTATCTATCATCTATAGGTCCTTCATGTACCTTAATTTAAGACTGTTAGTTTCTTGCAAGTCGTGTGAAGTGTTAAATAGTAAGGTTTTTCTTGAAGTGTCATAAGTCCATAGTGTCTTACCTAGACTTATCTCTTTCTATCCTTCAAGTTGTAGGTCTATTTTCAATCTTCATATAAAATACTCATGTTTGTAACCCTATCATATATTCTGATCAACCCTTGTCCCCATTAGATTCATTAGGAGTCATGAAAATGTCCAAGTTGAGAGTGGATCATTGAACATTTGGTGCATCACCACACTTAAAGTAGGTTTTCATTCATGTATTTTCTCTCCTTTTCATCCCAATAGATTAATTTTTAAGTAGAAAGATCCAAATTGTCATATCAAAGGATCTAGCCTCATTAAAAATCCTAAAGGTCTAACCCAAAATTAGGTAACCCACATCCTAGGGTCATTCCCATGTTGGACTAGGTTTAAGAGTAGGACTTGAATGCTTCTACTTTCAGCTAGGGTACAACCTAGAACCTCCAATAGTCTCCTTTGAGATGGTTATTAAAAATTTGAATCTTGTTAACCAAAATGGCATAACCCCATTTGGTATTATTAATGAGAATGCATTACCTCTTGGAAAGGTTAGAGGAGGCTCTAAAATCCTAAAAATTAGGTCAAACAATAGTCAGTTTCCTAGCCCTATGACTGGCTAAGGTTTCATTTAGCAAGCCCAAAATTGGACTCTTTTTAGTTGATGATAGTTTCAAAGCTAAGGTCAAAGAAAATAAAGTTCCTCATTGATTTTTGAGGTTGTATCAGAATAAGAGAGGTGTTAAGCCTTTAGGATTGCCTAAATAGGTAACCTCTCTATGGTTTTTTATGAATTCTATTAATTGGAATGTGAGGGGTCTTTATTCCCCTAACCAAAATCCCATTTTAAGAAAATTCAAGTAGTCAAGAGAGGATATTAATTTCCTTTTTCTATAAGAAACTAAAGTAGTTGGGTTTAATCTTGGATCTGTGCTTAATTTTATTTGGCCAAGGGACCCGCACTTTTTAACTAATTATCATAAAGGAAGAGGGGGTACTTCTATCATCATACATCCAGAGTGGGTTGATTTTGTGATGGATCATGCCTCGTTGTCTCCTTTTCAAAGATATATGTGGATTATAATTGAAAAATATGGAGAGTGTTTTGGACTTTGTAATGTCTATGCCCCAAATAGTTATAGAGATATATCAGATTTGTGGAATTGGTTATCCTCTCACCTTAGAGATATCTTGTATATCTTTATTGGGAATTTAACATGGTTGATGAAAAAGAGGACAAATAGAGTGGGGACTCGATCCTTTGGAAGGGCAATGAACTATTTTTTGTTCCAAGCTTAAAAGGATTCATAAATTTCTTGACCCTCTTCAAAAGTCAAAAAGACAAAGAAATGATATTTGGTTTACCTATTGTAATAACCAACGTAGTAATAGGAGGGTATATTATAGGCTTGAAATATTATACTTGAATAAGGGTTTTTTCTCCGTTTATAAATAGGCTAACTCTAACCCTATCAAAGTTCTCCCTTTTACTATTCTTTATCATCATCCAATTTAAAGTAAATTATCTTTGAATGAAATTGAGAAGAAAAAATCCTCGACTTAGAAGGGGATATATAAATTCAATGTCTCTCACCTTCAAGAATATAGGAAAAGCAACCTTAGAATCTTCTTCTATTCTTTATGGGTGTAAATCTTGCATGGATTTATCAAATAATTTCTCTAGAAGTTTTGGTCAATTTAAAACCAATAAAATTGGGAGATTAGTGATGGTTACCCAAGAAAAGCTGATTTATATAGAACTTGATATTCAAAATGACCTAAATAATGATTTAATTCTATATAACCTTTCATTTCTTAAGCACCAACTTAGGAAATGTTAATATTTCATCTCCAAGGGTGCTCAAATTTGTTCTAGGTTGAATTGTCTTAAGCTTGGAGACAAAGGGTCAAATTTTTTCTATAAGGCCAATAGTTCCAAGCAAAAAATATCTATGCTTGAATGTTAATCCACTTTGTCTAGTGACCTTGAAGAGATGAAATTGGTTTTTTTGTCCTTCTACCCAAAACTCTTTCATTCTAATGGTGTAGAACCTAAGGTGATTAAAAATAAAGAATTATGTGTCAAATGTATTATTAGAAAAATTTCCTGAACACTTGCTACTTTTTTATAGTAAAATCTCCCCAGACGAGGTTAATTCTATTAAGGATGATAAATCTCCCAATATTGATGGGTTTCTTATTGAATTTTACAAGGCAAATATATATTGGATTTTCTAATAATTCCTCGTTATGTATAAGGAAGATCTTAAGGTTGGCTCTTTAGGGCCATAAAATAATAGATGGGTTATTGAGCTCATTAACAAGGAAGGAGACCACACTTAGGTTATAAATTTGAGACCTATTACCATTTTGAATGTATCATATAATATTTTACTAAAATCTTAGCTAAGAGCCTCTGCTCTATTCTTCCCTCTATTATTTTTGATACATAGACAGGTTTTGTGGAAGGAAGATATATTTTAGATAATCTAATTTCAAGTTGGGAAGGTATGAAATGGGATTTCAACTTTAATCATAATGTGGGTATAATTTTTATTTATTTTAAAAAATCTTATGATAGGATTGGATAGTTTTTTTTGACATGATGTTGAAAGCTTTTGGGTTTCAAGATAGATTTTGTAGAATGTTCAATGTTTTTAATAGAGATGTTTCTATTGTTATTGAAGTAAATGGTGAACTTACTCAATCATTTGAGCTTCAATGATATATTAGACAAGGATTCCCTTTAGCACCTTATTTATTTATCCTTGCTTCAAAGGCCTTAAACTATCTTTTGAGAATCTCTATGACTAGTCCCTAGTTAAAGTCCTATCCCTTCTAGATAGCTCTGAATGTATTGATGTTTTATTTGATGATGACACTTCTTTGTTTGTGAAACTTGAAAAGGATAATTTGAACCAAGTTTAATCTAGGCTTGACATTTATTACCCTACCTTTAGATCTAAACTTACCCTTCATAAGGATTTTATGATTGGTTGGAATGAGAATCCCCCATATAGCTTTTTTGGTCTTGGATGGGTATGGAAAGGACCTAACCACTTGGTTAAGAATTCGGGTATTCCTTTTTCTCTTACTCCTTATTTCAAGCATATGTGGGATTATTTATATGAAAATATCAATAAAAAGATTTTCAAATTGCATGGACATCTCCTATCCCTATTGAGGTGTATTCAAGTGTGCTAAAAGGTTCTTTCTTCATATAGTATCTACTATACCTCTTATTAGATGTTTAGTAAAACTCATATTAACATATTCTAAAAAATTGTAGAGAATTTATTTGGTCTAATGGTATGGGCCTCAGAAAAATACATCCAGTGGCTTAGAAACTTTTTTTCCCTAAAAAGCTTGGTGTGTTGGGCCTAAAATATCTTCACCTTCAAGGTATCACTTTGGTTATCAAATGGATTTTTATAGACCTAAAGGGAGATGAGTCATGAAAAGTGTTGATCAAAATACATATTTATAAAGGTTTCCAAAGAGGTAAACCAAATTGGAAAGGATTATGCATGTTTGGTTTGCTTGTGGGATCCTTTTCTATTAAATTAGTAGGGTCTCCTATTTTTAATTCAATTTAGAAAGCATGGGAATGATTTAAACACATTTTGTTGGTGATTCCTATCTTCTTTGGCCTGGGTGCTAAGTATCAAGGGTATAGGTAATTTGGTGAAATATATCTATTAACTGATAGCCTTTGTCTATGGTCAAGGGATGTTATACCTATGTCTGGTACTCAAAGGGTCTAAGGAATTTTAGGGATCTCTTTTTCCATTTTGTTTTGTATTTTTGGACTGAGATTTCTAATAAATTTCATGTTCCTTATTCTCAAAAAATAAATTTCACCCTCCTTTCTAAAGCTCTCAAGTCTACTCATAATTTTTTTATTCTTGATGAAGAAAGTGAATTTTGTGATAATATTAAATGGTTAAATGGCCTACCTTTATAGGAATATTCCACTAAGATGATGTATAAGAAACTTGCTTTTACTAAATGTCCTTTACTAACTCTTAACCTTAAATGGCATGTGTGTGACCCCTTTTGTAGTTAGATATTATGTTTTGATGTCATTTTTTATTCTTTTTTAGAACCCAAGAAATCATGTTTTCAATGGTTACTTTTGTTTGATAATTTGGTTATTAGGTCTATCATTTCTAAATCTAGAATTTATTAGCCTTATTGTTTTTCTATGGGGAGTTTGAAACTATTGTACGTGTTTTTTTATCTTTTGGATGCTAATATTTGGAAATAATGTCTCAAATTTTGGTCCTATTTGTTTGACTATGAAATATTTTGGTATAGTTTTGCATTTGGTTGTGTGTTCTCCAAAAAACTCCATATGTTTTTCCATAAGTTATGGATAGTTTTCTCTACCAAATTTCTCTAGTTTATTTGGAAACAAATAAAATTAGATGTTTTTTAGTCTGAGGCAAGGTTTTTGACTAATTTTAGTATTGAAGTTATCTCTAGACTCTTTTTCTTGCATATTTTCCTTCATCTCAAGATTCCTCAAGAGCAACTAAAAAATTTTCTACATATGGGAATGTTGAAGATCTCTTCTTGATTCTTGATGGATACTAGAGGTTTTCCCAAATGGTCTAACCCACTTTAGTGGAGGACTAGTCATGAGATTATTATTGAAGTACAATTAATAGAATATGAATGAATATTGATAAAGGGCTCATTCTTTAAATAATCTAATGGAATAATTTGTCTTGAATGGGTTGGGTCTTCTTATTTCAATAAGGTAAACACAAACACTTGGGTTTATAATTAGATACAAGTGATGGAGACTTTGTATAATATTGGTCTTAGCTCCCCACAAACTAGTGTTAAACCTAATTTTCTTATGGTCTTGATTCTTGAGTCTAATAATGCAAATGTAATTATTGGTATTGGACTAGGTAGTGATGATCAATCAATGTCAATTGATTATGGTTATCAAATTGATGATTATATTTGTAAAATTTTAGCTTAGATATAAAAATTGATTAATTCTAGTAGACTTATGGATGTTGAAGAGTTGAGGAACTATGTCAAATCCTCCACCATTTACATGCTTCTTGATAAGGTTGAAATATTTCTACCATCAGTGGGTGTTATTTAGTTGGGACCTGAGCATCAAAAGGGACCTATGGATCATAAGGATCCTAAGGATGATAGTGGTTTACCAATAATTAGCTTAATGAATATTATCTCTTTTGAATATGCTATGTGACTTGTATTTTCTATGTTCTATTTTGTTTTATTTTGGTGCTTCCACTGTTGTGTGGATTTTTTATATTATAATATTGTATTGATATCATGAACCTTATTTTTCTTAGTAATGGACTACTATTTATTGGTTTCTTTTTAAATTTCTCATCTTTGAATTTATAGTCTTTTTAAATGATTTGACAATATAAAAAAATTATCAAGCTTTATTTGTGTAAAGACATAATTTCAAAATCATGATATAATCTTCACCATTTCTTCATATTAATTGATCAAATCCATTCGTGGATAAGGGGATATGTCATTGGAATGAATAAAGTGCATTAATAAAGACTCCTACTTCACAAACCAAGATCACGCATTTGAAAAATAGTTGTTATATGGGGTATTCAAAGAAGTTAAATGTCTTATTTTATTTATTTATTTATTTGTCTAGTAATTCTAGTTCATCGTAGGGAGAAGGCATAGTGTTATTTCTTGAATTCATGTTGGATTTCATTCACTAATGTTCTATTAACCCTATTTATTTCTTATTCTACATAATATAATTCTTGGTGGGACTATGCATCTCAAAAACCTCCTTGGTACCTTTCTAATTCTTCTAAATATATAATCAAACCATATTTTTGTGTTGATTTACTTATTTTTCTTCTAGATTTCTCATATTTTTATTTTTTGCTAATTGATGAAGTCACCCTATGAAATAATGAATTCATCCTATGAACTGATGAAGTTACCCTATGAAATAGTGAAGTTACCTTATGGACTGGTGAAGTCACCTTATGGACCAATGAACTTATTCATGTAATTAATAAAGTCACCTTATAGATCAGTGAGATGATTTTTTATAACTGTTTATCTTCTCTATAGGTTCTAACAAATCAATGAACTCGCCTAGCTCAATAGTGAACTCAAACTAACAATGATGAACTTAAAATTCATATTGGTGAGGTCACAACATAAATAGTGAAGTCAGTTCTATGCATTTCCCCAGTATTCATTGAAAATAGTGAACATGTCATAAAAATGGTGAACTCAACTTGAAATTGGCAAAATTGAAAAATAAATGGTAAGTTCATGAAAGGTAAATAGTGGTTTGTTGTTATTTTTTGAAATGGTGAAATCATCTTGTAATATTTCAAGGTCATCCTACTAATTTGTGAAGTTACCAAAATTGTGTTTTTGTCTCGCTACAGAATGGAAAAGTTAATTTGGAATCAGTGAGGTCACTCTGGTAAATGGTGAAGTCACCATGTTTTAAATATATTGGGAGCTTAAAAATGCTAAAATCAGATTTCTTGAATAGTTAAACCCCTTGTTTGAAAATACAATCCTCTATTTTGTAGGTTTATTATCTATTTAAGTTATTTTCTTTTTACAACTAACCAATAAAGGAAAACTTCATTCATATTTTCTTTTTAGTTCTTAATAAAGAACAACCAGCATTGCCTTTATGTTCCTAAGAGCATTTGATTTTCATTATTTACTTAGTTTTTTTGCATTTCTATTTCTTGTTTATAAATCATTGTGTTTATGTTGTCCACTTGACTCCTTTAGGGAGCCTAGATGACTAAAACTAGAATTGTTTACTTTTCTTGTTGCATTTTGAAAGATTAATTGATGTATGCTATTTTCTTGCCCATTGGTGGGGTCTTGATAATC
This sequence comes from Torreya grandis, assembly GCA_037957365.1. Lineage (NCBI taxonomy): Eukaryota > Viridiplantae > Streptophyta > Pinopsida > Cupressales > Taxaceae > Torreya > Torreya grandis. Next base: position 533,254 of record JARHVA010003228.1, read on the forward strand.
ATAAATAAATTATGTATTTCCCTTATTCATTTATAGTGACTTCATGGGGTGGATTTCATATCCTTCTAACTAGTCTTTAGGGGTGTGTTGACCTAGGAAGTGACATCCTATATTTTTACCAACCCCATTATATAATGGGGTATACAAATTAGAGTAACACCAATGGTATCTTAGTTGGTATGCACTTTTGAGCCTAACTATGTTAATATCACTTCACTAAAACCCCAATGATTGAAGTGGTCATAAAGGGATTATACACTTTATTGATGGCCCATAATATCTCACATCTAATTGACATATGATTTTAAAGTGCCATGTACCACAAGGTATATTGGTAAAATCTAGTTGTCTAATCAAAAACTTAGGTTAGAAGCCACATTTACCATGGATAACTCATTGATGAAAGGGTGAAAACTTAACCACCCATAAAGATCACCTTTTAATATGAACCTTTGATAGAAGGGAGGATTAAAAACCCTACCAATAATTGCAATAACTAATTTAATCAACCTTATATTTTATCCTCTCAAAGGCAAATATATCAAAAGGATTCATTGACTATCTTACAACTTATGTTGGTTTATATGTGATTGCTTGATTGTTTTTTTAAAAACCATGTTGCATTCTCAACCTCATTTGAAAAAAAATATAAAAATTTCTCAAACCAAACAAGTTAAAACACATTTTCACCTATTTAAACATTGAGGTGTTACACTTCCCATTCTATTCTAAAATTTAGACTTAGGTTTTCTAGTGTTAACCTACACCCTGATTTCCAAAGAACCGATTGGCTTCATTTAATTTCCATTTGATATTGTTACACTACCCATTATATTATAATTTTGAATATAGGTTTTCTTTTGTTAACCTACACCCTAAGTGATGGGACCATTAAATCTTCCTCCAAATTTTTGATCAAGACCAACCAAGGTTGTAATTTCTTCTCATTTTGTATTGTCATGATGTCCATTCTATTTTGATTTCAAACTTATGTTTTTATTATAACAAGATCAAGGTTCCAACCTAATTTTCCAATGGAATAATTTCATACCCTTATCCAAGTAGATTATAAACCACAAGAGAAACCTCATACTAAAATTCCAAATCTGACCATCACTTCATCTAGAAAATGGAAAGGTCAACTGGTTGATCTTTATAAAAATAGTCACATTATCACATCCAAAATACATCAAATTAGTAAATTTTACACAGATCACCTTCTCACTAACTTAAAAACTTCTTTGGATACAACCTAGTTCAATAATGTTGCATTTGTAGAACAAAATTAATCATATGAACAATTGTAAAAAGACCTAGTTAATCCTACATATGATGTAGATCATTTGGCTCCTCTTGAACAACCTATTCTAATTAATGTATAAAAATAAGTTCCACTTGATACATAACATATGTTTTTCAATCATCAAGAGATCCTTTCCAATGCACAATAAGAACCTAATGATTCACAACAAGTGCCAAACCATTCACAAGAACAAGTTTCAAATAAACCACCACCACAATAGGTAGTAGATAATTCAAAAAACACATTACCAACTTATTCTAATTCATAACAATGACAAGTTATTCTTACAAACTAAAAATAAAAACAAATTATTCTAAATCAATAACAAACAACTCAAAACCAACAATAAACTCTGCCAGACTAATAGTAGATCCCCTATCATTTTCAATAATGGATTCTTGTAAATAACACCTCACCTATTCCAATACTATAGCATATCCATTTTTAAACACAAAATTTAGGATATAGGGTGAATATATCTAGCAATACCACATATATTGGAGCCATTCCTACTTATGATAATGCTAACCAAAGTCAATAATTCATGAATACCTGGAAAAGTTCCCTCCTTTGATTGTAGAATGTGCCCAATATCCACTAATGTAATACATTAAAGGAGATAATTTTAGAACTTTAAGTAGGTAAGTAAGTACCTAAGAAGTACAAATTTGATGACATATTCCCTTATCCATTTGATGTCATCTTTCTCTAGGTGCCTTTCTCACTCCATTTTGAAATGCTAAAATTTGACAAGTATAAAGTGAAAGGAGATCCAATAAACATCTACAAGTATTCTTCATCGCATGCCAAGAAGTATATTACATTGGTATCTATTTTTTATACTTATTTATATATAATTTGGGTGGATAAGTGCTAAAATGTCTTCTAAAACTACTTAAGGGATCAATTATTTATTTCAATGACCTATTCTAAAAAAATGTAGCCACTTATCTTACAACATAGAACATGAATTAACAATCTTTTATTTATACAATGCCAAGAAATGAGGAGGATAGAGCTTCTTGGAATACTTACAAATGTGGAAAAATTTAGATAGTTATTTCTCACATAATTTATTGGATACATAATTAGAAGGTATCTTTCCACAAAACCTTAATGTCAAGCTCATTCATAATCTTAGACTCGATTATGCCAACATGTTTGAAGAATCATTGAAAATGGGGTGTAAATATAAAAAAAACTTACTAACAAGGGTTTTGTAAATATATCTTCTCAAACCCAAATATTGAACCAAATCTAAGTATCAAACCAAAATCAAGTGCCAATTCAGACCAACATAGCCAAAAATTTGAATACCTTCATCAAGAACAAGAATATGGTCAGTAATGGGGTTATAGAGGTTATACATGTATAAATATTGTAACCACCACCTAATAAAAATGCCCCACATAACCCCTAGCTCATAATGTAAAGAACTCCCCCACAATGAGGATATTATAAAGATGAAGTTTCTAGTGACTCGAGGATCCCATTGTGGCAATGTTTCAAAAGTTATTAGTATTTAATATGATTGTGTGGCCTAATAAAAAACCCTTTCTAGAGGGTCATCCTAAACCAACATTCTAATATGATAATGAATATTTTGATTACCATCACATGTTTAGTCATTCAATCTATAGGTAAAAATAATTGAGACATTTAATTGAATATTTTATTGAAAATGAGTAAATCATGTTAGATAAAGAGCACCTACCACCAATCAAGAGATGTGAATCTATTAGAGCCCCTTTCCTAAGCATAAAAATGAGAAATAATTAACTAATTAGATTCAAGGATAGGGCCAACACTAGCATAAGGGAAAAGTCCAAAATTAAAACTAGAAAATCCATAATCAGTATCATGATACGCAAACTAACCATGTTGGCTATTGAAGTGTACCATATAACTATGGAAATGTTTTAGGAAATGTCATAAATAACTACATCACTACTATCAAATTCCTACTTCATAAACCATCTAACACTCACCAAAGTTTTAGCCCTTCTATCTTGCTACCACCACCTTTGCTTATAAGTAATTCCAACACAAGCTAGATAAATTCAATTGCACCTCAACCATCAAGAATTACTATTCCTTGACCAACACCTAATTCCACTAATTCTGATAACTCTTTCTTGACATGAAATTACATAGTCATAACTATACATCCAAGAGTCACCCTTCAAGGCTCTTTGCCTCCTTCTAATACTAATACTAATTCTAATCATGAGACTTCCCTATTGAAATCCAAATTTCCTTACCTTTCTACTAAAAATACATATAATATTGGTAAAAAACTAAGAAAAAAACCTATGAAAATTTCCATCTGGGACCTATTGCATATGTTTAAATTTCATAAGACCATATTAAATGACTTTATCCAACAATCCAAGGTACCCAATGATATTGATCTAGCCCAGTTCTAAGCACTAGTGGGGATATTTGTCCCTACGTCAACAACTCACATTTGACCAAAGTGATATGTCATCCCTTGGTCCCCTTCATAATAATCCCCTATACATTGAGGCTATCTTTCCTCACCAAAAATTTAAGTAGGTTCTTATAGACAATGTTTCAAGATTAAACATAGCATCATTAAAGTTGATCTAAACTTTGGGTTACATGGTATTGGACATCCAATCGAATACTATTATAATCAAGGTCTATGATAATGTATAGAGATATTTTATAGGTAACTTTTATTTTTCCAATCATTTTTGGGCATTTCACTCATGAAACCTTGTACATGTCATTGACATCAAACTTCCCTATGGTCTACTTCTTAGTAATCCTTAGATCCAAGAAGTATGAGAAGTTCCTTCTACCTTACACTAGTGCCTTAAATTACATCATTTAGGATTAGAGGTCACTATTATTGGTGATCTACAACCATAATTATATTTCAAAAATGTAGAGGCCAAGTATGAGAACTATAATTATTGTCCTAGTAAAGATTATATAGGCAAGAAAAATAATTTAAAAGTTCTCACATATCCCCAATCCAATTATATTGACCCTAGTGACTTTGTATCCACCTCCTCTAATCTACCTCCTAAAACTATTTGTTCTCATTTTATTATTGAATATGATATCATAGCCACATATCACATTCAAGATGATTTTCATGTTAGCACATTACCTAAATCCCTAAGGTCCTATGGAAGGCCCAAACTTATACCTGGTAGGCCTAACATGATCTATAAAAAGAAGTCCAAGTCCTCTCTATATGATCCACTTATATTTGTAAAAGACATGTTGCCGAATCAAGATCAGGCAACCAATGATGAAGGAAGTTAGTTGTATGGTGATGTCTTTACCATGTTTGATCAATCCACTAAGTACCCATTATCAATAGGATAATGAACAATCATTACTATTAGGGAAAATTCCTAGGGGTAAAAACACAAATAATTATTGAACATGTTCATGTGGTAATGCATATAGGAAATCAAGGTCTTAGATTCATGCCACTTGGGGTGACCACAAAGATTTCAAGAGTGATACCACTTCATCAACTGATGAAGAGACTCTTAGAAGTGATGCAACATCCCATTATAGTTCATATGATGAGCTTGTTAACATGAACCTCTTTGATACCAATTTCATCCTTACTATTTTAGTCAATTATTCTATTTTCATACACCATCTGATCCTAATCAATTTGGACCAGTAAGATTTTATTATACCAATGGATGAATTCCAAAATGAAAAATCCATCACTAAATTCATGGAGTTAACAAATGGACTACTACTTGGTGATCATAAATACAGATTTGAATTTACATTGGAAACTACCACCTACTTTGGAGAGAGAACTTGGTCATAAACAAAGTAAAACATCAATATGTTTAGGTTAAAACCTCTTTTAAGGGACCTATGGGTCAAGAGAAAAGTAAAATTAAAGATAAACTCATAGGTGAAAACTTATTTCATGTACCTTTGGATGGGGAAGTTCACTCATCTCCTTAAAAAATCTTAGTGTCCTCCTAGTCCAAGAATTTTAGTTGAGTCTGATATCAATGAGGAGCAAAAAATCTCTACATAATTGGTAAAGACTTTCTAGAATAATTCATCAATTGAAAATTATTAGAAATGGTAGATTCATATTCTTTTATCATGGGTGAGCCATGTGGCTTAAAAATAATAAAATAAGACTAATTTCCATCCATACATATAATTATTGAATATAATTATACACTTATTATATAAGATATAATGGAGGTGGACATAGGTACCTATGATTATCCCTAAAATAATTTACTTAGGCACTTCACTCACCACTAAGGAATGTGATTTTATCATCACCATCTAAAAATACTTCATTAATATATTTTCTTGGTCCTATTATGACATACCAATTTTATACCCCTCTTTACTGGTGCATCGACTTATTGTACATCCAAATTCTAATCCAATCAAACAAAATCTATGTAAAATGCATCCACACATTGTTATACTTGATAAGAAAGAGATAGAAAAATTATTAGAAGTAGGATTCATTCAGCCATTAGAATATTCAAAATGGATATCAAATACTATCCTAGTCTATAAAAAGCCTCAGGGAATTTGCTTATGCATTAACTTCAGGGGAATTAACAAGGCATATCTTATGGATTACTTCCCTCTACTAAACATTGACATGATTTTAGACTCAAAATTAGACTAAGAGATGTTGTCCCTCATGGATGGGTTCTCAAACTACAACCAGATCAAGATTTCACCTAAAGAATAGCATAAAACAATGTTCACCCTTCATGGGGAACATTTTATTATCAATTCCTTCCATTTGGATTGAAGAATGTTGGGGCAACCTATTAATTTTCCATGATTTTCATCTTCCATGACATGATGCATAACATTGTTGAAAAATACATGGATGACATCCTTACTAAATATTATACATGTGCAAGCCATCCTAATATTCTATAGAGAATATTTGAGAGACTTTGTGAATACAAAGTGTGTCTTAATCTAAATAAGTGCATCTTCGATGTCACTTTAGGAAAATTACTAGGATTCATTGTGTCACACTGAGACATTGAAGTTGATCCTGCTAAGGTCAAGTCTATTATGGAAATTCTTCCTCCTTGTACTCTGAATCAACTTCATAGTCTTCAAAATAAAATTTAGTCTATTCACTAGTTTATTTCCAAATTGGTAGACAAATGCCACCCTTTTACTCACCTTTTTAAGAAAGGTGTAGTTGATTAATGTTTTAGGGTTTTAGATTTTAAACCCTAGGTTATTAAAGGGTCTGAGTATAGTAAATCAAAGTATAAAATATATAATAAATATAGCCACTAATTTTTGAAATAACTGATCTAATCTGATATTTCTAATAATAATAATGAATGACACAAGTAAGTACTTAGCTAGAAACTAACTGACATAAAGGATTCATAATCTAATAATTGGTATAGGATCTTGTTTAAGTGTCACAAATAGGATCTAAGTGTCAAAAATATACCTAGATAATAGTGTCATACCTTAGATAGTATAATTATGGTGCTAATGTCTACTTTTAGTGCTAATGTCCTCTATGTAATAATTAATATGTACTTCTAAGAGTGACTATGTCTAAATCTATTAAGCCTATTTCTATATGGATAAAACCTAATTCATTATTTATGACCTATTTTGACTTATTTTATGTGCAAACCCTAAACCTTCATGTCATTAGGCTATTCTACTAGCACAATTAGAAAAGTGTGTTATTCGTTGGGCAGGTTGGACAACCTCAACGCATTGTTATGATTAGACTTTCCTACATACCAATAATCTGAGGAGGGATATATTGATGCCAAAATGTGTACCATAGGTGACCAAAGTGTTTAATAAACACTTATTATTTTAGACTTCTAGGAATTCAATGCATGAGTTGTGGTTTGTGATAATCCTTTTATATATTGGTGAAATAGAGGCATAACCAGTGATTGTTTCACAATACTTATATTAGGTGGTGGTTGGGAGCCACTACGGCCACATAGTTTATCTATGTAAAATATGTAGTATACTATGTTAATAATAATTAATTATGATTAATAACTATTATAATAACTAATTTAGGATGGATATTTACAATGAGAATTAAACTAAGGTGATGCAGTTAAAAGAGATTTAAAAGGAAGGGTATGGAAGAAATAAATGTTACTAATATTCATTCCAAACATCATCATGACAAATCTCAAATCTCATCCAAGCATGTACTTAACCAATTTGTGACATGAAATAGCTTAAGCCCAAATCTTATCACACATCAGGCAAACTCTTAGGGAAGGTGTAAATAATGCAAATCAAAACTTGGTTCACTTTAAAGATTTACCCCCACAAACAAATAAAATTAGCCCAAATATAAGAAGAGTAAGAAAATGAAATGAACCTAAGGACTTTCATTCAACCTAGCATTGGCACAAGTTAACAACTTTGTAATCAAATGTACACATTGATAATTCATACGAACCATTCAAATCTAGAAATTAAATAAACAAGTGAGAGAGAAACCATATATCACTTCACACAAGTAAATACTAGATAATATTTGTATAATTCCTTAATTATATTAATTGCTCAAATTTTACAAAGTAATTTGGTTCTAATACCTCCCTTTCCTTTTACAATTAACAATGCTCCTTTTATAAGATGTAAAGAATCATGTCAGATAGTCCTAATCTAATTACATTTGTACAAGTGTATAGGAAAAGTGTCATTTTTATTGAATTATAGAAAAAATGGCCTTTTCCTTTAAATATATTGACTTCTAGACAATGATCCATTATAAATTACACATGTCTATACAAAAATAATGTCCTAATTTTAAAATGGATAAGGTTTAGCCATAGGAGGAATATTCTAATTTTGAGAACCTTCTAGATGATGAAATGCTTCATTATTATTGTAGGGTCTTTATTGTTCATTAATGTTTTTTAATATATTCATGGTCCCATATTTAATCTTCAAATCTTTTTAAAACTACTCAACAATGGACAATAGCTTGATTGATTTACATAAATGGCAATTCAAGCTCTCCTTTGTATTACCAAGTCTGTAGGGTCTCTAATTTGGCCTATTACACTCACATGGTTTTGACATGGCATCCTTATGTTATTCCATTTATCACTATCCAAAATATGACCATTGCCTTTTAAAATTTGGATCCAAGTAGCTATGTTAGAATTGTCACTGCATGACCATCATTTGATGTCTACACTATTATCGTTTGACATTTTTGAGAATATCTTTGATGGTCACATGATATTTAATTTTAAACACATCTAGGGGACCGTTTACTATGTTAAAATTAATGCCTACATGGCCATCATTTAATGTCCATGGGAACATCTTTAATGGTCATGTGACCATCAATTTTAAACACATCTGGGGGACCATTTACTATGTTAAAATTTATGTCTACATGGCCATCATTTGACATCCATAGGAATGTCTTTGATAGTCACATGACCATAAATTTGAAACACATTATGGAGACTATTTTCCAAGCGTACTACTTGTCATTTTCTTGTTTATTTTGTACTCTACATATGCCACATGTCAACTGCTTAGTACTTCTTCTCTTTAAACTAGGGGTATAAGTTTATGCCACTTGGTAGTCCCATGGGAGTTCAGAGCTTCATTAAAAAAATTGAATTGATCTTGATCTATTCGATTAGGATCTGTACATTAGAATGTGTACCATTGATCTCTAAAAGTTGCTCAATGTTTAAACTGAGACCATGGTTGTTCATTTTCTATCTCATGCCATTTGATCTTGGTCCTCTACTTAAATGTGGGCCATTGATCCTACATATAAGAATGAAATTTAAGCTCAAGACTTAGGATGAAAAGATTAAGCTAAGTTTTAAACATAATATATGGGACCTCATGACTTTAAAAGGACTCAGCATAAAGACTTTGGGCCATGGTTTTATTCATATTAATAAATACAAATATTTTAGTCAAAGGTTTTTAAGCTATGTATGCAACATATAAAAAGGACCCCATTGATCTAAAAGGACCTAGGCATGAATATTTTGGACCAAGGTTATAAACATAGAACAAAAGGACCATGAAAATAACAAAAACATAGCCTAAAGTTTTAGGCTAAGGTTTTTATCATATTAATAAATATGATAAATCTTAGGATAGGACTTTGGGCTAATCCTTATAAAAAGGGGATCACATGGAATAAAATAGACCAAGCATATGATTTTTACCCTAAGGTTTGGTTGTGTTCAAAAACACAATGAAGCCTTAGGATAAAAATTAAACTAAGTCTGTCACATTTAAATTGTTCCCACTTAAATTTAAATAAAATATCCTACCAAATTAAATTTGAATTAAGAGGTCTAGGTAAAACATCAAGCTAGGGTTTTAAAATATTAATCATTTATATACCAAGGCTAGTAAAATATAAATTAAACATTGAATCACTAAAAACCTAAGAATGTTCATTCCCAAATGGGCTCCATTAAACCTGTAACCTGAAACATAGATATTCAATGTTAGTACCTTGGATAAGATTAAAGTAGAACCATGAACAAATAAGTTATTCAGACCATGGTGTGGATGATCTTCAAATATAAATAATGTTCAATCATGATAATGGCACTCTGATCAAGTGGATTTTTAATTAAAAATTTGCATAATTTGACACATGGGTCCCCATTTTTTATAAATGGGGGTATGTTAACCTCAACAAATGGCAACTTATAGGGGAATCATATAAATATGTTAGAATTCAAAGACTCTATCTTAGACTAATAATTAATCTACTTATTCCATTTGATCAGGCACTATTATTAAGATCAGTTCATGGTTAGAACAAATCTTGCATATGCAAATTAGGATAAAAAATCAAAACTCAGTCATTTGTGTGTGTGTTTTGATTCCACTTACTAATTACCAAAGGCTTTAGAGAACAACTTCTAGATTCATGCCTTTAATCATTAACACTAACTTTTAGCATGTTTGGATATTCATTAAGAACCATGATTTATCTTAAGGGAGGCTTGGGCATTGTTCTGATACTAGTTAGGCATCCCTAACCCCAACAAAAATGCTTTTGGCTCCAATTAAGGCCTTGATCCACTGCAAGCCATACATAGCCCCATTGGAGATTACTAGAATCATCTCTACTTATAAATCTTTTGATTATGAAATATGCTCTTATTTTTGTATTTTTAGATCATTTTTGGCTTTCCATCAAAGTTTGGAACCCAGGTTAGTCACATTTAGGGATTTGGTCAAATGTTTGATTTTTAGACAATCATATTTGGCTATAAACTTTGTCCCAAGAAATTAATGTTTTTTAAGTGCAAGCATGATTGTGTCCTAAAATTTTAAGCTTTCATCCTACATGTGAAATCCTTCTTAAAACAAATATTAGATCAAAACAAGGTTTAAAATCCTAAAGAATAATTAACTTATCAATCAGTCCTTACTAACTTCTCTAAACTATAACATCAAGCTCATATTTCAACAATCTATGATCAACCAATATTGATAATTCATACCTACATTTCTAAACTATGAAGCTCTTGAGTAGTTAGATGAAACTTGATCTAGTGGTTATCCATAAGGACTTGTTTAGAAGCAAGGAACAAAGCACAAAAGAAAAAAAACAAATATAAATAGGTATTATATATAAACAAGGGACAGGAAGGAAAAAAATAAGAAATAAAGAACAAGAAGAAAACTAAACTAATACCTACACTAATTCTATAAATAACTTACCTCTAGGATCAAATGGAAAGTTATTTAGTCTAATACAAAACCTTGAAACATGAATGTTTTCACTTAGTGGCATCTTCCTATGTATAGGAGCACTTATATGCTTATGTCTCCTAGGTGATATAGCTTGGTCACCTATCAACCTTCTTAAATGCTTGGATTGAAGATATTAATCTAGGACCCAATCATCTTCTTCCCAAATCCTTATGTCTTGTATCAAGAGTGTTAATTCCCCTTTAGTCATAGACATATAGTGGTGTATGTCATCTTTTTTAACCATGGTAGCTCAACTAATATTATTTAGTAGGTGTCTTCATCAAATTTAGCTTGAGGTGGGGATAGACTACCAATCTTTATACCAAAACTTTTCAATTTATCATGTTTAGCTACTTCATCCTGATCTATTGAAAGAGCATGAATTTTATCTACAACCTTATCATTAGACTCAATTTGATCACATACATCCACTGTTTTGGAGGTGTCATATTGAAATTCATGATCTATTTCACTTGCTTCATCCTCATCCTTCGTGTAGAATGATATCTCAGCTAGCCAATCGATTCCCAACTCATCTTGCTTTGGGTCTCCAAAATGATATTATTGTCTTGAAATACCTCAATTTCTTTCAAAAAATCATGGCATAAATGTTTCTACTAGTCTTCTTCTTCAAGGGTAGACTCTATTTCAACAATGACCTCATACAAATTACCTTCATAGTTATCTTCTGAAGAGAAGTCAACTTATATATGGTTATGTTCATGGGGATGCTCCTTTTAAATGTCCATTTCATTTTCTATATCATTTTCTAATTCACTTTCTTCTTTAACTGGAAAATCAAAAACCTATATGAATGATTTAGAAGTTCCTACAAAGCCATATGTCCCTATAATAAAGTCTTGATTAAGCATAGGTTCATATGTATCCCTTTCACTTTGACATGATTTTAAGACATTATAATGATCACCTAGACCTATCTCACAAAGATTAATTTCATGTATGTCCTCCTATGAATCATTATGGCTATTATAAACATATCCTTTGTTGGAGCCTTCCCCAAAATTTCCCACTTACCTTTGCAACTAAATAAAATTAGTGCTCATATTTTGAACCATATTAAGTATGGATTAATCCTCATTCTCTAGTGTTTATGAGTTGTGAAATTTATTTTCATTACTAGTGAACACCAAATCTCTCTATCCTTGTGAATTAAATCCATTTGTATCATTGTTTAAAAACCCTATATTTTGGCCAAGATAAGCATGGCTTAATGGTAATTGGTTTGATGGTGGTGTCTAATTTAAGGTAAACACAATCTGATTGACATTAATAATGGCATTCAATGTTGGTAAATTAAGGTTGATATTTGGGATAGCATATGCAAGCTGACCTTGAGGCTGAATTTGATCATTGATTATTACTACTTTAGCATAATCCAATGCCAAGGAATTTATGACTCTAACAAAACTTTTAACAAACACAAAATTCATGGGATCTAAAGAATCCTTGTAAATATCTAAGACTAAAGCCTCTTCATGTCTATAAGGGGATACGATTATACTAAACATCTTCTAAAACCTAGCATTAAAGGCTCTAGTGGGCTCATTCGAGTCCCTTTTGACAATGGTAAACTATTGATATAGAATGCATGGACTAACAATTTTACAAAATTGATCAATAAATATGTTGTTAAAATCATCCCAAGTAGCAATATAATCCTCTATAAGGTTAAGTGACCACTCATATACAACATCTTTAAAATTAAATGGGAACAATCTACATTCTACATCTTCATAAACAACATTCAAGAGTTTTAAAGCATCTTGGAAATATCTAACATGTTCTTCAGTAGTGACAACACCATTATGGTTGAAAGAAAGTAAATAACTTTCAAGGTTCCCTAGTAAGTCATGTACTTGACCAAGCACATTGACAAAAGATCCATCTAACCATGCCATACTTTGATGAGGATATTACTTTTGGCAATTCTAGCTCCAAATCTTGTTTGGAATACGATGTGTAAGCCTCATAGTTATAAATAATAATGATCACACTCACATATTAAGCCAATTTTATAGAAATATGCATAAAGAACATAAAAGGACATCGATATTTAACTAAATTAGATCAAATATATGTCCAAATATGTTAGTATGAATGATATTTACATGTTTAAGCTCAAAATGAACTCAAAACTTGTAAAAGGTCAGTCAATTTTTGAACAAAAATGTTATTACTAACCTCAAACACCTTGGATTTAAGTTTTTTTACCATAAATATTCATGGATCTTCAAATAATATTTATCTTTGGCTAAAGGAAGCCCAAAGATTAGTCTAAAACCATAAATATTGATGATCTTTACACAATTGTATAAATATTGACACAATTGTGCAAAGAATACACCAATCTTTGATCAAAATACACAAAAATTAGCAAAGATTTTACAAATTCACAAAGGTCTAACTAAAGATCCTCCTTCTAGTGCCATTGAAGCTCATCCTTTTGATGCCTAAATGTATACCATAGGTTACCTAGAGTGTTTAAGAAATATTTATCATTTTATAATTCTAGGAATTTAATGCATGAGTTACAAGTTGTGATAATCATATTATTTATTGGTGGAATAGAGGCAGAACAAGTAATTGTTTCACAATATTTATATTAGTTGGTGGTTGGGAGCCACTATGGCCAAATAGTATATCTATGTAAAATATTCATTATACTATGCTAAGAATAGTGAATTATGATCAAGAACTAATCTAGAACTAATCTAGGATGGATATTTACAATGAGAGTTAAACTAAGGTGATCTAGTTCAAAAAGAAACAAAAGGAAGGGTAGGGAAGAAAGAAATGTTGTTGATCTTCATTCCAAACATCATGACAAAGTTCAAATCTCATCTAGACATTCACTTAACCAATGTGTGACATGAAATAGCTCAAGCCCAAATATTATCACACATCAGGAAAACTCCTAGGGAAGGTAGAAATAATACAAATTAGAACTTGGTTCACTTTAAAGATTTACCCCTGAAAGCAAATAACATTAACCCAAATGCAATAAGAATAATAAAATTAAATGAACCTAAGGACTTTAAGTCAACTTAGAATTAGCACAAGTTAACAACTCTATAATCAAATGTACACACCAAAAATTCATATGAACCATTAAAATCTAGAAATTAGAACAAATAAATGAGAGAGAAACTATATAGAACTTCACACAAGCAAATACTAGATAATATTTGTATAATGCTCAAAGTTTATAAATTAATTTGGTTCTAAGAACTCCCTCTCCTTTTACAATTGGCAATGCTCCTTTTATAAGATGCAATGAAATATGTTGATCAGTCGTAATCCAATTACATTTATACAAGTGTATAAGATAGGTGTCCTTTTTATTGCATTCTATAAAAAATGTCCTTTTCCTTTCAATGGATTGACTTATAGACAATGCACCCTTACAAATTGCACATGTCTATACAAAAATAATATCCAACTTTTAAAATGGACAAGGTTTAGCCATAGGAGGAATATTCTAATTTTAAGAACCTTCTGGTTGATGAAATGCTCCACTACTACTATAAGGTCTTCATTTTTCATTGATGTTATTTAATACAGGCATGATCCCATCTTCAATCTATAAATCTTTTTAAAACTTCTCACCAATGGATAATATCTTAGTTGCTTTACATAGATGGCAATTCAAGCTCTCCTATGTATTACCAAGTCCCTAGGCTCTCTGATTTGTCCTATTGCACTCACATGGATTTGATGTGGCATTTTCATGGTGTCCTTATGTCATTTCATTCATCACTATCCAAAATATGACCATTACCTTTTACAACTTGGATCCAAGAAATTGTGTTAGAATTGATGTCCATGTGGCTGTCATTTGATGTTCATGAGAATGTCTTTGATGGTCATGTAATCATCAATTTTAAACACATATAAGGGACCATTTAATATTTTAAAATTCACATCCACATGGTCATCATTTGATGTCCATGGGAACATCTTTAACATTTGCGTGACCATCAATTTTGAACATGTTTCGGGGACCATTTACTATGTTAAAATTGACGTCTATGTGGCCATCATTTAACATCTATAGGAATGTATTTGATTTTTGTGCGACCATAAATTTTTAAAAAATTATGAGGACTATCTACCAAGCCTACCACTTATCATATTTTTATTCATTTTGCACTCTGCATGTGCCATGTGTCAACTATTCAGTGCTTCTTCTCTTTGAACTGGGGGTCTAAGGTTATGCCACTTAGCAGTGCCATAGGAGTTCAAAGATTCATTGAAAATTTTACATTGATCTCACTCTATTAAATTATAATCTATATTCTATAACACATTCATTTGATCTCTAAAAGGTGCTTGACATTTAAACTGGGACCGTGGATTTTCATCTTCGATCTCACTCCTTTTGATCTTGGTCTTGCACTTAAACATAGCTCATTGATCCTACATAGAAGAATGAAAATTAAGATTTAAAATTAGGATAAAAATATTAATCTAAGTTTTAAACATAATATATGAGACCCTATGAATTTAAAAGGACTCGAAATAAAGTCTTTGGGTCATGGTTTTATTTGTAGTAATAAATATGAATAGTTTGGTCTAAGGTTTTTAAGCTAAGTCTGCAACATATAAAAAGGACCCCATCAATTTAAAATGACCTAGGCATAAATATTTTAGACCAAGGTTATAAACATAGAACAAAATGACCACGCAAATAACAAATACATAGCCTAAATTTTTAGGCTAAGGTTTTTATCATATCAATAAATACAATAAATCTTAGGATAAGACTTTGGGCTAAGCCTTATAACAAAGGGACCATGGGGCATAAAATAGATCAAGCATATGATTTTTACCCTAAGGTTTGGTTATGTTAAAAAACATGACCAAGCCTTAGGATAAAAATCAAACTAATACTAATGCATTTAAATTGTTCTCGCTTAAATTTAAATAAAAGTTCCCGCCAAATTAAATTTAAATTAAGAGGTCTAGGTAAAACATAAGGCTAGGGTTTTAAAATATTAATCAATTATAGACCAAGGCTATTAAAATATCAATTAAAAATTAAAGCACAAAAACCCTAATCATGTTCATTCCTAGATGGGCTCCATTAAACCTATAATTTGAAACATATATATTCAATGTTAGCACCTTAGATAAGATTAAAGTAGAACCATGAAAAAATAAGTTAACCAGACCATGGTATGGATGATATTCAAATAAAAATAATGTAAAATCATGTTAATGACACTCTAATCAAGTGGATTTTTAATTTTAAATTACAAATTTACATAATTTAACACACGGGTCCCCATTTTTCATAAATGGGGGTATGTTGATCTCAACATGATCAAGCTTGATGTAGTTCTCCCCACCTAAGTGCTAGTACAAGTGTAAGTGAAGCTAGTTTTAATGTCAATTTGAGTGTTTTGAGTGAGGCTTGAAATTTTAAATATATTTATTATGAGCTTATGATGGCTATATATGTCTATATGTAGAAGTAGGGTATAACAGGGATTAATAACCTTGATTGTACACAACTTATTTTGAGCTTGTTTGTGTATATTTTCATCTAATTTCCATCTAGTAAATAAAGGGATAAAATTCATGTATATATACTAATTTAGTGATTTTTTGGGATTTAAAATGGGTCTAGGCCAACCTTAGGTGTCTTTGGGATTGAAAAGATATCTATTGGGGCTAAAAAGAGGGAAAAGGACAATAGTATAAAACTAGGACATTGGTGCAGGGTGCTAGTGTCCAAATATGGCACTAGTGTCCAGGTGGAAAAACTTGAATCCTAAGGGCCTGGATTCCTAAGGGAGTGTTTGAGTCTAATTTTGTGATGTGTATGGATGCATAATACCTACACAAAAGTTAGATAAGTGTCTAAATAGGCCATAAAATAGGTATAGGGCTAAGATAAGGATGGGTATTCTCAAGTAACACTCAAGTGATATTTTAGATGACTAAATTCCCCCCCTTTATTCTCTAAATGCAAAAAATCAAAATGAATAATATAAAATCAAAGCAACATACCTAGACTTACCTAAGAGGCAAATCCCATGAATCTAGATTTGAGTATGTGAAGTTGCTCCATTACATGTCCTACAAATAAAACACTCATAGATCAGTCCTTAATTAAGATATGTCTAAATAAAATAAAAAAATTAAGTAAAGAGATAAGAGAGAATAAAATAATGAATATACCTCACCGGGTACTTAAACCAATGAATAAACTTAGTGACACCCTCTATGTGTATCTAATGATCAATCTATGAAAATATTAGATTGAGATAAATGGTTTGCTCAATCCCCATGTGTGGGTGGATCAAGAAGTCAATCTAATTTTGACTCCATCATTTCCCACCCCTGGTCAATATATCATATACTATTAATAACTTGGATTAGACTAAATGGCTTATGCAACCCTCTTATGTAGGTGGCTCAATAACTCAAGTAAGCTATGAATCCATCTTTACCTACCCATGTGTATCAAATGAATCTATGATTGAAAGTATATGATGTAACTAAAATTATGTAGGATGGATTTGACACCATTTGCAAACTTTGAAATGAAAAGGTTGCCAAGGGACCTCTTGATCACTCAAGAATGTAGCTCAGTGACTATGTAGAAATTCCAATCACTATAGATGGAGTAAGCCATAAATTTGGTGCATAACTATAACATGGTGTTTGGTGTGAATAACATAGAGAATGACATGAATTTTTCCATTCCATATAATTAATTGGTGCATAAGTGAGAATACAAAAACAATGTTCCATACACATGCCCCTAAATCTATTATCTAAGCATGTGAATTATGGATTGAGTTTTAATAATATGTATCTAAGTATCTAAAATTGAAACATGAGTGATCATGCCATGCATGAGCCCCCAATTTGAGAAAACTAGTATGATTTGTGCAAAACTAAGTAAAAATTGATATGTAACTAAATTTATGTAAACCTAGATTGTACCTACTATACTTTTATAATAATTATAGCTTTTCCTATTTTTGTGGCTACTGAATAATAGTGTCATACCTTGGATAGTATCATTGTGGCACTAGTGTCCACTCTTGGCACTAGTGTCCACTTTTTGGCACTAGTGTCCATTTTTGGCACTAGCGTCCACTTTTGGTGCTAGTGTCTATTTTTGTTGTTTTTTTGCTAGACCAACTCTGATCTCTATCTAAATATTTTCCATTATGTTTTCTTGAAACTAAGTTTTGTATTTTATGCCTACATGCTAGAAACTATACTCTAAGTGCATTTGGATGACCTAATCCCTATGAGAAACCTATGTGAATTCCCCTTCTTTTGAGGGTATTTATTGAACCTTTGTAATAACTATCTTCAAAAGAAAAATATTTGCATGATATTTGTTAGCCTAAGCATATATTATATCTACATAATAAACCAATATAATGTGTATACATGACATCATAATGTAATTTAATTTGAGCATGAGTTAGTAACATATGATGTGTGTTATAAATGACATTCATAAGGCTATCAAGATATATATAACAATGTAATCATGTGTATGAATTGTAAATATTAGTAATAAACTGAGTAACTACCTAGAGGATGGGGCACAACATCCATCAAGTCACCTAAGGAGGAAGGGGAGATCCATGAGGTCCCTCATGGCATGTAAAACTAGAGTGTGTAATAAGTAAGAGATAAATGTCATGGACATGATACATACATGAAATCATACATACAACACACATGAGGCACAAAAAATAGTCCAAGGGGCCATAATACAAGGGACATGGGCATGTGTCACTAAATCTAAGAAATGAATACATACAAGGACATGTTCAAATTTCCAAATATGTAAAGAGCAACAAAGTTGGCATAAATACACATGGAAGGACATTTTTAATTGTTTTCATACAAAATTAATAAGGCATACACAAGGACATGGGAACCTGTCCAAAACATACATAAAATGAAAGGAAGTGGAATAGAGATGTATAATAATGTCATATTAAAATGCCCTCAAATAGACTTAATAGAGACACAATCAATTCCAAACTAGTAAATCTAGAAATGAAAGTATACATGAACATGTGTTACAAATATGTATAAGTTCAAATATGTACATAAATTGAGTCTAGAGTAGTAGTATTAAGAAAAAAATCTATGTAATGTAAGATGATCAATATCAAGATATTAAGAAAGTTAAATATATTATATAGAGTATAGAAATATGTAACCTAGCAATCATAAATGTGTATAAGATTCCCCCAAATATGTGAATGTGTCAAATGAGGAATTTTTATTTCTGTGTATGTGCCCCCAATGGGTAGATAGTATAAAATGTATATATCTATGTGGTGTACATGGGTCTTGTAAGCATCTATGAACACTCAAAAAGAATAAGTGAAGCATGTATGTATGATAAAACTAACTACGCTAATAGAGATAACATATGTATTACCTAGAAAGTATAATAAACGTAGACATGGAAATGCATAAAATCTATAATTTGTATTTTATGAGAAAATATTTGAATGTTTTTGTGTTTTTGACATATTATATTATTTTTGTATTTTAGAGATTTAAGTTATGTACAAGCAACATGAAAATTAAACTATATACAAGGAGTAAGATAAAAGAAACTATGTGTAAGTAGGGAGGAAGATATTAATTGATGATTCTTTCAAGAGACTCACTATCAAAGTGTCATGTATAAAATAGAGGAAGTGTAATCATGTGTGTTATGTGAAAAGGTATCTATGGCCTAGGAATCAATTGTACTAAGTGATTTGTAGCTGACACTATCTATGGAGAAGGGCTAGAAAACTATGAAGTTGACTCAAAAGTCTTGTGAAATATTAGTATCTTTGGGAACCATATGGTATATGATGTTGTAGCTAATTTGGATGCTTTATGCTGAGAACCTTTTGAACTTAGAAACATTGATCTCAAAATGGAAGTGGAAGAGAGAGGCTCTCTAGAATCGGTAACATGTATCTGACATAGG
The DNA here is from genome assembly GCA_037957365.1 of Torreya grandis. Lineage (NCBI taxonomy): Eukaryota > Viridiplantae > Streptophyta > Pinopsida > Cupressales > Taxaceae > Torreya > Torreya grandis. Next base: position 553,311 of record JARHVA010003228.1, read on the forward strand.
GGTCTCTTTAATAATGGTCTCCATGTGAGAATATATGTATGTGGTAACACTATATAAATAAACCTCACCTATGTTGGTGGTTTAACTAAAATATATGGTGTGTTAATGAAAAATTACTCATAATTATAATTAGTGGATACTATGTAACTACCTATGGAATAGGTAAAAGATACTCATATGAAAATCCCTCAACTATAATCACCTAATTATAATGTATATACTTTAGATATCTATGTATAGTTGATGGAATGAATCAAATTAAGTATATCCATGGCCTACCTAATAATATGTTAAATTTACCTACACTAGATATGACTAGGAACCTAGTGGCTACATGTGTTGGCTCAACCTATAATGGGAGTAAAATATCCCCAATTGAGCTCTAAACATGGCCACTAAAACCACAACTAATTATATTAGTTAGATAAATATCCTACTATGAATAGTCTAATTGATATATAAATAGTGGATACTATGTAACTACCTATGGAATAGGTGAAAGATACTCATATGAAAAGCCCTCAACTATAATCACCTAATTAGAATGTATATACTTTAGATATGTATTTATAGTTGATGGAATGGATCAAATTAATTATATCCATGGCCTACCTAATAATATGTTAAATTTACCTACACTAGGTATGACTAGGAACCTAGTGGCTACATGTGTTGGCTCAATCTATAATGGGAGTACAATATCCCCAATGGAGCTCTAAACATGGCCACTAAAACCACAAATAATTATATTAGTTAGATAAATATCCTACTATGAATAGTCCAATTTATATATAAGTTTAATGGTACACATGTTAATACTCAACCCATTTTCAACCATGACACTCTAAATAGGATGATGATCAATGTAGGCTTGTATAAAGAGTTCATATAAATATAAATCATTGTTGACAATATCTTGATCTAATAAAGTGATGACAGGTATAAATAACATTGTAGTATGATATACACCAATGATATTATGTATGGGATATGTGTCCTTTATATTAGTATAATAGGATGCTAGTGGTGGATGTGATTGATATGTATAGTGAACATCTGAACTGGCTCCTACCTTAGTAGATGTATGTTTTAGAAATGGATCTAAGAATATTTTCATTTCATTAGCTTCCATTGATTATAATTTAGGTTCCTTTATAGGTTTTCCCACATTAATGATATTGGCCTTAATAAAATCATGTATCTTATGTCTCAAACCGATGCATCTTTTTGTAGCATGGCCTGGTGCCCTGTGATAGTCATAAAATGCATTGTAATCATAGTTATTTGTAAGAGGCATAGTCTTATAAACCTATTTTATGTGAGGGAAAGATATGTAATTGCATTTTAATATATGTTTTAGAACATGTGTCAGTGATTTTGGAAGATCTGTGAAAACTCTTAATGGAGGAGGTGATAAATCTATGTGAGAAGGTGGCTCTCAAGATGTGTTAATTATGGCCTTTTGATCATTCTTGTTTTCATTGGGCCATAAATTTTATGTAGGATCATTATAACTCATATTAGTTTAATTTTATCTAATTGTGTACTTTAATTTCCCCATAGAGATAATTTTAGCTTCCCCTTATTTCACTAAATGGCATAAATTTGTGAATTTTGGAAACTTCTTGAATAAAATAGCTTCATGAAATGTTGGTAGTAAAATTTGTTTGAATATGTATTGGATTTATCTATCTACCATGGGGATAGTCATATTTGCCAATATATTATTATATCACAAGACATATTATACTAAAGGCTCATTATATTTTTGCTTAAATTAAGCCACTTGAGCATATGAAACCTTATCACTAATTTTGATTTAAAAGTGTGCCAAAAACATATTTTTTAATGGGTTTAATGTTGTGATGGACTCATTTATAAGATCATAGAACCATTTTTAGTCATATTCATTTAGATTACATGGGAATAAAATAGTAAGTAATCAATCATTAGACACATAGTCTAAACATGTTACATGGAAAGACTGTAGATGGTGCTTAGGGTCACCCTTACCATCATAAAAACTAATCTTGGGTGAAAATACAAATGAAAAAAGGGTTGATACTAGGTGTTATGTCAAAGTTTTATGTAAAATAACATGATAATCCAAGAAATGATATGGCCTAATATCACCCTATTGAAGATGTAACACCTTAGCCTGTAGATCATAGATCTCATGTATAAGGGATTGTACATATGGAAAGGAGGAACTAGACATAAGAGGTATTACCATTATTGAATATTTTGAGTTAAAACAAGATGTTATACAAGCAAAGTTTCCCCAAATATATGTGTAACAATATTGCAATTTGAGGGAGTAGAAGATTAATCATTATTGGATTTTTGAAGTTATTCATAAACAATATTGATAAGGTCATCTTGTATATCTAAATGTTTGGAATGAAATATTGAAATTGTCTCTTATTAGTTTCATAAAATTAGTTATTGAATTTTTCCATTATAGGTTTGGAAGTATAAAAATAAAATGTAATATATTTTGAACCTTTTAAGAAATTTAATCTATGGAAGATTACAAAAATTAAATACTAAAACAAATCTAATATTTTATAACTAATATCTAAGCATAGAAAATATAAGGATAAAAACCTTAAGAGAAAATAAGGCTAGGCTTTTGAGAAGTATTCAAACTAATTTAGTTTCACCAAATGATTTAACTTTTAGGGTTATGGATTTTAAGCCCTAAGTTATTAAAGGGTTTGATTATAGTAAATCAGGTATAAAATATGCAATGAATACAACCACTAAGTTACAAAATAATTGATATAATATAGTAATTATAATAATATAAATGAATGATATAATTAAGTATTTAATTGGAAACTGATTAAGATGAAGGATCCAAAAGCTAAAAAATGGTACAGAAGCTAGTTTAGGTGTGATAAATAGGATCCACATGTCAAAACCACTCCTAGACAATAGAATTTTACCTTGGATAGTAGTGTTATGGTTATAATTTCCACTTTTGGTGCTAATTTACTCTATGAAATAATTAATTTTACTTCTAGGAGTAGTTGTGTCTAAATTTGCTAATCATGTTCATGTATGGATGAGATCTGCTTCATTGTTTGTGACCTATTTTAACTACTTTTGTATGTAAACCCTAGATATTCATGTGATTAGGATATTTAATTGGAAAAAATATTAAAAGTGTGTTGTTATATGGGTAGGCTAGACATCATCAACACCCCATTATGATGAGAGTTGCCTACATACTAATACTCTTTGGAGGGATCAATCCTAATGTAGTTCTCCCCACCTAAGTGCTAGTGAAAGTGCAAGTGAAGCTAGTATGAATGATGGTTTGAGTAATTTGAGTGAGTCTTGATATTATAAATCTATGTATTCTAAGATTAATATGGTTTTAGATGAATATATGTTGAGTTAGGGTAGAATAGGGATTAATAACCTTAATTGTGCACAACTTGTTCTAAGCATGTTTATGTGTATTTGCATTTTATTTTCATCTAATGAATAAAGGAATAAGAAGACCTTAGGTTTATTTAGGATTGAAATGATATCTATTTGGTCTAAAAATAAGGAAAATGATAATAGTGCCAAACTAGGACACTAGTACAAGGTGTTAGCATCTAAATATGGTGCTAGTGTCCAAGTGGTAGAACCTGAGGAACTAGGTGCTCAGATGCCTAAGGGAGGGTCTGAGACTAATTTTGATATGTATAGGGATGCTTAAGTCCTAAAATAATGTTGGTTAAGTGTTTAAGTAGGCCCTAATATAGGTCTAGGGCTAAGTTAGGGATGGGTGGTCTTATGTAACACTCTTAGCACTCAAGTGAAATTTTAGATTACTATAGTAGCATTTCAATGGGATTCTAGTTTCCACCAAGCTTTTGAATAATTCAAGAATTACTTATCCAATGCACTAGTTTTGATGCCACCTATAATAGGAAGACCATTTCTACTCTACATATCTAAAAAAGAGCATGCCTTCGAGGCACTCTTAGATTAGCATGATAAGTGAGGAAAAGAGCATGCAGTCTATTATTTAATAAGGACACTCATAACATACAAGAATGACTATACACCAATTGAAAATTCTTGTTTGAAAATTGTGTTCACTTCTAAAAATTTACATCACTACATGCTCAATAAAAGACCATAGTCATCACCAAGATTGATCCACTCAATATTTTTTATCTAAATCCAATCTTATAGGTCGTAAGGCCAAATGGGTAATGTTTTTAAGTAAATTTGATGTGTAATATTGATAACAAAATCCTAATAAGGGTAATTTTTTTATAAATAAGATTTTTGAATCCCATATATTATATATACAACCACTCAGCTTTGATTTCCTAAAATAATTAATTTTGACTCTGGAAGCAAAAAATATTGAGTTCAAATAGTGGACACTATATATTGATGGCTCATTCACAACTTATAGATCTACAGATGATATCTTGTTCATTACACTGCAAGGGGATCTCATTCTCAAGGTGTTCCATATTGGTTTACATTACACTAACAACATGGCTGAGTATGAAACACTTATTATAGGACTTCATCTCACCATACAATGAAATATTCCATAGTTGATGGTATATGGGGACTCCTAGTTGATCATTAATTAGGATACATACTATCACCAAAGAAGGGATGAGAATTTCTTAACTTACAAGAGTATGGTAGATAATTCAAGTCACATTTTGAAATTATTCAATTTGATCAAATACCAAGGGTCAATAATAGATCATCAAATGCCATAGAAACCATTGGATCCATGATAGCAGTGGCTAATAATGTTAAATAATATTAGTTTCTCATTAAGAACCTTCTTCAACTAGTGCATGAATAACTAGGTTTGAAAATGGTATGCAATATTGTGGGTTCTAATATCCCTTGGTACAAAGACCTATATAACTATATTAATTATCAAATTCTTCCTCAAAACATAACATAAACCCAATGTAAAGCCTTGATCCCTAAAACTACCTATTATACCTTGCTCAAAAATATGCTTTATCTTAGGGGTTATGATGGAACACTACTTCATTATTTATCTTTGGGAGAATATAAATTAGCATTGAAGGATGTACATGAAGGAGATTGTGGGGCCCACACAAGTGGCTTGGTCTTTACCAAGAAACTCCTTTAAACTGTGTATTATTGGCCCACAGTGGATATAAACACTTGTTAACATGTCAATAAGTGTGATCCTTGTCAATGACATAGTGATTTGATACATGTTCCTTCATTACCACTCCATCTGACCACTACACCATGGTTGTTTTCTACTTGGGGACTTGATCCGATAGGGAAAATAGACCCTATATCCTCAAATAGCCACAAGCATATCTTGACTACCATAGATTACTTTACCAAGTAGATATAATCCATTCCCCTCATATATATACTGACAAACAAATTGCCAAGTTTATTCATTACCATCTCATATATCACTATGGCATTCCCTCCACCATTAAACTAATAATGGTCACCCATTCAAAAAAAATGTCAAATGCCTTTGTACCCAATTCTAAATCAAACATAATAAGTCTATGACCTATTACCCTCAAGGTAATGGCTGATTGAGTCATAAAATAAGACTATTATTAAAATTATGAATAATATTGTCAATGATGTTGGTTGTGATTGGCATGTATAATTATTCCTAGTCTTATGGTATTACTATACTAGTACCTACACACCTATAGGTGATATTCCCTATTGCTTGTTTTTTCACTCTAAGGCCATTATCCCTATCAAGATCAAGTTTCCCTCTCTACACATTTATCTACATAATATCATTGATGATGAAGAATATATAGTGACCAAATTGAAAGAGTTAGAGCTCTTGCATGAGAAATGACAAGCAACATTGGACCATTTGCAAGCCCATCAAAATCAATTACACCATAGCTACAACCAATGTATTCTCTGTAGAAAATTTAAAATTGGTGATTTATTTCTAAAAGATAATCAAAGGAACACCAATGTCAAATGCAAGAATAAGGGTAAGTTTGAAGTTAATTGGTTTGGTACCTTTGTTGTTCTTGTAAATTATGGTTCTAAGGCATATAAAATTGTTACACAAGATGGGAAAGATCTCAATGAACCAATGAACATAATTCATCTTAAATGCTACCATGCTTATTTGAAAATGAACAATTTCCTATAATATCCCTCTCTTGGGGGAATTCATTTTTCCTTCATTCTTTTATTGCACCATTATTTAGATCATTCTTATTGATCTTACCATACCATTCCCTGAACCATTATTCTCCCTCTTACTGTACCATTCTCTAGACCATTATTTAATCATTTCCCACATGTTCTTATTATCAATCATGGTCTTGATTATAGACAATAGGTGTTACAAACATATTCAATAACTATTATTCCAAAGGTGCTTCAAATTTATCATTATTATCAACTTATTTATAGACAAGTGTTTTAGGGTATGTCAACAAGGGTGTTACCTACTTGATAATTCCTTTAAATCTTACTCTAATTTATTCTCATAATATTTTTCCCCATCATGTTTTATTCCCATTTCAATGTTTATGTTGCATAGTATCCCCTAATGATTTAGGTTCTATCATTGGTTCATGGTAAATATCATTACAACTAGTTTAGTTGTTACTTAAACATCTACCTAATGGGGCGTGTCCTTTTTTAGATGGGTCATTATAAATTTGAATAAATTATCTTTTTTTATTTATTTAAAAAAACACAAAAAACATTCAAAATACCTAATCAAAACTCTAAAAATTACAAAATCATGAAAATTATCTTAAAATTTCCATGTGAGGTATAAAGCCCCAAATTTTTTTGGGATAGAACCTCTTATCTAACCTAGTTCATTTCAAATCCACATTACCATTATCCTCCCATTTTGTGGATAAATACATCACCTTGAGGTCCACATGGACTATGTAAGCAATGCTTAAATTCATGAGGCATCTTGGGTCAACTCAGCCAATCTCATTTTCCATTTCCATTCCTTTATGCTCTCATCATTTTGTGAGGCCTATTAATGGGCATTGTGCATTTGAATTTTGTGTACTTCACTTCCATTTTCCATTCCTTTAAGCTCTCATTATTTTTTGAGTATGGATTTCATATTTATCCTTTATCATTATATACCTACTTGTAATCACTTTTATTTTATCCCATATGCATGGGAGAACTACATTTAGCATTAAGTCCATAGGACTATGTAGGTAGCATCCACTTGCATTTGGGCATTTAGATTCAGCTTGACCACCTCTTTCCTCTTATTCTATTCCCCCTATTTCTAAAATATATTTATTATACCCTTATCCTAGGGGAAAAATATTCAAATCATAACACCTTATTATTTACACATTCACAAATTATTGATAACTTAATTAGTTTTCTCTTTTATTGTGTGTTTGTTTATATTATTTGTTTGTTTATATTGTTTGTTTTCTTCTTTTTTTCACTTGTGTTTAATTACACTTTTTTACATTTAATTCTTGATGATTCATTTCTTTATTTTAAGTTGGTTACAATTTGTGTTTAAACTATTTTTATTACTTGTTATTTACATCTTGTATTTTTTACTCTTTTTGTGTGTGTTTTGTCTTTAAATGTGTTATGTTTTTTACTTAGGTTTTGATATTTTATCATTATATTAAGTTATAAATATTTGAATTTGAACATGTCCATGTGAAATTGACATATAATTTTATTATAGGTTATCTATACTTATGATGCATAATCACATTTTCAAAATTAAAAACTAAGTGCTCAAGATCATACATAGAAATGTGAAACTGCAATACATTTCTAAAAGCACTATCAACCTATCCAATACATGATCACAATGACATTTCATTTTTCATAAACACATCCCATAAAATAAACATAACAACTCTATTTATATGTTACCTAAGGATTTGCATCTCCTAAAATAGGTATAAGCCATCTAGTCATACTACATGTGCATCCAAGAGATTAACACAAGTGCAAAATGAACTAGCAATATAGATAACAACATTATGGTAAATAAATATACATTAATATCCATACTCTAATAAACATATATAAATATAACACCTCAAATAATTCAAAAATAAAGAGCATCACAAAAATAATATTAAGATTCCATATACAATAATAGAATATGGGCATCTTTGAAGATGGTGGGCCAATAGTAGCTAGCCCTAAGGATTTTGTGGGCTATTGTCCTTACTGGTGGATGCCCACTTTCCAAATTTTCATGAAAAGTGATTATTACCTAAGTACCTTCTTCCTTGGAGACACATCTCAGGTATATACCTTCAAAATTCTTTTGGTACATAACTCTAATTTTTATGAGATAGTGAGATGACTTGAGCCTTAAAGCTCTCCTTTTCTCCCTAGTTAGTCCTACAAGACAATTGTCATTAATTAGTAAATTAATGATGGAGTCATACCACTCATTATCTTGACATTTTTTTTAATCAACTTGCATAATACTTAGCTCAGGGCTGGTATTAGCAATCATTTGAATCAGACCCTAATACCTTACCAGTTTTGCAATTTTTATGTCTATGTAATACTCTTGGAGGAATGACATCCACTTACCTCTTCACTCTCCAATTTCACATTGGATTAGCATTAGATTAGTATCTGGGTCTAGTATAATAACATGCACTTTGTTCTTAATAATGTAATGCCTAAATTTCTTGATAGCTTTAACAAATGTAAAGGTTTGTTTATCAATTAAAGGATATTTTAACTCAACATTGTTTAAATTAGTATTCATAAAATCAATTGGATGGTCAGATCCTTATATTTTATGAGTTAACATAGTAGAAATAGTGTGATCAAAGGAGCAAGAATAAAGGTAAAAGTTCTTTAAAAAGTCAAGACTAATCAAGACTAGAGCCTGGTTGATTGCACTTTTGATGTCTTCGAAGGCCTTCTTAGATTCTTCATTCCATGAAACTTTAGAATATTTATTTAGCATGTCATTCAATGCTTTGGAAATCTTTGTAAAGCCTGAAATGAACTTTCTTACAAATTTTATCTTACCAAAAAATGATTTTAATTCTTTTTTACTATTAGGAGGCTCTATCTTGGATATGGCTTCCACCCTTTCAGGGTCTATGAAAATTCCATCTTTAGTAATAACATGGCCTAATAGTTTACCTTCAGTGACAAAAAAAATCTCTTCTTAGGGTTAAGGGAGATCCCATACCTTCTAGACCTTTCAAATACTTGTTGTAAATGCATGAAATGATCTTCCCTATTTTTAGAGAAAATAGTTAAATTATTTGTGTAAATTATGATACACTTACCAATCAGGCCTTGGAAGGCATGGTCCATGGCCCTTTGAAAATTGGCTCATATGTTTATCATTTTAAAATTCATCCTCTTGTATGTAAAGTTTCCCCACTTAGTTTTTAAATTTTTCTTCATCATAGCTTCATTGTCAACTAACACTTGATTGTACCCTAAAAAACCATCGAGAAAAGACATCATGGTTGATCCTAAAACAATTTGGATTACCTTGGTCAAGAGAGGGAAGAGGATAATTATCCTTTTTATATGATTTATTCAAATTTCTAAAGTTAATTCATAGTCTAATTTCACCATTCTTCTTTTTGAATGGCACCAAATTGGCCACCTAGGTAGAGTGCTTAATGGGAAATATAATCCTGGCATCTACCATCTCTTAACCTCTTTAAATATCATGGGTTCCAAGATAGGGTTCAAAGGTCTTTATTTCTATCTAAAGGGTTTACAACTCTCTTTAAGAGGTATATAATGGATGATTACTCTTGGATCAAAGATTTTTAAGTCATCATATGACCAAGCTATGAAATTTTTGTATTTTGTTATTATTTGTTTGGCCTTCTTATTCTCAATATTAGTACAAGATTTTCTAATGTTTACCAACTGAGGTTGATCTTAGGGGCCAAGATCAATATTATTTTAGTCCTTCCCACTTACTTTGGGAACCTTAGAAGCTTTATCTAGCTTATCTTGATTAAATAATCTTTCCAATGCAATCATCCTTTTAAGGATCTTATTTTCATTCAATTGAATGACTTTACCATCAAATTTTCTTTCTCTAAATGCAATCTCATTAGCCTCATCAATAATTTGAGCTTAAAATTCTCATAAACTATTCATAAAGTTCAATATTTGTTGGTCATCACTAAAGACCTGTAGATAATTCACATTATCTGGGATAGAAGGGCATGGTGCGAGCTCAATACTAAAGTTGGGTGAACCTTGGTCAGGCATGAGGTTAGTTGCAACAGAGGCAAGCTCATTAGCATCTTTATTTTATTCCTTAGGGATGGGAATAATGTTGAAGGCATCAAAATATTCCACTAGATCCTAGACTCTAAACTTATACCTTTTTAGGTATGACAACTTTTATTGATACTTTCTTCACTTATTTCACTACTAGTTCTGAATCACCATAGACTAGTAGTTATTTGACTTTATTTTTGATGGAGAATTACAAACCTAAGATGAGGGGCTTCATATTTTTCAAGGTTATTAGTGCAAGGGAACTGGATTCTATAAGAAGCATGATATTTCTTACCAATAGGGTCAACTAGAACAATGCCTACTCCAGATCTAGCCTTACACCTAGCCCCATCAAAATGTAACTTTTATAGCTCAGGCACAACATTAAAAACTTTAGGATTACAAACCTTGGTATTTTCAAGGGTGAAAACCCCTAAATTAGAATCAATGATGTTGACCCTTTCATTGAAAATGTTATACTCAATGATCATATGCTTCATCCTTGGCTTTCTTTTCACCCTGATTTGGTTGGGAACTCCCTTCCAAGGTAGCCATAGGTGTGAATTATTTGTGGACATGTACCCATTCAAATCCTTTGTCCACTTTATAATAAAAATTAGTCTATATACATCAGGGATATCTACTACTTAGATGTCTATAAATTGATGGACCCTTGGCTCAGAATCCAATTGCATGTGGATGTTTAACAATTATCCAACCACCTTGACCCCAAAATTATCTAATTGGGTTATAACCCTATCAAACTTAATGGGGCTCAAAACAAGTTACTTACAAATACCTATAGCTATGATGTTTTTAGAGGTACCAAAATCCAACAAATAGTTATGCAAGTCTTACCAAACATTCTTACTATAAGTAAGAAGGGTGGGGACTCTATTTTGGCTTTATACATGGCTATATTTGCATTATCAGTCTGGGATATCTTGATAGATTTCTTGGAAAAAGACCATAGCAATAGATCCCTTTTCTCTATGATTTTTACCATTTCATACAAGGTGATATTATCTTTGATTTTCTTCATGTCCTCTACAATGTTATAACTATCCCTATTAGAGGAATTGGAAGCATCAGCACTAGGTTTAGGAGTACTTCCCTTTGGAGGCTCTAGATTATTTTTTGAAGTGGTATCTATAGGAGTACCAAAGTTTTTTGGAATACTAGAAGTGGTCAAAGGACTCCTCTACTCTCTGATCCTTAAAGGATATTTCTTCTTTAAGAGCTACTAGAAGGCATGGACTTCTTCAAGAACATCATCTAGCTCATTATCTTCTTGGAAGTGAAAATTAAATGTCTCCACCATGAAAGTCTAGCTAGTAAGCTTGGATCCTAAAGTACCTACACCATTGTCTTTATTAGGAACTACTTCAAAAGTGTCCCACTCTTCTTGAAATACCTCAAAATCTTTACAGAATTCAATGCAATAAATCTCGACATGCTTAGCAATACAATGGACTTTATAATAATCAGGCAAAGCAATTATTGTCACTTGGATTTGCACCCTTTGAGGAGATGAAAATATATCCTCATAAAAGTGTCATAATAGAGTCACCTCTAGGCTTGTGGGCAACCTAAGGAATGAGGTCAATCTCTAGATAGGGCTAACTCCCTTGATGTACCACTTAGGATTGAACCTACAACTAACTTTTAGGGGTGAAAAGGGAGAGAGATAAATGAAAGAAAATTCAAACTAAGGAGTTGATACACAAAATAAATTTTATGACTTCCAACTAGTTTCATTCTACACATGATACCAAGAAACAAACTAGAAATACACTCCTTCAATCTTCATCTTCTCACATCAATGTTATATTGTGAGGTCCTGGATAAATGTGAAATGTTAGGAGAACTAAACAAGAGGCCTTGAATGGAAGTAATAAAAATACTAACTCACTAAAAATTTCACATCCCCTAAAATAATTCACATGCCCTACAAGAAGAAGTTTTCCAACTACAAACAAAGGTGAAAGAATGAGAACACATGCAAGGAATCCATAGTCTTCACTAAACAAGATTCATCATTCAAGTGGAACACACTTACGAACAGTCATAAAGAGGTAAAAATTAGTCATTTTATTGATAAAAATGTATAAAAATGATTAGGGATTCACCATAATTAGGTGGATCATCTAATACAATAGGAAAATGGCCAACTCATAAAGTTTGAGAGAGAGAGAGAGAAGAAAAGTCCAAGGGCCATAAGTAAACTTGTAAAGCTGATAAAAGGAGTTAATTTTTCATGTGAGAAGTATTTGGGATGAACCATGTAAGGTTAGGAGAAACAAGTGTCAATTCAAGTCATCAAAGTTATGCAAAGTGGCCTAAAACTCCTTTTCTTGCACAGAAAATTGCCTTCATGTTTAGGCTTGTTTGAGTAATTTGTAACTAATAAATGGAAGTTAAAATGATTTTAATGTAATGGGATGTTCCTTTACATTCCTCTCCATGCATTTTTTTCATGTCTAGTCTTTTGGAATCACCTATAAGAGAGCCATCATCACCTGCACTCCATGAAACCTCCTTCTCATGCACCTAGCACAATTCTCTTCAAATTTGGCATTAATTTACAATGAAAATATATGGGATATGTTTAATTAAAAAATTTAAGACCTTTATGGCCTTTTAATCATTATTTAAGATTTAAAATTAGTCCAAATGAAGATTTTCATCCCTCTCACTAGTTTGAGCAATATGCCAGATTTAACTGGCTAAGCTAAAACACCTGTTTGGGGAACTTATAAGTTTTTTCATGGAATTAAATTAATATTAGAAGTTATTAAAATTTTAAATATTTCTTCCAAACTTTTTTTCTTCTCCTAACTTCTCTTGTAGCCTACACAACACACAAAATAGTGAGAAAAAGCATGTTTCTACCCCCATATATATAATTCCATACAAATAATCATGGTTTTAAGTATATTGAGTGAGTCTTATCCAATTTAAAATAGTTATTATGGTCAAAATATGTCCTTATTATTCATCTCTAACTTCATTTTCCAAGACTGGTCCTTAGCAAGGGTTTAGTAGGGTTTTGGGCTAGTTTGATCTCTTAATGATTGTTCATAAAGTTGGGAAATAAAAATTGAGAAAAAATTCCACAAAAGTGATCTTAAAGGACCCTATAAAAATATCCAAATGCCTTTTACTCCCATTCAAAACCTTAGGTGAGATGAGTGTTCAAAATCACCTATTCAAGCTCTTTTCCTTGTTTCCATAGGCCTAATGTTGGTTTGAAGGTTGAAAATGAGTTTCCTTAGATATCTATACACTCCAAAAACCTTAACACCCCAATTTATGCCCCATATACATGATTTAATATGTTTTAAATCATATTCAAGTCTAAAAATGTGAAATTCCCTCAATTTGAGCATAAGCCTAATCCCTGCCTAGTAGACCTATTTCAAGTTTAGGCTTAAAATGATCCTTTCTAAAATATTCCTTGAATTTAAGTTGATTTATCACCTCCTATATGCTCCCATATATATTTAAAATATAATATAAATCTCACTTATGTCCATAATTAAAAGTGACCCCTTAATTGGCCTTTAGGCATGACCATGCCTTATGAGCCTATTAGCACTTTTGAGGGTCTAGGGAACCCTCTTTGATTTCAATCCTTCCTATTTGATTTTCCATTATTTTATAAGTTATATAAAACTTTATAAACCCATTTTAAAATTTTCCATACTTTCTGGCTCCATATTGTTACCCATCTCTTTAAAGACTACAAGCCCATGTACAAAGGGAGTGCCCTCTGTCTGAGAGAAAATAGAGGGCACTCCCCTATTCTCTTAGAAACTAATGATTGTTTTATGATATTATCCAAGTGTTATAGACACTATAAAAAAATATCATCATTTTTTCAAACTATTTGACCTTCTAACTTTCCACAAAACCAAAATAGACCATTAACTAGGTAGACTATGCAAGGTCTCATCATAGGGACTAAGTTTGTTCCATTGGGGACTCTCCTCTTGCTTGGTTTACATTGATAAATACATATAAATTTTCTCCTAGTCCTTATTTATGTTACCCATCATCAATTCCTTAATTTAACCCTCCACTTTACTTCTTTATAACCTTACAAATGGTAGGGTTTAGTAAACATTGACTATGTTTCTGCTCATATGAGGAGTATCTGTAGGTGTACTAGCATAGTTTAGGTCTAGAAAATAATAACATAACCCTCAAATAAACCTCTCATATTAATTTCATAATTATTTTTACTCATTTTTCCACTTTTGTAGTATTATCATCATTTTAGGACTCAAACCTTATTCATTATCCTAATGTTATTTAGCTAACTATGAGGGGATCTTTAGGGCATTACGGGTGTTGTTTTCTTATGAAACCTATGATTTATACCTTATACACTTATTTTGTCCTATATTATCATTTGGATATATATTTTAATTACCAATATGATGTCACTATGCTTTTTTCCATTCTATGGCTGAGCTTTATCCAGACTGACTGTGACTGCAAAATATAGGTACCTGTAGGTTGTCCTTGTGTTTTTAGTTTGATAAAAGTATTTAGAAACCTCCCCTAGGTCTCCTTAAACCATATATAACATATTTTCATTAATTTTCATGTCATATTCAATCCAATGATTATTTCTACCCTCATTGACTAATACAACTACCTTGTTAACCCTTATAGGTGCATATTTGTATGTTTTATGTTGAGATCACTATTTAAGGACTCCTTTTGAGGTTTTCTTAACCATTTCACAAGGATTTAGGCTCATTTGTCATTATACATAAGTATATTCATGGTATTAACTCATGATATGACTTGAACATAGGCTTTATCACTTGCTTCCACACATGATATGGGCATTTAGTTCTTCATCAGGCTACTTGTAGGTGAAGTTTAGTATACAGGTAGTGATCATGCATTCATGTAGCAGAGAGGGTAAACATAGTTATGGTCGGTCCTATATTTTCATCAATTTTTCAAATGAAATATTAAAAATCCTAAGAATTTTAAAACCATATCAAGCCTTTATCTTCTCATCATGACCTCATTAAAGACTCATATAGGTACATATGAACTGTATGCAGGCAAGATGCTTAAAATGAAGTAGAAAATGAGGATAAATAAATCCCCCAAAAGTAACTCAAAATCAAAATAAAAGTCAAAAATTCATGATTTTTGCCAAGGATATATTGAAATAATTTCTAAACATCTCCTTAAATGTGAAATCCATTTATAAACATATGGAATAGACAGACAAAGCGTTGAAAGACTATTATACCATGGAGAATGAACTTGAAAATATGAGAATCAAGTGGACTTGGATTAAATTTGAAATAAAATGAGTAAATTATACTTTTAAAACATGTATATGAATCTAACACAACCCTCTGGAACTGATGATGAAGCATAAAAACTCCTATAAAGGTGAAAACTACCCATAACACCAAATGGTGCATCCTCTTACAAAGTGAGCTCATTATACCATCCAAATAAATTTAAATTTTAAACCAATTATGGGAAGAATAAGGGGACATATCTAGCATCGTAGGTAAATAGTTTTAGTAACCAATTTATATGAACTTGCTTAAAATGAAGCAAAACCTATAGGGTTCATAGATTTTCAAGTAGATTTAGAAGCTCAACTTGTTAACGATGGTTCATAAAGAAAAATTGACCAATATGAAAAAATAATGTATGAAAATTAAGTTCTCCTATTTTAAAATAACCTCCCAAAATCACTCTACCTAAACCCTCTCTAATGATTATAACAAACAAGAACATACAAGTCACTTCTCTATGCTGAGAAGGGTGAAAAAGAGATAGAACAATTTTGAGAAATAAATGTCAGTTTTAGATCAAACCAAACATGTATTTTGACATTAAGAATGTGAATAGTCACATTTACATGTTTTCCAAGTGGCACACTTCCCAAAGAGGTTGTACAAGTTCCCTTTTCTTCTATTTTTTAGGTAAAACTAACTTTTCTCTGAATGAACATACAATATTTAGTTAGTGATAGTTACTATAGACCTTATAGAACACATTTAACATGAAAAAATCTTTTAAAATTGCATATTTCTTGATAAACTCATATAAAGCATTAAATGCACTATTTTTTACCCTTAAAATAACTTAAAATGATAAATGGACCTAGAAAATAAATGACCAAAGCTATTAAAACATTAATTGGCATCAAATAACCTATAATTCACCTCATGAAATATATTATACCCCCTTATAGATGAAATATATAAGTCAAGTTTTTTACTAGGGGTGACCTAATTTCACCTAAAAGTCAAATTTGGTCAACAACAATATCAATAAGATTAATATCCATGGTATTCTTTTCAAAAGAGGGTTCATTATTCTTATTTTTGTGGAAAATATCATTATTCAACCTATTTTTGGGTCTATTGAACCTTTGGAAAGAGAGGTTCCTACCAGAAGGCTCTCCAATATTTCTAGCCTATTTTTGTAGTTGCAAAAGTCAGTGCTCAATTTTTAGACCATTTTTAGAATGGACTAAGTCTCACTTTTAAGGGCTTGTAAATTATGGACCTAGTTGATATTGGTACTAATGGATGGTATCAAGCTCCTTTGATTAGTTACATTATGTTGTTTCCAAAATTAGCTTAGCTCATTTTTTGGAACAACCCCTATGAAACTTGTCTATTTCATATTTTCTCTCTAGGTTCATCTTTCGAGGCAAGTTTCTCTTGATCTCAGGTTTTTGTCAACTGACTTCTTTAAAAATTTTGTGACCTTTCTTAGTTGTGATTTCCTAGCAAACATGTAATTCATTATGTTTTTAATGTGATCAAAATGCCCAAATTTTTGATAAATTTTAAAGAGTTCACCATATTTTTTAGCAAATATGCACGGGTGGCAAAATTTGCCGCCACTGCATATTTTTTAGCAAATATGCACGGGCGGCAAATTTTTTTGCCACTGCATATTTTTCTGCAAATATGCACCGGTGGAAAAAATTTCCACCACTGCATATTTTTTAGCAAATATGCACGGGTGGCAAAATTTGCCGCCATTGCTTATTTTTCAGCAAATATGCACGGGCGGCAAAATTTGCCGCCATTGCTTATTTTTCAGCAAATATGCACAGGCAGAAAATTTTGCCGCCACTGCATATTTTCCCCTCATTTTTTCTATCTTTGGAAACTTTTCATTTTCCCATTTTCCATGCCCACTCCCCTTTTCCTTTGCTTTTCAACCTGTTCACGTCTCATCTCTTTCAAGCACATTTACTTGATCATGACCAACAAAAGTGTAGTTTTCCCAGTTTACTACTTTCTTCCCCTAATTGTACAATCATGATTCATGCTACAGTTTCTCTAAAGGATCCCCCTTCATCGGAGTCCTTTCAACAGAAGTTCTTTCAGATCACTGAAGTTTCCCTGAAAAAGTCGAAGATAATGAAGTACAAGCATCAAGGTGTTTTTCCAATCACCTCAGTTGCTTCTAAATGTTGATCACATTAAAGATATAGAGATTGGGCACGTGGATATGGCTGAGTTTATAGAAAGAACCAAATCAGGCATCTATCACCATGTACGATGCTCATCTGAAGAAGTCCGGTGGCAAGAGCTGAACTTTTTTCCCCTTCTCTCTTCTTCTTCTCTTCTCATGCACTTTTGTCATGTAAAAGTGCATGTAATTTTGTAATGTGTAATTACATGTAAAAAATTTAGAAAAATATCTCAAAGTCAAAGATGAGTCATCTTTGACTAGGATATTTTTATATTTTATTATTTTCTAGTTTTTGAGAGTTTCTCCCTATATATAGTGGAGACCTCTTTTGTAAATAGATCTTGGATAATAGAGAGCAAAAACTCTACCGAAATTGAAACACTTTTCGAGACTTTGTGCTCAAAATTGTAAATCATATTTTGTTAAATGAATGAGAAGCAGGTTTATTTCAGACTTTGTGTTGAAATTATCTGTGTTATTTAGGAAACAGTTCTTATGTCCTCTTTCCTGGTAATATCTTGTTTATCTGATTTAATAAGCAAAGTGGGTGTGTTAATATTATCTAAAGGTGTTTCTAAAAGGTAAAAGAGAGACTTTGAGCTACTTTTATCTTTGTGATTCCATTATCTTTTGTAGTTTCAGGCGAAGACTTTGTGCTTCATTTCACTCTATGATTACGTTTGTTCTGAATCGGTGAAGGAGGCTACGGAAGACTTTGTGCTTACATGATTTTCTTATGAACTTTGTTACTTCAAGTGATTTTTTGCTCCACATTGAATACCATTCCTGAAAGAAGAGGAATGTTGTTAGCTACAGACCAGGATTTCTCTCTTTTGTTCCTTATACATCACCTCTAAAAAAAGAGAGGTGGATGTTGTTATACCACCCCATGTGTTATTTTTTGCTTAATTATATATATACATATAGCATATTAATATTCACAGGGAACCTCCCCTTGATGAGAGGAGAGATTTACCTTGTCTAGATTTGGTAAACCCATAATTTTTGTGGTGTAAATCTCCCTGTGTTGTGGTTGATATACCCATTTTGTCCTCAGTTAGTTGACGACAAAATATTCACCCAATAATTTTTGGTGACTCTGTTGGAGAGTACGAACATGCATTTTGAAGCCTCAAGCTTCAACTTGAAGTAGTTTCAGTCTCTTTTTCATTTGAAATCTGGAAACTCCACATTACATAAGATGTCAAAGAGCCAAGGATGTTTTTGATCCCATGTTTGAGTTGGCACAGCAAAGCAATTTTAATCTGTTTCCTCCACCACCTTCCCTTCAATGGTCTAGGAGTTTTCCTCTTGACCCTATCAAGTCACCAACACAAGGTAGAACTTATTTTCCTACTCTTAATCAGGCCCTGCCTATAAACACTCCAGTAAGGTTTATTATCCCACCATTTAATCATCCTATCATAATGGCTCAAGGTCTGTGGGGCAATTCCTTTAGTCCTCTTAATTTGACTCCACCCTTGCATAAACTACCTCATAGTTTTAGAAAAAAAAATCTTAAGTTTTTTGGTGACAGAAAGGTTCATCCCGACGAGCATATCACCGCTTTTTCTATAGCATGTGGCATAATCAGTGTGGAATTTGAAGATGTAGCAGTGAGACTTTTTGTGGAAACCCTGCAAGTCCCTATCGTGGATTATTTCTACCACCTGTAGGCTAGGTTAGTGATTGACTGGGACATGCTCAAAGCTAAATTTGAAGCTAGGTTTAAACCTGCTAAAGATGCACACGCCTTTTTAGCATAACTAACACAGATGAAAAAATAATCCCAAGAACCCATGAGGGATTTCATAGCTAAATTCAACAAGTTAAGGAACCAGATCCCAACTATTGCTTAACCCACGTCAGAGAATCTCAAGTGTTTTTTTATCAACTCACAGCTTCCCAAAGTAAGTTTCTTATTAAGGCGAGCTGGCCCTATGGATCTAGCATTGGCTCAAAATTTGGCTAGTGAGATTGAGGATGATCTTATCCTGGTAGGTAAGATCAGAAAAGACCCTAGTAAAAATAGATTCTCCTCATCTACTGAAAGCTCTTCTACAGGCAATACAAATCCTATGGTGCAAAAATTGATAAATGAACTGATAGCTCTCAGAAAACAAATGGCCCAAGTTATGTCTACTTCTCTTAATCGAGATATGCCAAGGAGGACATTTTAAAATCAAGTGTACCAAGGCAATGCTACTAGGAATCAAGGGTAGCCAAATCATCTTCCTCCCCCACAGAGGAACCTCGCCTTTGAAGCCCCTCCAACCAACTCAGTGGTTAGATATCTAGAAATGAAACATGCTTCCCCTTTTCAACTTGAGTTGGACCAACAAGATGATGCTAATCTCTTCAAAGATCAACAAGAAGAATTAGTTGGCGACTCCGTCATTGGTTACCTGAGTTATCAAGATGAACCCAGAAGTGAGGGGAATGCAACTGAGGGATCATATGCCGTATTCACCCAGTCCCAGAATTAGTCAGCTTAACAAGCTGATAAAAAGAAGATAGAGGAGCAACCTCAACTAACAGTTTCAATTGCCAAGTGGGGAACCACTCTACCCTTCCAACCAAAGGACCTGATGACTATTGAAAAGGTACGTACCCCAAGCATCTCTGCACCCTCTACTTCAACTTTGCAAACCAGCCCTCCCCCTCCCAAAAATGAAAAGAGTGAACTCCCATCCTCTGTGCCTAGTCTCATTTTGACATTTGACATAATTGAGCATGTCAAAAAGACTAAAATTCAAATGTCTAAATTTGAATTTGTACAAGCCCATCCTGAATAGTTGGATAGGTTGGCACAATGTGTGAAAGTTACAGTTGTCCCTATAAAACAAGAAATTCTGAGGGTAACTCATGATCCCCCAAATAATCTTGTCGTGACTCCTCCAGTTGCTCCTGGGAAAATAGAACCTTTCTATGTTTCTCTGTTAATAAATGATCGCAAGTTGAGCAACTGCATCATCAATTCTGGTGCATCTGACAACGTCATGCCTGCTAAAGTGGTAGAATCTCTTGGTCTCACATTGACTAAAAAATTTGGGAGATATTTCTCCATGGAGAATAAACAAGTACCACTATTGGGGCAAATCAAAGATGCCCAATTTGCATTTTTAGCATTCCCTGACAAGAGGATCAAGATGACAATTTTGGTAGCTGACGTCCCAGCCTCATATGGCATTCTACTTGGATGGAACTTTTGCAAGGATGTCAGAGGAGAATTGAGCATGGACTTGTCCCAAGCAAGAATCCCTGTGAAAGGTTTGATGTAAAGGTTGCTTTCTGAGGGAGAGGCAAAGTACGTGGTCACCCAAACGTCAACTCCTGTAGCTCAAATTTTTTTTGAGTCCTCTAGTAGGGGTAATTATTTTCTGACCACAAAAGAGGTTCATGAAGGGCTTGTTAAAGCCCTTGAGAATGCCAACCAAAAAGTTGGTTCAAATGAAATAATGACAAGTGGGCCTGATAGTGCCAATCAATGGTGAGTGTCAAATGAAGATGATCAAATCAGGGGCTAGATGGAATCAAAAGAGCAACTGATTATGGTAGCTGACCATGCTGCTACACGTCATGATAAAAAAAAAGAACTCTTCTCCAAGAAAACAAGGATTCATGGTTTTCAGATCAAAAGACAAGTCTTGATGTGGGGCAAGAGGAGAAAATAAAAGGGAAGGCATAGGAAATTGGTTTCTTGGTGGAGAGTTCCATTCACACATCATCAATTGTGGGGAGAAAATGGCCTCTTGCTAGTTTATCAAGATAGAGTGCCATTATCACTGCCTCTCAGAGAGCAGCGTCTGAAGTACTTCAATTCTTGAAGTATCAGATGAGTCTCCCTATACATATGTATATTTGTATAGCCTTTTGCTTTATTTTGTTCATTTTTTTTTTCATTTTTGGAGCCTTTCTTTTTGGGTAGCATGACTCCATAGCCCAATGGCACACTTCAAGGCACTGGAGATTCTGGGTTCTACCCCCTTCAATCACTTTTTGCAATAGAAGGTAGTTCCCCAATAGGAGCCAGCTATTATTTCCAAATTAGCTTAACTCATTTTTTGGAACAACCCCTACGAAACTTGTCTATTTCATATTTTCTCTCTAGGTTCATCTTTTGAGGCAAGTTTCTCTTGATCTCAAGTTTTTGTCAACTGACTTCTTTGAAAAGTTTGCAACCTTTCTTAGTTGTGATTTCCCAGCAAACGTGCAATTCATTATATTTTTAATGTGATCAGAATGCCCAAATTTTTGATAAATTTTAAAGAGTTCACCATATTTTTCAACAAATATGCACGAGTGGCAAAATTTATCGCCACTGCATATTTTTTAGCAAATATGCATGGGCAGCAAATTTTGCTGCCACTGCATATTTTTTAGCAAATATGCACGGGTGGCAAATTTTATCGCCACTACATATTTTTTAGCAAATATGCATGGGCGGCAAAATTTTCTGCCACTACATATTTTTTAGCAAATATGCATGGGCGGCAAATATGCATGGGCGGAAAATTTTGTCACCACTGCATATTTTCACCTCATTTTTGCTATCTTTGAAAAATCTTATTTTCCCATTTTCTGTGCCTGCTCCCCTTTTCCTCCACTTTCTGACCTATTCACATCTCATCCCTTTCAAGCACATTTCCTTGATCATGACTAGCAAACGTGCAGTTTTCCCAATTTGCTACTTTCTTCCCCTGATTGCACAATCATGATTCATGCTGCAATTTCTCTAAAGGATCCCCCTTCATCAACGTCCTTTCAACAAAATTTATTTTAGATCACTGAAGTTTCCCTGAAGAATTCAAAGACAATGAAGTACAAGCATCAAAGTGTTTTTCCAATCACCTCAATTGCTTCTAAATGTTGATCACATTAAGGATATAGAGATTGGGCACGTGGATATGGCCGAGTTTATAGAAAGAACCAAATCAAGCATCTATCACCATGTATGATGCTCATCTGAAGAAGTCTGGTGGCAAGAGTTGAACATTTTTCCTCTTTTCTCTTATTTTTCTCTTCTCATGCACTTTTGTCATGTAAAAGTGCATGTAATTTTGTAATGTGTAATTACATGTAAAAAATTTAGAAAAATATCTCAAAGTCAAAGATGAGTCATCTTTGACTAGGATATTTTTATATTTTATTATTTTTTAGTTTTTGAGAGTTTTTCCCTATATATAGTGGAGACCTCTTTTGTAAATAGATCTTGGATAATAGAGAGCAAAAACTCTACCAAAATTGAAACACTTTTCAAGACTTTGTGCTCAAACTTGTAAATCATATTTTGTTAAATGAATGAGAAGCAGGTTTATTTCAGACTTTGTGTTGAAATTATCTATGTTATTTAGGAAACAGTTCTTATGTCCTTTTTCCTGGTAATATCTTGTTTATCTAATTTAATAAGCAAAGTGGGTGTGTTAATATTATCTGAGGGTGTTTCTAAAAGGTATAAGAGAGACTTTGAGCTACTTTTATCTTTGTGATTCCGTTATCTTTTGTAGTTTTAGGCAAAGACTTTGTGCTTCATTTCACTCTACAGTTATGTTTGTTATAAATCGGTGAAGGAGGCTACGAAAGACTTTGTGCTTACGTGATTTTCTTGTGAACTTTGTTACTTCAGGTGATTTTATACTCCACGTTGAATACCATTCCTGAAAGAAGAGGAATGTTGTTAGCTACGGACTAGGATTTCTCTCTTTTGTTCCTTGTACATCACCTTTGAAAAAAGAGAGGTGGATGCTGTTATACCACCCCATGTGTTATTTTCTGCTTAATTATATATATACATATAGCATATTAATATTCACAGGGAACCTCCCCTTGATGAGAGGAGAGATTTACCTTGTCCAGATCTGGTAAATGCACACTTTTTATGGTGTAAATCTCCCTGTGCTATGGTTGATATACCCATTTTGTCCTCAGTTAGTTGATGACAAAATATTCACCCAACACATTAAACCCATTATTAGTAGGGTGATTCAAGAACCCCAAATTTTGGTTAGGAATAACATGTCTAAAAGGAAATTGATTTAGATTTGGGAACTGGTTGAGAGTAGGCACATTCTAGTTATTATTGGGAAAGAAATTTAGGGTCTGCATATGTGGATTGACATTACGGAATAGAATAGGCCATCTGATCTTGGAGTTGTATCTAATCATTTATGATCACAGCGTTAGCATAAGCTAAAGCTAGTGTGTTAATTGGACCTACAACCCTCTTGATGATTACTAAGGTCATTGGATCAAGAGCATATTTATATATTTACAAATCCAAGGCATGATCAAGCTTATAAAGATCAATGGTTCTTTTATACATTTTTTTGAACCTAGCATTGAAAGATCATATGGTCTCATTGGGATCCCTTTTTAAGGTGGTAAATTATTGGTATAGGATACAGGGGTTGATTATATTGCCAAATTGGTCTATGAAAATATTATTAAACTCATCCTAGGTGGTGATGTAATCATCAAGCAAGTTTAGGAATAACTCATATATAGCATATTTAAATGTAAAAAGGAACAACCTACATGCTACATCCTCATGGGTTACATTCAGCAATCTTAATGTAGCCTTAAATGATTTAACATGTTCCTCTATTGTTACAATACCACTAGGACTAAAAACTAACAAATACTTTTTAGGATTGTGAGGAAGATCATGAATTTCACCTTGTATGTTGATAGGAGAACTTACCAGCCAAGCCATACCTCAAGGAAGGTTAAATGTAAGAGTACCTTAGAGTGGTAAAATTGGTAAAGACTTTGAATGCCTTTATCTACCTTTATCTCATTTGGTTATCTTATGGACTTCTAACACAAGTAAAGGCTCTCTTGTCTCTAAATGTGATCTTGTTCAGATTCTTGGTAGTTATAGCTTGAGAACTTTGGATCCTATTTGAAAACCAACCTTTACAAAGAACAAGACTCAGATTTGCACATTAAGCCAATATTACAAAGATATATGTAAATAAAAATAAAGGGTGTCAAATTTTAAGTAAGCTAGTCAAAATATGTGTCCAATTATGTAAATATGGTTAACCTTTATAATTATAAGCTCAAATGAACTCAGATATGTGAAAGATATACCAATCTTTGATCAAAATAAACTATTCTAACCTAATATACTGTGAATTCTCATACCTTAAGCTATCTTTACCAAAATTAAGCTTCTAACCTCAAATATCTTTGATCTTTATCTAAAGAAAGCATAAATATGAGTCAAATACCACTAAGATCAATGATATTTATGATTTTGAGTATAGAATTATGCAAAAGTGCAAAGATAACACCAATCTTTGACAAAACAAGCTAGAATTGACAAAGATTCAATAAATTCATAGCCCTCTTTCTAGCACTAGCAAAATTTGTTCCTATTGATGCCTTTATGTGTATCACAGGTGCTCTTAGTGTTTAAGAACACTTCTCATTTAAAATTCTAGGAATTCATGGCATGAGTAGAAGTTTTTTGGTAATCTAGTTACCTATGGTGAAATAGAGGTAGAGCAAATCAAACTATTCCACAAATTTATATTGATTGGTGGTTGGAAGCCACCATGGTCCTCGTGAATTTTGAAGTACCTATGCTTATCTTAGTGAATTATAACCAAGGTCTATACTAAATACTAATCTAAGTGAGTATTTACAATGAGATTTAAACTAAAGTGATTTGGTTAAAAAGAAGCAAAAGAGAAGAGTAAGGCAGAAAGAGAATATATGATTGTTGATCCTTGAATTAAATAATATGACAAAGTTTAAATTATAACTCAACATGCATTTTATAGTATATAATGCAAAATAACATAAGCTCATATCTCACTATGCACTAGGAAAATTTCTAAAGATAATATGGAAATTACTTTAAAGGTTTGTTACTGCATTTAAATAGAATTTGCACATCCTAATGTAGAATAAATGAGATGAAGCAAATTTAAGGTCATTCAACTAATCTAGCACAAGCACAAATTAGCAACCCTGTATTAAAGATGCAAATTTATAATGCATGAAACCATTTAAATTCAAGACTAAGAACAAGAAATTGAGAGAGAAGTCATGGAACAATTGACATAAACAAACTCAAATAAACTTTTCAGTATTCCTTGTCTATATTAATTACTCTAAAGTATACAAGTTTTGCTCAAAACTCTCTCCCTTTACAAAATGGTAATACTACACTTTATAGAAGGATAAGTCAATATAACAGTTAGTTATAAGACACAAATATACAAGGATAAGGATATTTTTCCTTCTTTATAGTTCTAGAATACATTTACTTTTCTAAAGTGGACTGACCTAGAGGCAAATATGCTAACACACTAGAATATGCCTTTACAAAAGAATATTCCATGTTCAAATATTAAAATTATTTTACAAAATGGAATATAATTTAGCTAGTTGGTGGGCCTTATGCCTAAGAACTTTCTTTTTGATGTTGAAGGATGTTCATGGCCTTTTGGTGTTGCTCATTAATTAACTCCAAGTCAATAGCCAACTTTAGGAGACACTCTTCCTCCTTATCAACTAGATCATTTAATTCTCTATCATTTCTTACCATGGCTTCTTTGATACTCTTGGCTTCAGTTATCCTTTATCTTGCATTAAATATAACATCAAAGATCCTAATATTGTCTAACCTAAATTGGCCTTGACTCATACTTCTTATTTCTTTCATCACCAAAGTAGCCCTGTGCTTGAACTCATCATCCTTCATGATGGACAGTGGGTTGTGCAGGGTTAGTGAGCATGGTCCCAAGGAGTTGTTCAATCCTTTCAAGTAGCTCCCCATCATCCTTCAGGAGTCTTTCTATATATTTTTACCAAGTACTTAGATTTTGGACTTTATCAATAACTATTCCCAGAATTACATTCAAATGTCCCAAACTAATTGTTTTAAACCCAAGAATCTACCTTCCAACTTGTATGTTGATTAGCCTAATTATTTTATCCTCTAAAGCTTGTCATTGGGCTATTATAACCTTAGCCACTATATTTTATTGTGCTAATGCACTTTGCCTTAGCTTCATTGATTTCAAGGCATTAAACATGTCATAGAAAGATTCATCAAGCATTTTGACCATTGCTTCTGGGACTGATAGCACCACCTGGATCTCTAGATTTTCCTTTTCCTTGTCCAAGCTATATATCTTTTTATTCATACCTTTGATCCCTAATTTGATCTAAGTTTATTGAGCCTCAACTAGGATTTTGATGTCTTCCTCATAGATGGGATGTTCACCAGGTTGTTATCCTCCAACTAGAGTTAAGCTTACAAATGGATCAACCTTTTTAAAGGTGAATTCCTTAGCTCCAACCATGGTTCTCTTGGTGCTAAATATTTCCAATCCTGGTGTCTTAAGGTTGAATTATACTATGGTGGATGACTTTTTAATACTAAAAGGTTCTATAACCTCCATACTTGTGTTGTTTGAGGCACATAAAACATCTATTTGTGTGCCACTTGATCATATTGTGGTAACTATTATTCTTTCTTCTTCCTCCTTCATCAAAGCCAATATCCATGGCTTGATTTCTTCATGAACATCAATGTTAATAGTTTGGGTTAAGGCCCAAAAATGGGACAAAGTGGGAATCTTATGTATTTTCCCATAGATAAACCATTTAGGGACAATAGGTCCATGAATGGGGTATTCCTCATTGAATAAGTTGATCTCACTCATGGGGTGGGTGAAGGTCAACTTGGGATTCTTCCTCCTAACTAGGACCAATTATATTTCTATTTTCCTTTTTTGTGGAGGTGATACTAGGACTAAGTCTAAAGCAACTTATTTCCCCTTGTCATATTCAACTTCCTCTATTTGGGCTTGGGGTTGTTCTATTTATTCTTTCTCATCCTCTACTACATATACCTCAGATAGCACCCTAAGTGCATCCTCCACCATTTCATTAGGTTCCAATGCAACCATATCCAGGAACTCTATGGGATACTCTAGTCTATCAAGAGGGGTAGAGTATTATCCTTCCTTAGGTCTCTCTTCTAACTTCTCTTTGCTAGGTCCCTATAGTATTTTTGCCTAGGGCTGTTGCATGCTGACTTGTGGTTGAGGCCTTGAAGATGGTCTAGGAAATAAATGATACTGCATGGGCCCCATTTTCCAAATCACATTGGGTGGCTTGTCATCTCCCTTAGCCAACCTAGGCTTTTTTAATCAGGCTAATACCTATAGGAAACTATAGGCCTTGATGTATAATGTGTCAGGGACATTAGGTTGATGATCATTTATCTTATTTATGATTTTGGACTTTATATGTTAGGTGTTCACCCCATTAGGATCCCATTGCCTCAAATCATCTTTATGTAGGGTGAAGGAGTCCATGTGTCTATAAATTATATTCACTTGCTCCCAATTTTTCAAAATAGTCTTATTAATTGTCAATAAAAGGGGATGGGGAAGGCCTTTCCTCTTTTCCTTGTAAAATTCATCTATATTGTGAAGAACTTGGTAGGCCACTTCTTGATCTATAATCTTGGTTAGCACATAGATGGGTAATCTGAAGGGTTATGTCAAAGTCCCTTCAATTCTTATGATGGTGTAATTAGGGTAGAACCAAATATCCCCTATCAACTCCACATGCTTCTTAATCAATGGACTAAACCTACTCATGGGGATTCCTGTGATGGCTTCCACTAGGGCTAGGTAGACATAATCATAGATGAACTACATGTTATTCCTATACTTGAATATATGTAGCTTTGAGTAATGATGGGAGATAGTGGGTCTCCCATCAAGTGACCAATTCTTAATATTTGGGATCTAGGTGGAGGCTAAAAGGGCATCCAATGAATAGGACATCACGTAAAATGGTTTTCTTATTTTCTTCTTGATTATTTTGAATTGGGACTTCAAGTGAATTTTGATCATCTCACCCAATAAGGGGTGATTCCTTTCTCCACCATGAAGTAAACATATGATACCCAGATTTTATCAATGTGTGTGGTAGAGGGGGATCCACATAACCTATTCAATAATGTCATTATCATCCTAATTCCCTTCCTAAATTATAAAAATTGTATTCTACCTATGAGGTCCTAGATAACTTGGTTCCTTGTGATTAGCCATGAGGCCAAGATTGTGTTCAAATTGTGCTCTCTATTCTACTTTTTGATGGTGGGAAGGTTTATTGGTGGCTTACATAGTTTATAGTATCTATCAAAATCTAGGGGAGAAATGTAAGATACCTTATTAAATGTAAGATCATGCATAATCCAATCATTCTCAATTTTATAATCCTAGAAAAGAGGATAAAGGACATCAATGCAATGAAGTACCTCAAGTTTGGTGGCAGCATAGTGTAGGCTAGCCATCTAAATAGAAACTAGGTCATTATATCTCCTCAGAATGGTTGCATTCTTATATTCCTCCCTAGTCAAAACATGAATCTCCTTGATGGTCTAAAAGAGTTTGGACCAATTTTGATTCCCATTGTTTAAGGCTACAGTGTCTAATTTCATGTCTTTAAAAACTCTCCCCTAATTATCTAAGATCAAAAATAGCTCAGTCTCATCTATTTGTTATTGTCTATGAGCTACCATGGCTATGGAGGTTACAATTGCTTATCAAATATATTACAAGTAATCTCTGAGTCAACTTGTTATCACTTATATCTCAATTTAGCTCTTTTTAGTGTTATCATGATCAATCTAAGTTCAAACTAGGGATTTTATGGATGCTTAGGGATTTTTTGGTGGTTTAATGGTGATGGCAATCTAGACTTATGGTCGTACATGTCTTAGATTTTATTGAGACCTAGGCCCTTATACCTTTACCTTTTTATCATAAAAATCTCCAATTTTATCATTTTATGCTTGTGTGGCACCCATGTGGCATTCATTTGACAACTTTCATGGCAATTTTCCTAATTGCCTTGAGGGACTAGTTATTGGCTTTTGAAAATCTAACTTTTCTTTTGCATCATTGGATCTTTGTTCATGGATCAACATGAGCCATTGATCATGATCATATGTCTCAAGAATCATTGGTTGATTTATGTCAAACCTTGTGATTGTGCCACTTGGCACTTTTGTGAGCCTTCTAAGCTCTACATTTTGTTCATTATATGCATGCTTACCATGTGTCATTTATGTAGGCCTTTGGGGGATCATTGAAAAGTCACCGATAACCACACTTCATCTAATCATCACTATGTGAGAAATTTCAATCCATTGATATTTATGTGAGTATATGCATGTGATTGGTCTGATGGATTGATTACTTTAGACTCATTGAGTCCTTCACTCCATCTGATCAATCTATGCGATGAAGTATGGGCCATTGATCCTACAAAATGGAGAGGAATTTAATTAGAATCATAATAGAGGAAGGGACTTAAGCTTAAATACTTTAGGCTAAGGTTTATTTCATGTTTAATAAACATGTTACAAATTTTAGGCTAAAGTGCTTTAGCCTAAGGTTTTTGTGATTTATATAAAAAGGGTCCATGGCTAAATATTTTAGGCTAAGGTTTATGTTGTATTAATAAGCATAACATATACTTTGGGCTAAAATATTTATGTTAAGTTCTTAGAACATGTCCAAAGGGGGGCCAAATGATAAAAGGACCATTGTTAGGTTTTAACCTAGGATTTCATCGTATTAATAAACATAATAAAACCTTAGGTTAAAATCATTTAAGCTAAGTCTTATGCAAGTCTCTATCCTAAGGTTTATTGTGTTCAAACAAACTTAATTGGATCCTTAGAAAATAGACTTAGATTAGAACTATGTCTACAAATACTTAGATCATGAGGCCATTTTATCATTATAAATTCAAAGATCTTAAACATTTGAACATCTTCTGAGGGGTCCCATTTATCTACAATGAAATTCATGATATTTTATCAACATTTTTGGAGTGTATCTTGGTCTTAAGAAAAATAATTAATTAGCTTAAATTTTATGATCTCACAAATGTTAATGACGACCTCATAGACATCAAGTGATGGTCGTGATAACATCAAATTTAAGTTAATGGATCATTAGGTTTAATGGGATTAAATTTTATGGTCTTGTAGACATCAATGATGGCCTTGTGAGCATCAAATGACATTTTCACAAATTCAAATTTTAAGATTATGAAACCCTTATGGTCTATAGACCTTGGATTCAATACTCTCTGTTAGATCTATCTTCACAATGAAGTGTGGACCATTGATCAAGATCTAAAAATTTGCATGCCATTAGTTTAATTTCATGTGTAGGACCCTTTTTTATCAACCTTCAAATGTGGGAGTGTCATTTGGTGATTTCATAGGGCTTCTTGAGCTTTTGACTTTTTAGCATTACATTTGCTCTATATGATCAATCTACATGATAGAGTGTAGACCATCAATCAAGATCTAGATGCTCACACATGATTGGTTATCTTTTATATATATTACAATCATAACATAAGTTTTATTCTAAGGTTTCATTATATTAATAAACACAATGAGACCTTAAGGAAAAACTTAGGCTAAGTTCACACTTAATAAAAGAGGCCCTTTAACTTTATCTATGATCTCACATCATTTGATTGTTGGTCCCACCAAAGCACAGATCATTAATCATGCTCTTGGTGATGTGATAGGATTGGTCCAAAGGACCAAATGCTCATATTCATTGGGCTTTCTTCACTCTATCATATCATCCCATCATAATGAGCCACAAACTATCAGATCTTCAAAAAAGTAAGGCATTTAAGTTAGGACTCAGATAGATAGAAACTTAGGCTAAAGCTTTAAGACTAAGGTCTCATTTTCATTGATAAATATAAGTGGGTCCTTACGGTTAAGTCTTTAGTCTAAGCATATGACAAAAGGTACATGATGAAATAAAATGACCCTACTAATGTGAACATTAGACCTTGCTAGAAATATAAGGAACAAAGGGGGAAAATAAAAGGGACCAAGTAGGATTTTCAAGTTAAGGTTTGGTCATGTTAAGAAATACTATCAAGCCTTAACATGAAAATCAGGCTTAAGTTCAAAGTAAATTTGAAATGTTCCCACCAAATGATTTTCTACCAATATTTAAATTTGAATCAAAGGTCCAAGTTAGGGTTTGTTGAAAGGAGGGTTTCATTGCATGAATCCAAATATGATATTTTGTAGATCAAAGGATATCAAGGCCTAAATAGAACTAATTTATGAAAATCCTAGTATGATCCTTTAAAGGTAATTTCATGAAACCTACACTCTTAAGACATGACAATCAATTGTCAATAACATTAGGTAAGTTTCACACAAAACCATGAATAAAATGAGTTAATTTTATCAAATGGGTTAATCTTCAAATTCCATTAAAGTGTAAGATATCAAGTTTTAGTGATAAGATAAGGGTCTCTATTTTTTATAAATGTGGGTATGTTGATCTCAACACCAATTGACCCAGTACAATCAATAGCCCAAAATGAGTTTAAGACTAGAAAAGAAGGAATGAAAGAGGAAAAGACTAAAGGAATACTCAAGGGAGTAAAATTAGCTTAGGGAATGGTTTTGAGATCTAGTTATATTGGTAATAATGTGGAAATAAGGGATAACAATCTTGAAAATCACCAAAGGCCTACCCACCCCTTTCCCAATGCACCCTTATGGTGTGCACTCAGAGATTGAGTCTCAACAAGTTCTTGAAAGATGTAAAACATCAATAATTGATAAAAGTTAAAAATATTATGTGTATATATACACCCCACTCAAAGCTCATCATGTGTCACTAAGGTGTAATAGGGGATGTTGGTTCAAGAAAAAACATATTAACACACAACGTTGATGCTAAAAAAAATTAAAGTATTTTAAAATCATAAAATAACTAAAAGTAAATGACTAAAAGGGAAACTAATCTAGAAATTAAATAATTTAAAAGTAAATGCAATGTGTACCTTGACTTACCTTTATCATGGGATGGTTATCTATTGTGTTGTTAGTTTTTATTATGTAGGGCATAGAGATTACTTTCAACAAACCCAATAATATAAAACTAAAGATCAAAAACAAACAAATGCAAGAAAAGCCAAGATAGTTGGTGATATGAGGATGGGATGTACTTGGGAAATTTGGAAAGTGAGGGTGATAGGTTCTATGTTAGACCAAATGACCAAGTCAAACAATAATATTAAATTAGGTAACCAAAAATCCAAGGCTACTAAAGATTGAAAAACTCAAACAATTTATCCTTAAGTAAGAAAGGCAAACTCACCAATTCAAACCAAGGATAAATGTCAAATAGGATGGTGAAACAAAAATGAATGGAAAAATACTAAACAAAATGGTAAAAAAACATTGATGAGTGAGTAGTACCAAACCACATCTCACTCAACAATGGAAAAAAGTGCATAAAAAGGGAAAACAACATTGTCAAGTGAGACATAACAAGCCAACCTCACTCAAAAATGGACAAATGAAAAAGAGGTACAAACTCAGGTGTTCATAATAGCAAGATATTAAAATCATGATAAATGGTAAAAGGAAAGTAAAGTAAGTGTAGGAATGTAAAATGATGATGTAAAGAAATAAAAATCTATAGTTGCTCAAACATTTTGTTTTGCTCTAAACATAAATAAAATTGAAACAAAGTAGTGCTAGCATGTTTTTGAAGAAATGAACAAGAAGGAATTAAAGAAGAAGGAAAAATAGATTTGGAATCATAATTTTTCTATCAAGGGGGGAAAATGAAATTGGTAGAGGGGAGAATTAAGGAATAAACCAAGGTAGAGGAACTCTTTATAAAATTCAAGACAGTCAAATTAGGTTTATCACAACAAGAGGACTTTCAACCTTAAGGACTATGAAGAACTTATCTTAGCCACACAAGTATTAGGTAAAAAAATAAAGTATATATATCATCCCATGAAGGCTATATGCATGAAAATTAAAATGGACCTACTTCCCCATGACACGTTCCTTGTTCTTCAAGACCCCTTATAGAGCCATCAGTCTACTATGAAGATTGGGTACCTGCATGAGAAAGTAGGTAGCACCATAAAGTTTTCTTAAGTCTTAGGGTAAATTTTTGTGATGAATATTCATTAATTCATGAATATTCTATTTTGGAGTTTTGAATTTGGTAATTTTTTAGGGTGTAACATATGACCCTTTCACCTAGAATTCTAGGATGTCATTTTTTTAGGGGTTGGCTTACCAATGATTTACAATAATTATGGGTTTATCCATATAATTTTCCATATATATATATAGTACATATGTTTCCAAAGGTTTTAGGTCATGAACTTACCACTGAAGTATATTTTTTTACCATATTGTGAAGATAAAGACTTGAGGCCACACTTTATTACTGAACTACTTTCAACACCCTAACCTCTGCAAGCATTATGTCATATGGTGAAAATTAGATGCCTAATATCATGGTGTCATGTGGTGGAAGTTTAATCTATGACAACAACCTATTGTGTGATGGAAATTTGTCATGTGATGTCAATCTACCACTTGATAGTGATATGTTGTGTGATAGTAATCGATCACCCAATCACCATGTCCCATGTGATAGTACTCTACCACCTGATAGTGATGTTCCATGTGATAGCAACATGGCATCTAGTAGTGGTGTATCACATATTAGATCTATGCAGTATGATCATAACCTATTTTTTGGTAATGGAAAAGAAGACGATAGAAATAATTTGCCTAACATAACCTGAGCATCAGGATGTACCAATAAGGCTAAAACACCATAAGAAATACTAAAAAAATCCAATATCATGTCTTATTTAAAATATCTAAAAAAAATAAATGTACAAACTATAGGCACTTCAAATACAGATAATTCTGAATCTTTTTAAAAAAATATTAATTAATTTTTTTACTATAGATTAATAGCAAAACCATTTCAATGTAGAAATTGAAATTGATATTGACACTATTTCATTAGAAACAATCAATCCCAATATTTTCTCACCACCTAAATATTTTATTGATGAAAGGCCACCCCTATAAGACACACCTCTAGGCACTTCATTAGAACATACTCCTCTGGGGACTCCACAAAAGAAATGTAGTTCTTTTCAGACACAAAATTTTGTTGAAAATACCATTCAAAAAAGTAGATGGAGGAAGAGAAGTACATGTACAATAGGAAGGTCTTTTCAAGTTGATTGGGCTACAAAATATCCATTTATAGAACCTGTAGACCCAAAAAATGGTAATGAGCCTCCAACAGAATGTAAATGTATAATTTGTAGTTGGAAACTTGGAAAATAACATAGAATGCAACTTAAATTGGACAAAATTTAGAAACATTATGGAAAAATATATATATATATATCAATGTAGCACCCAGATGGATAGATAAAAATAAAATTCAGATGGAAAAATGGAGAAGAATGCATGCATGTCAGATATGCATGTGAATATAAAAATGATCAAAAATGACAAAAACATCTTGTTGAGAAAGGGGGAACTATAAAAGGGCAATTTAAAAAAGTTATGTAGTCCAATCTTAGGGAAAAATATGTACAGTTCTCTACTATTTTCCACATTTAAAAAAAGGAAAGACCCATTTTTTATTTTATAGATTACAAAACTTTATTTCAACATAATGGGTTTCTGGATATTCCACAATCACATTGGTCAGATAAAAATGCTTGGGAAATGGCAAACTGTCTAGCCATTATTGAGAAGGAAGATTTGAAAAAAAAAGTGTTAAAGGATCACTGTTTATCTCTCTCTCAATCGATGAGGTCACTAAAATGATAACATAGCATGGATTTTCATGTATGTGTATACCTTTGAAAACTATTCAAGGTAATCTCATCTTTCAGCTATCCATAAAATGCTAAAAAATTGCAATGTAAAAAACCTCCATAAATTAGTTGTAGCCAATTTAAGAGAGAGAGCTAGGATGGATTATTATTCCATAGCTACAAAGTTGGTGTGTTTTGGTGCTGATGTTGTATCAGTGATGTAGGGGCATAGAAAGGGTCTTTGTGTTCAAATAATAGTTTCTCCATTTATGATTCCAATCCATTGCATGGCACATAAGATGAATCTTGCTTACAAAATTGTTAGCATATTCAGTAATGTCACAAAAGTGGAAGAGATTATTCATGACTTACATGTGTACATGTTAAGCAACCCAAAAAGATTCATGGAATTCTAAAAATTTGCAATTTGGGTGACAAATGGTAAAAAACTACTGAAATATGTAAAAACAAGATGAAATTCCATGTATGAACCTGCCTACAAAATTTTAGAAGAATATCCATATTTGATAGGGTTTATGTATAAATATCATAGGGAAGTTGAAAAATTAGAAGATTTGTTGTGTCATTTAACATATTTAGAAACTTTACTCACATTATGTGGTATTTTTCCAATGTTGAAGGAAATCAACTATTTAATGAAACATGCCCGAGAGATCTATCTATATTGTTGACTTCATATGTTTAAAAAAATGTGTGTCAATGTTTAGATATATTGTACACATCAAATGAAAGATTTCATGGACTTGTTTTTATAACCTAGAAAATTTTGGCTAATTTTCATAATATAGAGAGTTATTTGAAATTCAATAAACATGATCATCTTTGTGTCATGGTAAATGGCATTGAGATCCTAATGCACACATGCTCTAGAAGACTCAAAGTTGTGGGATCTAAGCATGAAGATGTACCCATGACATGTTTGTTATATGATATTGTTTTGTCTAAAACATGAATTAAATTGAGAAAAATCTCACAAATTTTAGCCATTGATATCATAGAATGTTTTCAAAGGGATGAGTTATTGGAGGGCATGGGAATTATGATTCCAATTTTTTGGAATAGTGTTAACAATCAAGAATAGATCAGCACATTATTTCACAAATACATGGGTACAATTATTATGCATTTTTTTAGATATTTAGATGTGAATTGATTTTAGATTAATGGTATTTTAAATGAATAATTACTTACATCTCAGTCAACATAGTTTGGGATTACAATGATGGATCAATTTTAGTGTTTAAGTGACCC
Organism: Torreya grandis; assembly: GCA_037957365.1. NCBI lineage: Eukaryota > Viridiplantae > Streptophyta > Pinopsida > Cupressales > Taxaceae > Torreya > Torreya grandis. Next base: position 590,010 of record JARHVA010003228.1, read on the forward strand.
AACAAAAAATGGTGCCAATACTTATCTATGGAAAAAAAATTATCCAAGCAGCATTTTACAAGAAATTATTAGTGAATATTTTAGATTATATGAACTTTATCAAACAATGATTTTGGGTTCTATAGAAGATGAGCGAATATTTAGTGCATTATCCTCCATGAAGTCAAAACTTAGAAATAGATTGGATAAAAATCTAGAGACTTGCTTGAGACTATATGTTTCACATTATTCTATAGACAAGTTTCCATATGACATAGTAGTGGCAACATGGAGTTCTCTAGTGGAAAGAAGAGGCATGAATAATACATCTACCAATACAGAGGAAGAGAATACTAAGATTAAATATGATACTAGCATGGTAGATGTGTATCATACTTATGATGAGAAAGTTTATCAAGGATTGTTTTAGCTACCCAAATTTTATTTTGATAAGTATGGTAATTACTATTTTCTAAAATATTTCTTACTCTTTCATCTTAAAATACTTTAAATTATATAATCTATTTTTTGGTCATTACATTAATGAATCTTATTCAATACATTGGAATTAATATTTGTTGCCCTATTAAAATTGTGTATTTCAAATAGTAATTTATCTTTGCAATGCATGTTATTCATTAACAATCATAATTTTCATTAACATTGTATAGAGCATGATAATACCAAGACTGAATATGACACTATCATGGTAGCTATAAATCAATCTTATGATGAGCAAGCCTCTCAAGGATTATTTTCACTGCATGGCTTGTAGTTTGATAAGTATATCAATTACTATTTTCTAAAATATTTCTTATTCAGTATTATTCAAATACATTAAATTATGTAATCTATTACTTGGGTGCTATAATCATGGATCTTATTCAATACATCAAATTTCATATTTTCTATCCTATTAAAATTCTATGTATTTCAAATAGTATTTTATCTTTGTAATTCATCTCATTCATCGAGTAGTAATCATAATTCTCATTAGCATTGTACAGAGCATTTCAATTTTCCTTATAGCATTCATTGAAATATATGAGTCTTATGTCTAGACATGCATGGTGCACCATTATTCTATTACATATTTACATTAGTACCATTACATAAATATATAGCTATAATCAATCAATTAAATGCTACAGTTACTAGAACACTAATAGTGTAATAATGCATTCAAATCTACAACTACTAGAATAATATAACATTAATGATGCATTCAATAGTACAAAAACTAGAAAAATATAATTCCATAGAATATTTACTCTATGATTACAATATTTATATGCTACAACTTCTAAAAATAGTTTACCTATAGTTTGCATTTTTAATAATCAATCAATTAATGCATTCCACATTATAACTGCTAGAATAGTTTAACAATGCATTCAATGCTACAAATATTAAAACACTATAACACTAACAATGCATTAAATGCTACAACTTCTAGAATATTTTAACAATGCATTCAAGGCTACAACAACTAGAACATTATAGACATGCATCAAATGATACAACTTCTAGAACATTAAATCCATCCACACTCCACTTCTTCTCCTACCAATGCATTCAATATTATAACTAGTAGAACAATATAAATCCATAGAATACTTATTGTACCATAGGCTATTTTTCCTACTATCACTACAACTATAAATATTTTGCCTATGGTTGGGTTCACATATTTCTAAATTGCACCATAATCAATGCATTCAATGCTATAACTACTAGATCAGTTTAACAATGCATTCAAGGCTACAAATACTAGAACATTATATCCATTCATTCAAACCATAACATCCATAGAACATTAAACTTGACCACTATTATATTTCAAATACTAGAACATTAAAACCATCCATAGAATATTTACTCCACTTTTTATTCATATAATATATAAACAATGCATTCAAGGCTACAACTACTAGAACATTATAGCCATTCATTCAAACCATAAAACCATAACATCCATAGAACATTAAACTTGATCACTAGTATATTTCAACAACTAGAACATTAAAACCATCAATAGAATATTTACTCTACTTTTTATTCATAGAATATATAAACTTGACCACTACATTTTGTGTGTGTGTGTGTGTGTGTGTGTGTGTGTGTGTGTGTGTGTGTGTGTGTAATTTTAAAAATATATAGCTAAGATTATTTGGAACAACTATAAAATATCATTTATTAAAGCAAGTGTTTTTCAAATAAACATGATATAAATTGTTGTAAACAATAGAAACTATCATTTTTAACAATATAAACTTAGATAAATCATCATTTTTATGGTTGAGACTCTCATCCCCATAATTTCTTGCCATCCCCACCCATAGAAACCCCTTTGTCTAGACTTACTTATGAATCCTCCATTATCACTCCCTCCTTTTGAATATCCTCTACAGTAGAATTCATTTGTAAAAGAATCACCCTCTCCTCATTTGTTGCATCTCCTATTGAAATAATTGTAGGATCCAAATCTATTTTTTACTTTAATAAAATGTTGAGATCCATACCGTGCTCTTTAATTATCTTCTTCAATATGTTGTTCTATTTATTTAATAGAACTAGCTTTTCCTTCAATGTAATTGCCGAGGAGATACTTTTACAAGCATTTTTCAAATGCACATTAAGAAGATGTGCTTATTGCTTCAAATTTTCATATTTTGCCTACAAAAAAAAAATAGATGTGTCAAGAACATACAAAGGTATTATAATAATCAAAATACACATTACAAATAAAGAAAACTTACCACCACTTTATCCTTATCTTCTTGGGCAATGATAACAAGGTTGATATCTTTAGCCCATTTATTGAAATATGCTTGGGCTTCTCTATTTAAATTTTCCAACCTATTTATCATAATATATAAAATATTATTATTATAAACATTGTCCACATAGATCAATCCAAATTGTGCTTGCTGGAACAAAGCATCAATCTTTGAGGGTTCATTTTAAACAAGAGAAAACAAATTCACTCTTTGAGAGTGGTTATGATAACGGGTGTTGATTTATTTGATAAGGGATTTTTCCCTTATCTCCATTTTTTTAAATAATTAAATTTTTCAATAACACCATCCTTCAAATTTGTAAGCAAATTTTATAAAACTAGATTGTCCAATGAAAAACTAGTAAGGGAATCTTCAAAAATATTTGCATTATCTTTGTGGGGTGGGGAAGTGCTAGTTGGGGAAGAGGGATCCACAAGAGGATATTATGAAGGTACATTAAGAACTTGAATAAATTGATGTGGATTTAATTCACCAACAACTAAGGGTCTACTTTCAATACTAAGAAACTCTTCATCCAGATCAATCTGTTGCAAACATGTAAGACCATCTACATTCGAAAGGCCACCAATAGAGAAATTCAAGAAATAAAAAATTTGTAACATGCCTCAAATTTTTGTAGGGAGGGAGATGTTATTCCCTCTTCTATGAATCTGGATGGGTGGTGGGGATGGTTGCATACTCTAAGGTCTCTTGATAGATGTTGGGTGGACTAAAAAAAATATTTATTCAAAAATGGTAAATTCAAAAACATAAAATCAAAGAAAATTTAAATTGAATTTGTTAATGTTATTACCTATAGGGTTGAATACATCATCCATTCTGATTGTCCTTTCTATATTTATCTCTTCCCCTCTTGGCATCCTTGTGGGAGTTGACTCTTGTCATCTCAATGCGCTTGTGGGAGATACATTGGTGGTTACAAAAGCAGCTACAAAACAAGTAATTTATGTAGTTAATTAACTATAAAATTCTAATAAACTTAAAATCAAAAAGAAAGTTGTAATGGTAAATAGTGATGGTGTTGTGTGGAATAATCCTCAATAACAATGATACCAAAGTCAACTACAAAAACAAAAACAAACCAATATGAATATTATTTTTTTCCATTAAATAAAACATTAAAAAGACATTAAAGGAAATTTGGGGGAACCTGGAAGTGGAGATGAAATAAAATTAGTTCTTGGGAATTTTATAATTCAAAAGGAATTAAAGGAAGACTCCATGGATTTGGTATACCTATAGCCCTCTGGAGCACACCAACCTCTAATTTTAGCCTATTTTCTTATGTTATAGCCATGCACTCTTTCCTGTAACAAATAATAGGCTAACAATGTTAAATTTTGAAATATATATATATATATAAAGCAAAAAAATGAGACTTGGGAAAACTAAACTAACCCCCTGCTCCTCAAAAGACAAAGCATTATCTTTCATTTTTGGATGAAAGGTAGTGGGAATAGAAACATTTTGGATTTCATACAATGCCTTGAAGTACAAGGCTAGAATGTAGTTAGAAGAGGAAATTATGCAAGTGTCCTTTGAGAAAGCAAAACTCAATTCTACCCTAATCTTGATGGAAATAATAATGCACTGATCACAAACAACACCCAAGAGAGAATGAAGAATATAGTAAATAGCCCAAAAGGGAATCTCTAATGGTCTTCCCTATAACACAATTCTTGTTTGAAAAAAATGAATTATAGATTTGAGAAATAGATTGGTGATATTTTTTATGGGGATCCCCCTTCAATTTTGACTAGTTATAATGAAAATATAATCAAAACATGTAATTGAATTAGGATACCAAACTATTTATAATAAATGATTCAAGTATAATTAAGAAATGTCAATTTCATTAATAAATTCAACACTTATCAACAAGGTTAATGGACACTTTGTAGATCGACTCCAAATAATTTTAATCATCATTAGATAACACAACCTTGGTGATAACAAGACTTGCATTACAATGTATAAGACCTATTAAATTATGTATATCTAATGGAGAGGTGCTAAAGGATATGGTTTTATTGTTAAACTAGACATAGAAATGGCTCTCACTATGATTAAAACACCCAATCAAAGATTATAGTCAGTTGTTGTTGATAGCCATATCATATTGTGACATATGCACTAGGACTCTAAATTGGAATTGATCAATACACTCAATAAATTATCTAATCTCATCCAACATTTGGAGGAAATATAGACATAAAAGATTTTTGAAAACACAGTTCTAGATCCCCTTGGTTGACTCTAAATTTTTGTAGATGTGGAAGCCATTCAAAGCAAGTAGAAGTAGATAGGTTGAGTTAGGAGTAGGAAGGTTGAGGTGGAAGTTGGTAGGATGATAAAAAATTTAAGAAAAGTGTTAAATGAGGTTGCTATAGTATTATTTATAAGCAAATTAGGGAACCAGAGCAACTAGTTGGCATCATCAGGGACTAGTAATAGCATGGTGCCACACGGTACCATGTCACTAGGTGTCAACATTGTTGGTGCATGATAACATGGTACCGCATGACAACATGGTGCCATATGATATCATAATTATATGAAACACAATTTTATCATGTGATAGTAAGGTGTCACATGATATCATGTTGTCATGCAATATCATGGTGTCATATGATAGCATAATGCCATGTAATAGCATAGTGTCATGTAATAACATGGTGTTGTATGACATGTATGAAAACATAATGTCACATGACACCATGTTATCATGTGACACCATGCTATCATGTGGTATTATTCTATATTGTGACACCATGTTGTCACATGACACCATGTTATCACATAGTACCATGTTGTCATGTGATAGTAGTGTTGCCACCCAGTAACATACTAATGCTTGAAAATATAATGATACCCAATAATATAATTATGCTCTAGAGTAGAATGTCATCTTAGCCCTTTTAGCATTATGATAAAATCAGAAAACAAATGGCAAATTTCCACATGCTCTACACACTCTAATTAACCAATGCAGTGAATCTGATTCAATTAAACAAACCTAGGGGTTTTGGTCAAGGCCTCTTAAATTGAACCTATGAACTCTCCTATTCTAATCTACTAGCCTACCATACTCAAAAGGAATTTAGCTTTATGTGAAACTATTTATGGAGTTTGATATTTGATTAGAGATAGGATATGTGCTTAGAATCATGTCTTTTGGTGTGATTTTGACTTTTGAGAATTGTATATTACCTTTTAGATATCATTGCCTTTTGATTCAAATGATTTGGTTTTTAAATTTATTGATGGTTTTTTCTAATATTCCTCCTTCATATGGATTTGGAAAACTAAACATGGGTGTTAAATATGACTTTCATCTAAATACTTGGGACAAGGTTGCTAAGAGAGAGAAAGTTCAAATAGCATGGGGTATAAGAGTCTTATAAATCTAGGTGAAATAAAAGTGCTATCTTGACTTCGACCTTGTTTTATCTAATGCATAGATGAAAGGAAGGGGAATCAAGAGTAATGATACATGGAATAATTTTAATTATTTTAAATCACAAAAAAAAGTGACAAAGGGCAAAAAAAAGGGATATAATAACAGTAAAGTGTGATTCATTATCATAAGAAAGAGGGAAATGGAGGAAAACATGCTAACATAGATTTTTGTGCAAATTTTATCTAGCAAAAGAAATAAAATCTAAAGTTTGAGAACAAAGATGAAGAAAATGAAAAGATTATAATTTTATGAGGATGGTCAGGTCTAATTCATGGTCTTATAAAGTAACTCATAAAAGAGAGACCCATGAGGGTGATGACAAGAAAAATAAAAGCGAGGTGAGGGAGCCTTTTTACAAAGCAACTCATAAAAGAAAAACCCAAAGGATGCCAAAACATCATTGGCAAGCAACAACAAGAAAAAGAAATGATGAAAAGATGGTGGTTTTTTTAGGAAAGTCAGGTACTATCCATGGTCTTATAAATCAACTCACAAAATAAAAACCTAAGGGGTGCAAAAAATAAGATAAAATGCAAGATAAGGATGACTATGGTACATTAAGAAACTAAAAGACCAAAAAGGAGGACTAAAGTTTTGTAAAAAGAAGTAAACTATTGTAGAGGGAGAGATTCATGCTTAGGTAACCTACAAAAACAATTAAATAGATATAGATAGAAAACATGATAAGAAGTAAATGGTTAGACAATGTACTTTTTAAAGAATTGAGCATTGGTGGGCTCTTTGAAAACATGGCCTTCATTGGTTTGAAGATGGTAAGTTATTGGATGAAGAATGTCTTTAACTAAATATAGGTTCCACCATTTTTGGGCATATTTACCTTCTTTATAATGGGGGTAGTCTAATTTAAGGACAAGATCACAAATATTAAAAGTATGGACTTTAACACATTTTTTATGTTGTCGGGTAATGTGAGCCTTATATTGGTGGTTATGTTGTAAGGTAGAAAGATGACATTCATCAAGAATATCAAGAGAATGAAGGAGAGATTCATGTAATTATTCATTATGAATAATTCCATGAAGGGATATATGAAGAGAAGTAATCTCAACTTCTAAAGGAAGAACCAACTCAAAACCATAGACTAGATAAAATGGAGTTACCTTAGTGATACTATGCATGCTAGTCCAATAGGCCCAAAGTGTAAGGTAAAGATGAATATGCCAATTCGTGCAAGTTTCATGAATTGTCTTTTAGATATTATTTTTGAGAATTTTATTGATGACCTCAGCTTGACCATTGCATTGCAAATGATAAGGCATGGAAAACTTGTGATTGATCTTGAATTTGTTGCAAAGCTATTTAACGTGTTTGTTTTTGAAATTATCACCATTGTTAGAAATGATGGTTTGGGGAATGCCAAAGTGATAAATAATTTGGTTAAGAATAAATTTAGAAATGGTAAGAATAGTGATGTTAACAAGGGGCATGGCTTCTACCCATTTGGTAAAATATTTGGTAACGATGATGATAAAAACATTCCCATCTTGAGAGAAAGGAATTTTACCAATGAGATCAAATCCCCACATGGAAAATGGCCATAAAGACTTGATAATTTGAATTTTAGCATGCAGTGAATGGATAAGATCACCATGAAGCTACTAAGGAATGCATTTTTTAGTATATTCAATTGCATCATTTTCAAGAGTAAGCCAAAATTAACCCATATGTAAGCATCTATGTGTTTTAGCATGTCTATTACAATAACCACTATAAATTCCCCCACGTGCTTGTTTAAGAAGAGGAGGGACCTCATCTTGCATAACATAATGGAGCAAGGTACCTTCATCATTGTGATAGTAAAGGATGTTGTGTTGAAATACAAACTTGAAAACTTGTTTATGAATGCATGTCTTTTCACGAGAGTTTAACTTAGGAGGATAAGTTTGGTGTTCTAATAATTTAATGATGTATTTATACCAAGGGCTTTGTCTAATGGTAATAGCCTCAATATGACAAATAAGTGAATTCGGTAGTTGAGTTGAAGATGGATATTTTATTATCTATATAATAAAAGAAGGATAAAAAATAACTTAATGTGGATGAAATAAATAATTTTAAGAGGCAAGAGAGTCAATAATGGAATTTTGATCTCTAGGAATAGGCTCAATAGTGAAAGAGATAAAATCCTTAGCGAGAGTGGTTGTAATTTTATGATAGGTAATAAGGTTTTCACTTTTACATTGATAGTCACTATTAACTTGATGGGAAAAAAGTTAATAATCACCTAAATCATGGAGGTATTGAGTGTCTAAATCAAGAGTAGTTCACATGCCTAAGATAAGAGCTTCATACTCAGCCATATTATTGGTGACATCAAAGGTCAACTAAAAAACTAAAGGAATGATTTTACTGAGAGGACTTGTGAGAATGTAACCTGCCCTAACTCTTTGAAGGCATTTAGCACCATCAAAGTGGAGGGTCCAAGTATCCTCATGTAAGTCAACATTGATTTCAGGGAGCTCCTTGGTAACTACCTTTGTTTTAGTAGTACTAGAGGGAGTGGAAGATTCTTCAAGATTATTGGCTTCAAGATCAACGGTAAAGCTATGAAAATAATCCTTAAGAGAGGTAGCTTTATTAAAACCTTTAATATAAAGGATATTTTCATTTGGAAGGTCATATTTAAGGGAAGAAGTTTTTGTAATGAGATCTGTAGTAAGTTGATCAACTATGACTTGCCCTTTAACAACTTTTTGAGTGATGATGTAAAGATTGAATTCCATAAGGAGGACCATCCATTTTCCAATTCTATCTCCAGGAATAAAGGCTTTAGAGAATAAATGACAAAGGGGGTCAAAATGAGTAATGACATAAGTAGTTTGGTAAAGCATGTAGTGATGAATATTTTCATCCACAAAAAGATGGTAAGGAAATCACACTCAATTTTGGTATAATGTGTTTCATAATCAATGAGGCTTAGGCTAATGTGTAAATAACATACTCTCTTCCCATATAATCTTGTTGGAAAATCATTACCCCAACTAAAATAGGTGTGGAAGAAGTATAAAGAATCAAAGGTTTATCATTGGAAAGAGGATGAAGTGTAGGTGGGTGAATTAATGATTCTTTCATGTTATCAAAATATTTTTGACATGAATCCATCCATTCTAAAGCAATATTTTTCTTGAGAATAGAATTGATGGAGTGAATTTGAGATGACATTTTAGGGGAAAATGATCTAATTTCCCCAAGCTTGCCAGAATAAGTATGAATTTTTGGAATAGAATGAGGAATAGGTATGTTGATGATAGCACTAATTTTGGTAGGATCAACATCAATGTCATGAAGAGAGACTAAGAATCCTAACAATTTGTCAGATGTGACTCCAAATACACATTTGTAAGGATTAAATCTAACTTTATATTTAAAGAGATAATCAAATATGATATCAAGATTAGAAAGATGATTCTTATGATGTTTAGATTTATCAATAAGATCATCCACATAAGTTGTAACAATTTTTTGAATGAGATCATGAAAGATGTGAGTCATTACATGTTGGTAAGTGACTCCAGCATTCTTGAGACTGAAGGGCATTTTGACATAGCAATAGGTACCCCATTATGTGGTGAAAGTAGTCTTATGTTGGTCTTTGAGAATGATATGAATCCAATTATATATTGAGAAACCATCCATAAGAGATAACATTTCATAACTAGTCATGGAATCAATGATGGCATCTATTGAAGGTAAGGGGAAGTTGTCATTTATACAAGTAAGATTAAGATTATAGAAATCAATACAAAAGTGAATAACCATAGTGACTTTCTTCTGAATGGGAATAATATTGGACACCCATTTAGAATAATCCATTGGTTTGATAAATTTAGCATTGAGTAATTTGATGATTTCCTTATGGCATAAGGTTGAAACTTTAGGTAGAAATTTTCTTTGATTTTGACATACAAGCTTGGAATCAGGATAAGTAATGATGTTATACACCACAATGATAGGGTCAATGTTAGGCATGTCTTTGTAGCACCAAGTGAACGCTTCATGATATTTTTCAAATAATAAGATAAAATTATCATATTTCATAGGTGAAATCTCTCAAGAAACTATAATCAATCGAGGATAAGATGGGGTAATATATTTGATATGAGTGGTTTCTTCAATAAGCATGGCATTACTATCTTGAAAGTGATATGTTGTGTTAGGTAAGGCTGAAATTGGATTTGTTTTAGGATCAATGCTAGCAATGAAGTTGTTGAAGCAAGGAGTTTTAGTTTTGAAATTTCTAAGATTATGATGTTGCTAAGGAAGTTGAGGTTCCTAGGCATGGAGTAACTGAAGAATAGCTTTGTCACTAGGCAAGGTAGGAAGAGGACCATAATATTTGACATCTACTTCAAGATCTAATATTTGATTTCCATGGTCATCACATTTAGAATGAATCTGATGGGCATCAATTACCTTGGCATCAAGCATAATGTCAGGAGTAGAACAAGTAGATGGAATATAATAGATGGGTATATCAATGGATTCAATGATGGGAGAAGGATATGATGGAATGATTATATCCAAAGGTCTAGGAACTTTTGGAGGTTTGGAAGGCATGATTTATTCTACCACCCAAGGAGTATAAATAAGAGGAGGATTGATGAGAGGCACATAAACCTCAAGATCTAATGTATGATTTATAAAAATGGTATGCACATCTTGATTAAAAGCATGAATTTGGGCTAAAGTTTTTTGGTAATGCTGGACATCCAAATCTCTAGACTGATCTTAGGCCATGATATAGTTATCATCATATGTTGGAGAAATCATACAAGCTTAAGAATTGGGGGATTTCAAAAGGTGAAATCCCAATATTACTGAATGTATGAGGAGACATGATGAGAGGATCTTGAAATAATTTAGTTGCTCTTAAATCATTATAAGTGAAGGCATCTTCTAGTAAATAAGGATCTTGAGCATTGCATGGAGGGGGAAAGTCAGTAATCTCATCAATAAGAGGAATATTATAGTCTCTTGGTAATAGAGAAGGAGGAAGCCATTGTGAGATATATGGAGGCAACTTGGTAGTATTGCAAGTGTGTTAAAATTCATTGGGATCATCATCATCAAAATCTACAAGAGTAACTTATAAATTAGGACTCATGTTGATGAACTTGGGTAAAGGAGCATTGTTAATCTTAGGATTTGTAATAATATGATATTGAGGTTTAGGATTAGGAAGTTGGATACTCCATGGATTGGGATCAGCTTCATGCTTGTACCATTTTCCATCATGTAAGAATTTAATACATTAACTACCAATAAAAGTAATAGCTCACATTCAATGGATCTATGGATGACCAAGAAGGATATTATAAGATAAAGGGAGATCAAGGACCATAATCTTGGCTCGAATGGTCTTAGGTCCTATGGTTAATGGAATCCAGATACAACCAGGTGGATTTTGATTAGTCTTATCAAAACCATGACAACTAAGACAAGTTTGTTTGAGATGATCTTTATTATAACCAGGTTATTGTATAAGCCATAAGGATGTCACATTAATACCAGAGCCTTCATATTTTGATAAATTTATGAGTTGATTTAGATGGAGATTGATTAGCATTGATAAAGTGGATAAGATAATTTTCAAGGAGATCATTGTGTTGAAACTCTTTAACCAAAGGATTAACCAAATATTTAAGTTACCAAATAGAATGTTGCGGTAGTTGATTATACCATTATAATACATCACTAGTGAAATTTTTTACTAAGATTTTAGTAGTAGTGAAGTTATTAGTTTGGATCCACTCTTTGTAAAGGTTGCTAAAGGATTTAAGAAATGAGGTGAGGTCCTTAGTCCCAACATATTTGATAGTTGGAGATATGTTACCAATATTAATGGAAATAATGAAGGGAGATAAAGGCTCATTTTGAATGGTTTGAAGCATATTTTTATTCATTATGGGTTGAGGAATAACATTACCCAAGGCATCCTTATGAGATGGAGGAATATAATTAGGATTAGCTTGAGGATGAATAGTTGGAGGTTAATTAGCCATGTTGATTAAGTGTTGTTGAAGTAGCATCATTTGGTTGGTATTAGAATTTTTCATAATGTGCATTCGTTTAATAACTTGGGATAATAGTTAGGTTGTATCAAGAGGTGGGTTGGTATTTTTAGGATCACTCCCCATATTGGTATTAGGGAGAGGATTTTTAGAAGAAGGATTAGTGGGATTGTTATGTAAACTTGTACTAATCACTCCCACATTAGTGTGAAGATTTTGAGAAGTTTTTTTGTAAGTATAGAAAGGATCAGATCCATCAATTTCATCTTGAGGTGTTATTTATACCATATTGTATTTCATAGATGGAGGAGAAGAGGTTCCCTAAGAGTGATGGTTCTCCTGGGAGGAAAAGAGAGGAAGAAATGAACATCCTATATAGTACCTAAATGGATTTAAGTTATCCAAGAATATTTTGATAGGTTATTTCATTTTAATTAAAGAGAGATGAATTTAAGGTAAAATTGAAAAGATGAGTTAGATTGATAAGTAGAATATAGTACAGGGTTGACTAGTTCGATCTAGTATAGAAAATAAGACCTGTAAACTATACAGGGTCAACTAGGTCAATCTAGTATAGTGAACAAAGGTAAGAAAAAGATGGAAAGGAGTTACAAATTGTACTGGGTCAACTAGGTTGATCTAGTATAGTGAATAGGGGCTAAAAAAGATACAGGGTTGACTGGGTTGATCTAATACAATAGATAGGGAGAAAGAGCAAGATTATAACAAGTTATGAATTGAAACAAGATAATTTTTTGTAGCTAATCTAGGAAAGTAAGAGCTGAAGGGAAACAGATTAATCAATTAGATTAATGTTGGTCAATCCAATTGAGGCACATAAACCAAAACCTTGCACTAATACTAGATAATGCATGTTTTTTCACACATAATTAAACAAAGAGCAAGAAAAAAAATTAAAAAGTAAAGCTAACTAATTGGTCAACCTATTTGTTTATTATATTTTTAAAAATTATTTCAAATGTAATTAGAATTTGGATATAAACAAGGTACTAGATAGCAATCTAAGGATGGTTTCAAGTAGTTTAGGTTGAAAGGGACTATAGTAGAAATGATATGGGCTTGGTATTGGGGCCTACCCCCTCACTTCACACACCACAATGATAAGGGTATCAAGTGATTAGCTAGAGTATACCATTAACCATGCTTTATACTTAACCAGAACATCAAGTTGGCTTCCCCCTTAGTGATGAAATCCAAGTAGGTTGGCCTAGGGTAGACAAATGTTAAAGTGCTTATTTTTGTTTTTTGATTTGGATGTGTGTGCATAAAATAGAAATAGTGAAACTAAATGATATATTGAAAATCTTCTAATTAAACTATGAGAACTATTCTAAGCATGCAAGTAATAAGAAAATAAATGTGTGAGCTAATTACTAACATATATAAGGTTAATTTCAAATTTAAAATAAGGTATAGTTTGAACACTATATGCATAAAATACAAAATAGGTTCAATAGGGTCAAACCTATACTGTGGAAGCAAATTCTAAAAATGAATTGCGTTGGCAAGGTCGATGTAGTTTTTTTGAATAACACACAGAACATAGAATTGGGTTGGTTATGTCGATCTAATTGACTATACAAGGGTAGTTTTGAAGATTATAAACTATGAATTGAAAGAAAAAAGAGAAGGAAATAGAGAAGTAGAAAGTAACCTTGGTGGAACAGAGATGTAATGAATAATATTGTTGGTCTAGAACCTAGAAGTATGAATGAGAAACCTGTAAACTAGGTCGACAATATCGATCAAGCTGTACAGGAACCTACTGAAAAGTGTTAAAAATATAAGGGGTCAATTGGGTCAACCTAATAGGCTAAACTAAGTGTATAAAAGGATGGAAACCTATACTAGGTTGATTGGGTTGATCTAGTAGGTTGAAATGGGTGTCCAAAAGGCTAGAAACCTGTATTGGGTCGACTAGGTCAATCCAATTATCTATTCTTGAAACTTATTCATAGAGAAAAAAAGTTGGGTCAATAGAATTGATATAGAATGTAAAAAATATATGATAAAAATGGTGATAAAAATTAATTAAATAAATTAAGGTAAAAGTGAACAAATCCTATAAGGGTTAGTTCATGTCAAGTTCACTAGAATGTATGTAATCAAAAATGCATCATGTCTATGAATTAATCCTAGATTAGATAATATGGATCACACTTACACTTTTGATTGGGATACACTTATTAAGTGAGAACATGACCAATATATGGATCTACTAGACCCAATTAGGGGATCACTTCTATCACTTGTCACAACACATCATGTTAGGAAGGGTTCCAAAGCTTATAGTCTAACACAATCACACAATAACCCTAATGGAGTTCTAAGGTTTTAAAACATTCACTTATACTAATAGTAAGAAATAAAAATCTAATCTACTACACATCAAATCTTGTGGCACAAAGTGGGGGTTAGAGCAATAAAACAAACATGTATAAGGAACTTCAATTAAAGTAAGTATGAGTAACACCCTAATACATAAAATATGAAAGATACTATTATTTGAGCCAAAAAAATTTCTACCTATATCTACTAAAAAGGGGAAAATAAAGTTATAAAATACTTACCTAAATGTGAACCCATCAAGACTTAATCTCTCCCTTAGACAAAGGGGCTTCACAAGAGGTTGTTGTGGTTTGTAAGGATCACTAAGAAAGGCCAAAGCATCCAATAAGACTATATTCTCCAAATAAGAAACCTAAACTAAGTCTCCTTAAGTAGAATTATGGAAGAGTAGATTGTGAAGAAGTGTGAGAGAATAATAACTCTTGATTTCACATATGAATAATAACCAAAATGATCTTGTATATATAGGTGAATCTTACCCTAAATCCTTCCAAAAACATTGGTTGTACAGGGTCAATGCAATCGACCTAGTGTGTTTTTGGGGATAATTTACCAAGTCTAAGCTAGGTCAATCAAAAGGCTAACAAGCTAAGAAAGTAAATAATACCTCTAAACTATACTGGGTCGACCCAGTACAACTGATAGTCCAAAAAGAGTTTAAGACAAGAAAAAGAGGAATGAAATAGGAAAAGACTAGAGGAATACTCAAGGTAGGAGAAGTAGCTTAGGGAATGATTTTGGGATTTGGTTAGATTGGTAATAATGTGGCAATAATGGACAACAATCCTATAAAGCACCAAAGATCTACCCACCCCTTTCTCAATGCACCCCTTAGGGCATGCACTTAGAGAGATTGAGTCTCAATGGGTTCTTACAAGATATAAAGCATCATTAATTGATAAAATTTAAAAATACTATGTGTATACATCACCCACTTCATCTTTTAAGTCTATTCTTGTCAAGATTTTAGGTTGTCTTGTAGATGTGAGTCTAGAGACTTTTAACCATTACTTATTCAGGACCCTTAGACATGTAGTTTTATTATCTTGATAAAATTTATTAAATAAGTTAAGGGTTATATCAATATAACTCTCATACTCAAAAATTAGAAACACAGTGTTAATGAAGTCAAGGTCTAAGTTTAGAATTTTTTCTCCCTTGTCATTCACCACCTCTCTCTTCTTAGGTTCATAGTAATTTACCAATGTGAGCACAAGCTCAAGTCTCTGCATTGATAGTGAGAAGTTTTCTACCTGGAGAAATCAACTATTATAAATTATTTGAATTTAATATTTCTTAAATTCAGCATTTACTCTTGTCCATAAATCAGCTAGGTTTATGTGACCTAGATATATGTCTATGATCTCATTTGTGTTAGAATCCAAACTGAGTGGGACATCAGGTCCCTTAGACTTGAACATCATTTCCTTTTCAAACATAGGTTATGGGAAAATTGGTGTGGGAAAACTAATTACAGAGTTGGTAGATTTTGGACTTGTAATTATAGGTAAAAAGTTTGATGGGGTTTATATTGTGTATTTGCAACTAAAAATCTTGATGGGTTTTAGACTTGAAAAATGCACTTGCAAAGTCTAATGAAATTTTTGGTCAGTTTTTAAGCTTTCTATTTCAATTAAAATGTCTTATGGTGATTTGAAGTTTCTTTTACATTAGATATTCCCATGGGGTTTCAAAGTTGTTTTTGTAGTTGGATTGTTCGTGGGGTTTCGAGTCACTTTTTATACTAGGAGATTATGTAGGGTCTGATAGAGGATCTCAATGAAATATTTTAGATTCTACTAAATTTTATAAAACCTTATGTTTATTAAAAAGGTTTAGAAATGATTTGATAATCCTTTTTACCAAGCTTTTTAGAATGCAGATGAAGAAAATTTAAAGAAATGTGAAAAAAATAGAAAGCCCTAGCTTCTTACATGAAAATGGAAAACTAAGCTTTTATATAAAGATAGAATTGCTTTCAAAAAATGTGGGTAGAATAGAGGAATACCATTATTCAAAATTATGTCAATGGTGGTCATGGTATTATTTTGCATTGATGGGTCATGGTTTGGCAAGGGTCACTTGGTATAGAGCTTGATTCTCCAACTAACAATTTTAACAATGACCTCAAGAAAACCTAAATTGTTTACTATAACCCTATAATAAATGTCAATTAGGTCAATGGTTGGGAGAAATGATCCATACATCCCTTCTCAAGGATAGCAATACACTGCTGCCAGATGTCCGACCAGGTTCCGCCTCGGGTGCTTCATTCCCTGGCCCATATAGTGGTCTAGAAGAGGACCCAGATCACTCTGGATCTTTTGGCATGATGGCTAGTCCTTCTAGTGGTATCAGAGTGGTTTTTCTTTAGAGTGTATGATCCTGAGGATGAGGTCATATTATAAGAAGATTGGGTGGAAAATAGAACTAACAGAATATCCACCTATTCACTCCAAATGACTTCCAATGGCAGACAACACTGAGGCATCTGATCCTTTCAAGGAAATGGTGAATAAAGCCCTCCAACAACAACAAGCGTAGATGCTACAACAATTCACTCAAATTCTCCAACAAATCTTGATGGGAAATTCTAGCTCCTCATCCACACTTGCACATCCTTTCAGTGCCCCAACACCCTTCAAGGTTTAGGTGAATTTTGATATCCCTACATTTGAAGGCAAAATCAATGCTGATGTAGTAGAAAATTGGTTGGATCAATTGTCATCTTATTTTTTTGTAAATAAATTCACCGATAAAGATAAGATTACTTTTTCTCTTCTAAAAGCATCATTGCCTATCAAAAATTGGTGGGAAGTGTACAAAAAGAGATTTAGTGCAGATGATATTGACCTTGAGATAGAACCTACATGGGATGATTTCATAGATGTTGTAAAGGAAGAATACTACCCCATTAGAGCATATGACGATCTGTATATAGAGTGGTAACAACTTCACCAAGGTAAGGAACAATCTGTTTAAAATTACACTAACATTTTTCATTCTCTATCTGTGAGATTGGGCATCCAAGAAAGTGAGAAACATAAGGTTCTCAAATATCGTGGTGGACTACAATGGTACATACGGGGAGAAATGGAACTCTTCAATTTGGAAACCATCGGTGAGGCATACAAGTTCACAATGAAGATTGAGCAGAAGCATGGAAGAATGAATATAAAGAATCAGTCTTCAAAATGGAAAAGTGACAAAGAAGGTCAAACATGAGGCCAAAATTGGAAGCAAAAGGAAGGAAAGACTGGGAAGTGGTGTGATTATCACAAATCTGGAACTCACTCCAAAGAAGAATGTCAAGCTATCAAATCACTAATTTTTGAGTCACAATCCTCTACTCTACCTCATACAGACCCTGCAGTCGAAGAGGTTGAAGAAGAAATTATAGATGCTGATTCTGAAGCCATTGTTGCTTCATCACAGACACACGACAAGATGCTAGATGATAAGGAAAGGTTGTTTCACTCTAAGTTATGGGTGAAAGGTAAGCCTCTACATTTCATTATTGATAGTGGAAGTCAAAAGAATTTAATCTCTACTAATGTTGTGAAAAGCCTAAATCTTTCCATGAAGCCTCACCCAAAACCATATAGTATTGGATGGTTGAGTCTAGGGAGAAACCTCTGTGTCACCCACCAATGTCTTCTCTCATATGCAATACAACCTTTCCAAGATGAGGTCTTATGTGATGTGGTCAATCTAGATGTTTGTGATGTACTCTTTGGTCAGCCATTCATGTATGATCGACATGGTATATATGAATCAAGAACTAGAAGGATCACTCTCACTCTTAGAACACGGTGCTACAGGGTACTAGAAGTACCACCTTCTACATCTGTCTCTCTGATTAGTGCCAAGAAATTTGTTCTCATGGTGGTCAAACCAAAAGAGTCCAAAAGGGCTAATGTTATAGCCCTAATTACATAAACAACACAACAATAGAAGCAAATAGATACCAAGATGAAGAATTTCATGGCCTTCCATCCACAAACTGATGGTTAGACAGAAATGGTGAACAATAAAGCCCTGCACAGTTCCATAAATCACAGCCCCTTCCAAGTATGCATTGAGAATCAAATCAAAGTACAACTACCACACTTGATGAAAAATATTGATGCAATGGGGACCATTACCTCTCAAGGAGGGAGGAATGATCTGAACAATAATTCAGATGATAATTCGGGTGATGGGTCTACCCTAATTGATGGCAAAACTTCCAGGAGCCATAACTTTTACACCGTAGCTCTAATTGACTCACCATTTGAACCATTGGAAAGCTAATAATGAGGGGAATGTCATGAGATGACATGAGCTCTACTCAATAAATTTTGACCCCCTAAAACCCAATGTAAGTGTCCCAAATTTCAATTTTAGTAGTGCAATCTAAAAATAATAAGTTTCTAAAAATAGTAATTCCTCAAATTCTATATTGTTGTAAATCATGGAAGTCAAACCAATTCATCTCCCTTGAGATTGGTGACCTTCCACATCCTCCCCACACCTTCAAAACATGTATAAATGAAGATGTAACCTGAAATGGAAATCAGACATCTCTTCTCAGAGATAAGCATATGTTTGGGTCTACAATTTTGATAAATAAAACATCTCTTTTCAGAGATAGCATTATTTGAATTGTGTTGTTCTTATTTCTGAATTATCTTTCAACCAAAGGTTTTGAGTTTTGGATAAATATTATTTTTGATACCAATAGAAGGACTGGCCATCATGCCAAAAGCTCCAGAGTGATCTAGGTCCTCTTCCACACCACTATATGGCCCAGGGACTGAAGCACCTGAGGTAGAACCTGATCAGACACGTGGCAGTAGTGTATCACTATCCCTAAGAAGGGATGTATGGATCATTCCCACCAGATTTCATGGGACTCAACCTCAAGACCTAGCTCTGATACCAATAGAATAACAAGCCATCATGCCAAAATCTCTAGAGTGATCTGGGTCCTCTTCCAGACCACTATATGGCCTAGGGACTGAAGCACCCGAGGTGAAACCCGATCAAACACATGGAAATAGCGTATCGCTATCCCTAAGAAGGGATGTATGGATCATGAAATGATAAGAGAAGTGTATTTTTAGAGTCAAGGTGTAATTTTACAAATTTGAAAAATTGCACTTTGCATTTTGACCTCTACTTTTTCTGAGTGAACTGGTGCAATGGAAGTGGGAAAGTAGAACTTGAGGTATATTTTGAAAATTTACAAGTTGCATTGTGTAACCAAATTTTTTATTTCCATGGGTAGGGTAGATGGAAATAATCATAACTTCAATTGCACATTACAACTTTACAAATTTCAAAATGCAACTAGAGTTTCAGTTTCTATGAGCTTAGTAATTGGCAGAAAGTGAGACTCAAGTTATAATTTATAACTTGTAAAGTTGTAAATTACAACTGAATTTTTGGTTTATGTTGGGTGAAGTGATTGGCAAGAATTAGAGGTTGGAGTGCAATTTAAAACTTTTCAAGTTGAGAATTATACCCAAATCTATAGTTTCCATCATGTATATGAATAGATGGAAGTAGAGGTTTGATTATAATTTACAACTTTGTAAGTTGCAAATTGCATCCAAATCTCTGATTTCTATTAGGTTTATGAAAAGGGTATCTTGGGTCACTTTGAGGCTTTTTTCCCAAAAACTTAATGGGTCTCCCCTAGGGTACAATATGTTTTGGCATTTTTGGCTCAAAAATATTAATAAAGCCTACTACACATGTTATACTAGAACTTGAATAATCTATAAGTGATAACCTATGGTATTACCTATTGTATGGGAACCTTCCCCTATACATGTGCATATGCTTTTACCTACTCGCATCTCTCCTTTGTTTCACTCTATTCTGGGGATACTCTGATTACTGAGTTCATGGCCTAGTCGATAGGATGGGTTGGAATCTTACCCATCATGTTATATGGGCATATTTCACATTGGCATTTATAACCCCACCTACATAATCCCACATGATGGGTTATACAATATCAAAACTAGTGAGATCTTGGGTTCTTGATATTGATATCCCCCACTCTAATTTATCATGTGACATGTGTAGAGAAGTCAGTATTATTTGACACATATTATTGTAGGATAAACTATCATTGTACATGATATGGTATGTACTTATCCAAAATGAATTCATGATAACCTATAATGTGGCATGGTGTCAACATATATGTGGTCATAAAGTTTTCCTTTATCTAACCAAAATAAATGGCCATATAGGGCTGCCAAAAGAAGTCACCATCTACCTTATCATTGATGGTTCATTGGTATTATTACAAGTCTCCCTGGTGGCCTTGTTAACCCACTCTCATCTATAAATAACCATAGGAGATAAGATCCTCAGGTCCTCTCTAAAATAGCTTACCAACTGGTCAATCTATAGCAATGTGATCCCAATCTTAGACCTTGAGTAGAGTGTTGTGTATATTGAATCCTATTTGATAAGTGATCATATTCAAGTCACAATATATTTGAGCCAATATAACATGACCCCATGCAAAGTGAGTGGTGAAGTCTAGCATAACTCTAACCACTCTTATGAGCCTGATTTGAGAGAATTATACACTCTTGTCAAGTAATAAGAGGCCATTGATAAGAGGCATAAAAATTAATACCTCCTAGGGCACTAAACCCTATACCATAGGTGGTTATACTTCAATAAAAAAAAATTGAGTCCAAGCTAGGTCCTCTATAGCATTAATATCAATATAGCTCTCTATCAGTATAATATCTATCACACCAATAAGATCATTTGGTACCTTTATTTTTCCCTCCAACATCTAGTATATGTGTTGACCCTAAATAGGCATTCATATGATCCTATACACATCCTATAAATTCATGGTATCCTCATCAATTAGTAGATGAAATGTAGAAGTATCATAATGTCAATGCTCTAGTAGCACTGATAAATACTCACAATCAGCTCAAATAAATAGTATTCAAGTTATATGATATAAATCTACTACCTCTAAGAGACCCACTAACTCCTTTAATTAATCAAATCTATCATTTTATTTTAAATTTATACTTTAAATTTTATTCTTGTATCCTTTTTTGTTCTTTATTATATACTAAATTACTAAATCAGGTAATATCAACATTTTCCCAGTGATCTCACCATTTGGAAAAGGCATTCTTACTAATCTATAGGGTGATCCTACCATTTTCCTCATTGGTCCATGACTCTACCATTACATAAGTCATTCTTTCCATTTATTAGGATGACCTCATTGTTTATAGTGATTTCATCATTTTTGTGTGCTTAGTCATTCTCTAGTGATTTTTTCAATTGACATAAGATTTTACTAGTTGACTAGTGACCTCACCATTTTATCAATAATCCCATTGTTTACATGATTGACACTGAAAAAGGTGATATCACCATTGTGGTAATATTCATTGATTTTGGTGATTTCAATATTTATATTACAAATTCACTGATTGAATGGAGAAATCACCATTTGCATCAACTTTATTTTTTCCATTTTTTAAAAATGGTGAAGTCCCTAAAGTTTGGTTTTCTACCCCTTATAAATGTCATAAATGTAAACATTTAAACAAAACTAAGGGCATGTACCTATACCCCACTCCCTAGTGCTCATTGGTACTCTCGAATGTGATCCCCAAGGTGTGTTTGGTGAGGGATATTTCTCATTTTCTTCATCTCTCTCATGCATAAAAAACTAAGGATCTAAAGTGTAATATTGGAGGGTAAAATGAATGTTTTTCACCCCCCATGGGTGAATTTATAGCCAAAATTTTGAATTTTTACCCCTTGGGCCTATTTATGATCCCTTTTTATTCCCAAGAGGCTCATTTTTGCCTCCTTTACACATTTTTTGGTCTAGTTTCTTCTAGACAATTCATTTTTAAGCCTTTTTTGTTGAAACATGTGTTTATTTCTTCTTTTCGAGGGCCCACCTATTAAAAATATTTTTTTTGCTCTACTCTCAAGGGGGAATCATGGGTATACCAAGCAATGTTTGGTGTATCTTCAATATTATCAATGTGTTTCTTTGAGTAATTAGATGCTTTTTATTTCTTTTCTTTTAGTTTGTGTTTGTTTGTTTCAGTGTATGAAATTTTGCTTCCTATTTGTATTTTCAATTCAACTTAGTCTATAGTATTGATAGGGTCATCATCATGTTTCCTTTTACACAATTGTACTTGAGTTTATCCATTGGCATATGCCAACATTCCCATCATAGTTTTTTTATAATTGGTGTGATGTTTTCATTTGTTTATTGGATCAGTGGGTCAATCTTTATACCCATTATGTATTATTCATCATGTTTTTTTATATCATGGTGAATACCATTTTGTTATTATATAAAAAATTAAGATGTTAGAAGTCTAATCAATAATGTTTTAGCAAGATCTCTTCCTATCTACTATCCCCCAACTAGTTAATCATGTGCCTAATCATCATTTATTAGAATGAAAATATACCCTACTTGGGTAAACCATTTAGACTGATAAACATTCAAACCTACCTTATAAGGGTAACTCCTTGAATCAAATTATCAAATCTACCCTAATAGGGCACATTATTATAAATCAAACAATAATGCCCTTTTTGGGGCCAATTCCCTCACATAGTCTTTCTTCTAATTCTAATACCACATATTTTACCCTATTTGGGGCAAGTCAAATTTTGTTGCTTATTTTGGGACATATCTAGTTCTCCCACATTGGGGGTAATTTATTTCTATTTTCTTTTACCATAAGAAATTAGTGAGTACTGGCATTAGTCCATTTGTGCTTAACCCTCAATGGGGCATCATGGGTCACTGATTATTTTTTTAATTAAATTTTTCAACTTCTTCTTAATGAATTTTTAATTCTTTAAAAATATGTTACTATGCTTAGTGTTTTATAATTCCTTCTCAAACATGGTAAAAATTTAGACACTCAATTCTCATCACTATCATGTTGAAATTGTAAGTTTGAATGGCATCCCACAATAATGCACAAACTAAACCAAAACCATCAAATACTCTAATTCATACACACATGTCACATGAAATTATTGAACCACATTAATATGTCCCTAATTGGGGAATTTTTCTTTATGAAATCATTACTTTCTTCCAATTCAGCTCCAATTAAATTATGACTAGCAGATTGACATTATCAACCAATAATACATGATAACTAATCAAATTCTAAGAATTATAAAATGCCTAATAAGAATCACTTAACTAATTAAATATAATTTAATTAAACAATGAAAAATCCATGTTAAATTAGTGAATATCTAATTTTGGAAAATGAAAATTCAACAAATATCTAAAAAGGTGACATCATCATGACATCATTGGTTACAAAGTCAAATATGTAAAATATCAACATAAATGCAATACAAAATATAAATGTTGAGCCATGCCTATTAATTACTCCCTTATTCCAAAATATTAATTACAACATTAATGGCATTTGGTCTCCCAATTTGATTCAATCTTGGATCACACATATTGATCTTGATATGGATGATCAATATCATTTTAGGAAAACTATAAATAAAAGGGCCTCCATGAAAATTATCAAGATTTATCTGTATAAAGATATAATGCAAAAATCATGCTAAATTTTTCACCATTTATTCATATTGATTGATCAAATTCATTGATGGACAAGGGTAGATGTTTTTAGAAATAACATAGTGCATTGACAAAGACTCCTACTTCACAAACCAAGCTCAAGTATTTGCAAAATAATTGTTAGATGGGGTCTTCAAGGAAGGTAATTCTTTGTCTATTAATTCTATCTCACCCTAGGTAACAATCATAGAGTGTTAGTTCTTGAATTCATTTTGTATTTCATTCACTAGCATTGTATTAACCCTCTCTATTTATTCTTCTACAATAATCATATCTAGTGTCAATCTATTAAAAAAAATTGATAATCCATCATAATCTAAACTTTTTTCTCCTCCAAATTCACCCATTTATATATATCTAGGGGTGGTCCCACTCATCACAAAGAACTCTAATGGGTAGTATCACAACATTGTGTTAATAATCCCAAAAATGTAATAAAATGTCCAATCCTAGTCCACCAACATGGTTTTCTCAAATAAATATGTACAAATCCTAATACAAATGGGTTAACATAATCCATCCCATATAATATCTATTATTATGCTCCTAAATGTCATGGACTATATGATACATGTAATAAAAGATGTATATTTCACCTCCATTTACAGTTATAAATTATTCCAGTAATGCACATATATTTCATATATCATGGAACAACTAACATAACAATATTTGAAATTAAAATTGTGGTATCACCATCCCTGTAGTGACCTCATCTATCCTACCTAATCATATATTGATGGGATCACCAAATTTAACCCAATCCCTCTTCATTATCCACTAAGGCTTGGGTTCCCACTATTTACATCTTGATAATCCACCACACATCTTATAGTGTCATAGTTATCTCCCCAATATGAATCTAGAATGTACATGTATCTACATTCCATCTCTCACATAAAGTGGTAACTATATTCATATCATATGGAATATACCCTAGTTTTGTAACATATCTCAAACTAGCCCTATCTAATATCTACTCATATTCATATGTAACGTATAACCCTCATATACTCTCCATGATTTTTCCATAGCATAACTCATGCATATGCATATCTCTCTACAAAAATATACATAAAAATGACATTAGATTCAAGATAATAAAAAATATATATTATAAATATGCATAATATTATTTATATATGCCACCATCATACTTAGACACAATCCTTGGGTAGTAACATCAAACATAGACAGCTATGTCAAATGAAACTATCAAACTTTTGGATATAACCATGAAAATTAGGATAATATTGTCACATTAAAGACACTACCATCAACTCTAAAAACCACTTCCAAAGACCTAAATTTTGACAAAATTTAAAAAAGATTTTTTTCAAAATGTTAAAAATGACTCAAAATGGAAATAATTTACACATACCAAGTCTTGTGGTCACTAGCCTATATAGAGGCCTTTAAATGCTTAATTTTATTAGTTATTGCATCACATCACATAATAATTTTATATACTTAAAGATAAATTCACAATTATAAATGGTTCAAATGAATTACCAAAAAATTATAAAATCAACCTTGTTTATATGAGATCACTTTATCTATAACTGCCAATATTCAATTACCCAACTAATACATCAAAATTTATGCACATGATATCTCCATTTCTATATATTGAGTTCATTCTCCTTTGGTTACATTGAAACACATGTAAGATGCTCTTCTGCATGGCAATTTGTTCACAAAATTTTATAATAGTGTAATAACATGAAATTTGTTACTTGAATCCTTATACAATCCTTTCCCTTAATTACTAAAAATGGAGTTACTAATCCTACACTTAGTTTTATATAGTTAATATTTCTTTGGAAATTATTAAAACTACACATTATGAAAATTGACTAACATATCATGCATATATAAAGGTTAAATACCATTACCTACACATTATACTTATAATCAAAATTAAGAATATTTCAAATAAACATTATAAAAGAGATAATTAGAGCAAAAATTCTAAATTCCAAATAAAAAAATTATCATATTTTATAAGAACTCTAATTTTACCTTAAATATGGCTCATATGTTAGTACATATAGTTCTTACCAATGATTAAAATTCTCTAGACATATACATATTTTGATATGATTGATTTGGTACCCTCATCCTTCATATCAAAAGTGGGCATATAGTGGGATTTATAAATTTCACATATATATTTTGACATGTTATAATCTTTTTGATATACATATTTAAATATTTTTAGGTCATGTTCCATGTATATGT
This sequence comes from Torreya grandis, assembly GCA_037957365.1. NCBI lineage: Eukaryota > Viridiplantae > Streptophyta > Pinopsida > Cupressales > Taxaceae > Torreya > Torreya grandis. Next base: position 616,521 of record JARHVA010003228.1, read on the forward strand.
GATCATTTTACAATATAGGAGTTATATATTTTCAAATATACACATTCAAATATATTTGGGGGTATATTTCGTACATATGCACATGATTTACCAAGCATGAGATACATTTTATAACATCTCAAAAAAATAGCATATAGGTGCAAGGAATTCTATATCATGTTATCACCAAATATTTCATATTTTATGGTGTGAATTACGTTCATGCATGTAAATTATCATAGTATATAATATTATCACCAATTATGGGACATTAATTTTATTCATGCACATATTCACTTTTGTAGATTTATATTCGAATAAAATATTTAAGTCCATATTCAATAGTATATTCATGTTTAAATTAGTGATGTGGTTGAGATTCAATACCCTCAATGGCCTAGGCATTACTCTATGAGCCCATTGTTGGCTCCAACCTTCCATGTTTGGGTTTTAAGATCAGTGAACTATTAATTGCATGATTTATGCAATTGAGGTTGAATGACGCTCAATAGTCCAAACACATTTTATAATATTATCCATTTCCCTAGATAGTAAGTGAACAAGATGAAATCATCCTTATACATTGCTTGTTTCAATTGGTGACCCATGGCATCTTCACTCTCCACAACATTATCACACTCCAAGAATGGAATAATACCACATACAAACAAGTGTAGTTCCTATTTGAATATCATTTTATTTATTATTATAAATATTATTTTTACTTCAATATAAATATATTTTATTACATTTATCATCTTTTTTAAGAACATATGGATACTATATAATAAAAGATCCAAGTTCACAATCACTAAAGTAGGTTTGCATTCTCTATATCCCAATAATTCTAGTATTTTTAGTTACATTAAAATGATATATTAATGTGGGGCATGGGATGGATTTGTAGATACCCAAAATTGATACAAACATTGTTTACACCATGACTTTATGTAAATTTTTATGAAGTGGTCCCCAGTTACAAATAGGGAACTTATTGATGCATTAGTATTAATATTTTAACATTTTATTAACTTTATATGACTATGTTATTTTTTATTACTTTTATCTTATTTTATTATGTCATAGGGATCCATGGTCATATTTTATTTGAGTTTGAGTTTTCCTAAGGTTTTTTATATTTTTTTTATTTAAGAACTCTAATGTTTGATAGTAGTAACTATATATGATAGAAATATCCCCGGTTCTTATCAATATCTTTTGGAAATGTTTCAATTTTATATTGTTGGTTATAAATGTTTCATTTTTCTTAGGTTAGATTTTTCATGCCACTAATTCCCCTTCAAAATTGAGATATTTATATGTATAAATTCCATTGAAGGCAAGTAGGGTAGGAAATCATTGTTACAAAGCTTACACACTAAGTGCACTCTATTCATAGATAATTTTCATTGTAAAATATGAATAATTATATGGTTAAATTATATTATGCATGATTTTACCAAGGTTTGGTATAATCAAAATAACATCTATATTTTCATCTACATTACTTGACACACACTCACTTTAAAGGATAACTACATGTAATTTGAACCCTCTTAAAATTATTGTAAATGTAGGAAATGATTAGACACAAGGAATGTCTAAGGTTTTCTCAACCCATCCCTTTTACTTGTCATCCCCATTCACATTGATATTTTATTATAAATCTATGGTTTTGAGTGAAGATAAATAATAAAAAAATATTTAGGTCTAATGGAGAAAAAATGTAAGGAATATGCACACTAGTATAAGTTAAAATGATAGATCTACACCCTCCCAAATGATCACATCAGTATTTGAACATAATAATTTATGCTAGTGATCACTAATAAATGATTATATCCCACATACCTATCAAATTAAATACCAAATTTAATTACGCATACATATATTCAAAGTGAACCTAATAAACATAAGTAGAATCACATTACAAAGTAGAACCATAAATAAGCTAAGAGATCTTTATCCATTGATTGCTTCATTTTTCTATTTTTTCCATGTGAAATAACTAATCATTAGCATTTGGTTTATAAGGTTATATTGTATATTTTATAATCTAAATTATTAAATTAATTTATATATTATTAAGGTTTAACTAATTCAAAATAGAATTAAAAAAGAATGAATCTAAATATGTTGAGTAATTGACTATGGTGGTGGAGGGGGTGGAGGAGGAAATGTCTTTGGCTAAAAAGGATACTCTTATGGAACACTCTATATTATGACCACCCAAATTCCATGTATATACTTGACACATCTATGTACATAAAATGGTTATGCATGAATCTTATGTATCCAATTGTGTCCTAAAAACATGTCAAATACCCATGTACTTAGTCAAAAGAAGATAAAAGTAGTAACTACCCCATGGCCTACCTTAAGTGGTAGCATAATTTACCCAAGATGGTTTTATTTCTCTCCATCAATTTTTTTTTACTTTGTTATACTTATTAAATTCTCATGTGTATATCCAAGAGTTTGAATAAGTGTCATATTATGAATATTTTAACTTGAACCATTGTCTACCATGACACTATGTATAGGCTAAAAATGATTGTATTCTTATATAAATAGTGATTTATAATTAAGAACACCATCCACAGTATCATTGTCATCAAATTTAATTTTAGGTCTCTATATAGTTGTAATATTTATGTTTACCAATTATACCATCCAATGGGTGATCATATGTCAAAGAAGAAGGATTTTCATTGTATGTCAAATGCACCTCAAAATTATCCTATTTTTCATTGTCACATGATTTTTAAAGGGATTGAAAAATATTTTAAATGTTGCATTCCCATTTTATTATGGTCCTAAATTTTTTTTAGGTGTGTTAAGCTCAATAATATTATCATCGATAAGATCCTAATATTTTGTCTTAATATAAAACATATGTTTATATAATTATTACTGCATATATGACCATCACAATATGCATTATTGTCATTCCCATAGGTATATTCCCACTCATATCAAATTCCTTGTATAGAGGGAATTATATAAGGTTTCACTCAAGTAACTTATACAAAATATTAGTATGAGGTTTAGGTAATCATGAAAGTTTCCTCTTTTATTGATTAGATAACACAATTTTATTAGTAGCATATGACACTAAATTAACTATTTTTTTACCCATTCTTATTATCATTCATTTTTACCTTGTAACTTGGTTTGCTTTGAAACTTTGTAGTTTAAGTAATTGTAGCATTAATCACATAATTAATATTTTTCAAAGAAATAATCTTAAATTATCAATCTCTAACTATATGGCTTAACTCATCAAATGATTTTAATTTTCCTAAACATAATAGACTCATGGAGAGGGGGAAAAATAATTTTCTTGAATATATCTTGTAACTCATTTTAGCCATAGCAATTTCCATTTTATAAATCAAGTTATTTCAACAAAATACATAGTAATTGATTGGTTGGATAAATTATTGAGTTTTTCAATTTGATCATAATAAAATTTCTCATTAATATGATCAAACAAATTCTATAAATTAATCAGCCAAAGGATTGAATAACTTAATTTATTGGAATGGAAGTTCATAAAACTAACACAAAACATAGTCCTTAACGATTCATGAAAATAAATTTGACAACATGTAATTGGAGGCATAATCTAATAATTTTGCATGAAAATATATTAGGCATCTCTCTTTGTATCACCTTTATGATCATTTAATGTAATAATAGGAGTAAAAAAATCCATAATTAAGGGATAAGATCGAATATCTAGAGTTAATGGATTATGAATCAAAGTATAATAATCACTAGAATGACTTGATATATAAGTAACATGATCTAACTACAACACCTTAGCTTGTAGAGATATAATAATATACTTGAAGGATAATATAGTACACAATGATGATGATTTAAAATGAGTAGAAATAGTAGGATGTATATTGGTTGTATATGTAGTAATATACATGGAAATATGATGGAAACATTGTGTTACCCCCACACTATATGTGGGCATCACATTTGTAGCTAAATATGTAGACATAAGAATAGTATAAATAGTAATATTATAATAATGTATAGTGGAATCAATGCCTCGAAAAGGTATATTAGTATCATTGAAGAGGTCCTTTGGATTTTCCTTATATGTGATAACCTGAATATGATTTTTTCATCTCTTATTACATATATAAATTCACTAGGTGTCACTGAAATTAGGAATTAGGTGTCTTGGATAGTTTTGACAAATCCATAACACTATAGATACCTAAAATGGATAATAGTGTATTTATTCCTCCAGATTATCCTCGGTAGACCGTGCTTATTTTTTTTATCAAATACACTATACCTTATTTTAATCTCTCTTTGTGTGTTATATTGAGGGCTATTTATGTGTAACATCTATAAAATTTCCTTTATTTATTTGATACGCTAGGTCTATTTTAGACACTAGGTTTAGGCCTATATAAATGGAAAGATGTGATTTGATCTAACGTCAACCATTCCCCAATGAATAAATAAGCACTACCTATGTATCCAATACTATGAAGATGGAACTCAAACCACATGTAGTTCTCCCTATTAGGTGTATGTGTGCAATAGTGTTCCTTTAATGAAGGCAACATTTAATATATATTTTTAAAAATTATAAGTGGAAAACTTGGATTTTTTTAGGTTATTTAGACTAAAATAGGTCCCACTCCTTATGATTGATTACTCAATTGGAAAGTTTGGGGCAGTCCCTTTGAATGTGTAAGTGTTATAACAAGGTTTTCTTAACAATTATAGATGATCTTATAGGCTTATACCTAATATTTATTTATTTATATAGGAATCTATGGATACTTTTTCATGCCACCAACATTTAAAACATATTATTCAATCCATAATTATGATTTTACTTTTAAAAATTACCATTGTTTGGTGAAATAATAAATCCATCAGGTATGAACATTAAAGTATCAAAATAATTTAAGTTTGATAGAGATTTTATAGTTAAAATGGATAATATTTTTGGGGATAATGAGGAGATATTTGTTTATAAAGGGGTTATTAAGAGAGGACCTTCCACTCCCTATGGTGATGTAACTCTTTAAATTATCAAATACTTAAATATAGAGGGTCATTTTATGGTAGTTCAAAAATATCATTTTGTGTTATTAAATTACTTTAGAAACCATATTCCTATCAAATTGCCTTTTTACCTTCTCCACTCCTTATAAATCTCAATGTTGAATTTCAAAAGTGGTAGGAAGACATTACCTCTACACCATGAATTTATTTTTCTCATCCATAAATTTGTTAATGATTTAAACTATGGCCCTCCTCATAATAAAAGTAGGGGTTCTCAACTTCAGAGCTAGAGAGGAACTAGGAGAGGCCTATGTAGGTTAGCCAAAACCATTTAATTGAGGGAAGATTTTGTAAGGAATGGTAAGTTCCCTTTAGTCCAGTCAATGATAAATAAATTTTAAGATAATGAAAACATGGGAGAAAATCTAGTTGATAATCATATTCTTGAAGTGGTGGAAGGTCTAAATATCTTTAGATATAAAGGAGCTAAGGGAGTTAAGAATGATAAACTTGAGGAAATCACTATAGGTAAATTCTAGATTAGAGAATAATTTGATAATGTGGTGGTAAATCTTAAAAAGTAGAGTATAATCACTATACTAAAAGGAGAACTAGATCTTCACAGAGATTTATTAAAATGGTTTTAAAAGACCACAACATGATTAAGGAGTCTATTAGGAATTAAATCAAGAATGAGGTATATTATGTACTAAAGAGGAGTTATTGGAAGTTTCAACTTAGATCAAGAGATTGAAAAATTAATTCAATAGCTTAGAGAAATAAAAATAAATCCTCAAGGAAAATATAGGGATCCTAATTAACTTTAGAAAGGTATCCATGAAAAATTACTTAACGAGTATGGATGGACTCAAGTTTCTCATCAAGAGAAAGCAATAGGAGTAGATCTCTATCAACTTGAATAAAATACCCAAGGGAAAATCTAAGGAGATATAATCTAACATACAGACCCAAGATATTATTAAGATGGAAAGGGTTATTAAGATGATCATTAACAACTAGGAGGATGTGTTTAAAAACAAAAAAGGATGAATGACTTGTTTTTCTTTCTTGTTATCTTAGTTTTTTTATATATACTATTTTTTTATTGTTTTGATTCTATTTTGAGGCATTTATTGTTTTGGACATACTCTTTTTTAATATATGGATTCTAGGCCAATTATATATGATTCATGTTAATGGTAGGGTCCCTATCTAAAACCCTCTTTTACAAATATTAAAAAATAGACTTAGATGCCTACAATATTTTACGAGTGTCCAACTCTATGATTTGTGTGATCAACTCTTTTATGATTTCAATGTTGGTTCCTTCTATCTCAACCAAATGGTATTTTCATCTATTAGCAAACAATTTGGATACATGTGAGTCATGCTCTTCTATTCTCTACATAATATTAGTGAATCCTCCCACCTGAAGGATTATTCAAGCCTTTTCTTCTTGTCTACATCCTTAATGAAGGACAATTCAATTATGTGAAGGTCTCATCTAATACTGGAAAAGGCAAACACAAAATTGAATGCACCAAAATTAATCTTGAATAATATTCGGATGTGAGGCCTTTTGGAAAAATACATAAGAGTCTTGAGTCTAATCAAATTCCTTGTCAAGGAGGAAATGAATCATCTCAGTTTCTTATAATTTCCTATAAGATAGGAATACTAATCTAATTATCTAGAGATAATATAAGTATGATAATTAATAGGCTATGCATAGACAATGGAATTCCTATAGGATATTGATAGTGAATTGATAAGTTCAAACCCATAAAAAAGATTTGGATAGAATATAAAAGTATGGAATATCCATATGTGTATGTAAAATTCATGTAAGGTGAAGGTAGTCAATATTAAAATTTCCAAGTGTCTACTACTATATTTTAGTTTCTAAAAAAATGCATTTAATTAAAGTAGAGGAGTATCAAAATTGTCATAAAAGTTTTGATATTTTCTTAAATAATTTGATGGTATTAATTTTTTCTAAGAGGGAAAGGAATGCATATATAATAAAAAAACAAAAATGAGTTTTTAAGCATCAAAAGCTTAGAAAATTATCTCATAATGCAAAATCATCACATTATTATATTCTAAAAAATCATCAAATTGATTTAAAATCATTGTTATCTTAGAAAAACATTTTTTTGATGGAAAAGAATTAAAAACACTAAATTGATGGAAAAGCATCAGAAACTTAAAAAGCATTGTATCATGGGAAAACACATTATTAAAAATCATTGTTGGTATAAAAAATCTTCACATGGAATAAATAACATTTTGGGTATAGAAACAATTCATGTGGATGAAAAAACATTGTATTTTTAGATAATATTTATAGGGATATAATCAAATTGTTCGTTTATAAAATATTCACATGTACAAAAAAACATCACAATTATAGAAAAGATTTGCATTGATGAAAAAGTATCTCAGGCCTAGAAAATACTTACAAGGATGAAAAAATATTACAACTTTAAATATTATACAAACTAATAAATGTGCATAAATATATAAAAAATCAAAAATGGTCACAAACATGTTTAAATTTGGGTCAATAGATTTACTTGTAGGTTGTAAACTATAACATTGGAAGAGTTTTGAATTGGATCAATATATTTCTTGATTTTTATCCACAAGAGTTTCCTATATTTTTATATTTAATCACCTATTTGTTGGATCTTTTTATATTGTCCAAGTTGTCAAACATTTCAAAGTTTCAACTTATATGGATGAAAATAACATTTTACTCTCATTATGTATATAGCTATATATAATATATTTAGGTTGTGTAAATCTAGTGAATTTAATTACATTTCAAAATTTCCATCTAAATTTTTTATGAGTCTGATGCCAAGGCCCATATAATGTGTGGTAATATAAACATTATTTAAAATCATTGGCCATCAATTTTTTCAATATCCACAAACAAAACCCTGTTAGGATTACAAATTATTTCACTATTCAATTAAGAAACACTAATATGCATGTGTTTTTTTGGCAACGTATTGTGTAGCATGATGTTATCCATATATCTAATACTAAATCTATAAATATTGAATAGTCAAATAACTATTAATGTTTGTTTCTAAAGTTTTCCTTATCTATGTTCATCTTGTGCTTACCCTAGCATGAATGTTCACCGTATTGGCATATAAAATAATAAGGATTACATATTTACCTGAGGAAAATAGAGATACATGGGTCATAATTGGTTATTTTAAAATATAAGAAATCATGAACATTGTTGATTATTAAAATAAGGTGCAAACCAACACTTGATATTTAAAATATTAATTAAGTATTATTCAAAAACTCAGTACCCAAACACTATCATGAACAATAATAGATAAGTAATAAACATGAAGATGACACCAACTATTAAAGAAATCATGTGTCTATTTTCATTAATTATCATTTTACATGAGTTCCAAATACTTATTATACTTTAAAAAGTCAATGCTAAAAATAGTAATTCTAGTAGCATAATAATAAAAATAACTTATTCAACCCCATAAACTATGAATCAAGTTAATGTTATTTAGGTTTAATCTAACACCTTGAATTTACATTCATTATATGTTCACCCCTTAAAATGCATAATTTTTAAATAATAATAGCAAATTTTAATTGCTCTATATTGAACTTATTTGAATAAAATATTAGGAGATTTATCTCATGCCATGCTAGATCTTCTCAATACCATTTCATGTAATGCATTATCTTAATGTCTACACACTTAAAGACTCATTATATACTAGATTTATAAATTTATGTTCCTTATTTTTCATTCTATCATTCACATAACCACATTCACTTCACTAAGCTTCATGGTTTGCATTGACTAAATTATCATCATTAATGCATGGTGAGACTTGTTAAATACTTCCATTCTAAACACTCCCATATTTATTAATACATCTATGTGACAAATTTTTTGGACACTTCTGATATTAATGGTGTACTACTAGACTTCATAAAAATTGGGGCTTCACCCGATCTACCTATGTCTTGTACTTCTTGCATCGTAATTATTTAAAAATATATGCACCTCCCACACCATCCAAGTGAAAACAATGATGTGCACTCTTATACTTTGAAAAAAATAGAGGCAAACATCACCCACACCATATATTTTCACATTCCTATAAAATCATTCAATTTCATGTTATTATTCTAAAAACTCTATCATGTCCTGTTAATTCTCATCTTCAAATCCATATGGATAGTGTGGCCTGAATTGTTTACACCTTGTTATATATTTACATGGAAAAAATTTTAAGCAACCATGCATAATATTTAATTTCTTTCACTTTCTTCATGGCGACTTGTATTTTTGAAGCAATTTTATCATATATATCTTGAATAACTTTGAATCTTTTCTCTAATTCCTAATGCTTCTCCTCAATCTATACTCATAAATGTCCTTAAGGAGTTTTTTTCACTCAGCTTTGTATTTTGTTTGGAATGATTTTTCATCCATCTATTTTTTCTTCCTTGAATGATTGATTAGGCATGCATTTTTTATCTTTATTTTTCAAATAAATCTCTAGAATACTTGGTCTTATAAGTTTAATTTTTCTTAAAGATTGGATAGTTTGTTCTCATTAATTTACAACTACTTATCAAATTCATGTTGTGTTGTCTCATTTTATTATCCTTATTTTTCTATGTGAGTGCTCTTATTCTTCTTATTTAATAATCATTCAACCATCATGACTAACTAGTTGATATCCTTAACCCTTTCTAAATCAACTCCATCATTTAATCTTGGTTCATATCATAGGATTTTTATGCAATTTTTAAAAACCTTTAGCTCCATGATCATTAATTTCTACTCCACTTTCATGATTTCTTCAACCTCCTCTAATTATTTTTTATTTCTTTTTGAAATTGCATTGTTTGAAACATTTTGGCATGACACCTCTATAGCCATCTTACTGGTATACACTCTACTTGGAATTCTATCATTTTTGATGATCTACATTCACAATTTCTCACTCCCCATAAATAATTTATAGTAATTATAAGAACACAAGTATTAAAAACTTTAAATGAGATATATTCTAGTTGTTTTTTAAAAAGTAAAGGATAATTAATTGTATGTTTACATAGAAGTGCTCTCTTCACACAATGTGCTCCATTAAAAAAATATTCATCAGGTGTATTCTTTTGTAAATTTTTCTTTATTTCATTTTCTTAATTTCTAGTGTTTTTTTAGCATGTATTGGTGCATAGGCTCTGATGTTAAATATATATACCATGGATTTCATAATTTTGGTGTACCATCATTGGTCCCTTAGTGATGCAATGTTTCCACATCATTTTTTTATTTTTTTATTCCCTTGATATTTTTTTCCCCTGTCATTTCATCCTTATCCTTTTCTATATCATTATAATGTACTTATTTCTCATCTCTTATGCCAAGAATCCTCACATCCTCCAACCCCAAATCTTATTTTATCACATCTATTTCCTTTATTAGTTCCTTATCACTTTTTAGTGTGATTTCATCCTCGTGTAGTGGATTATCATCCATGGTAATTTATTATATAGAGAGTGCTAAAGAATATAATGATTCCCTATAATCATGGATATGGAACTTAATGTTTCATCCATTATATATTTTGTATGTGTTGATACTATGGTCAAGGTGTCTTCCTCAAATGTTGTATGTGCAATGTTATCCTTTATCTATGATGTATCCTTATAAGGCCTTACTGCTTATGTTATTGGAAATGGTTGTGTAGTCTACTTTAGTGGTGACTTCATCAGAGGTAAAAATGGATGTCTCAAGTTTATGATCAATAAATTATCCTCATTATTTTCATAATCTATTGTATTTATTGAGGTTGTGTGCTTAAACTATTCAGTATCAGTTAGTGCCTCTACCTCATTCACTACTTACCTTAAATTTCATTTACTACTTTACTATAGGAAGTTATGTTATGTGGTTTCTCAGTGTGCACATCATTATTTATCCTTACCATGAGGGTTGATCCCTCATCTATTTTAGCATGCACCACCAACTCAAATCTTTGATCCTTATCTATTACTTCCATTTACACTTGTATTTATTGGGTGATGCATTCTCCTTTGCATTTCCTCAGCTTTAAGGCATAAGAGATGTGATAGATATGGTCATATTTATCTTTACCTATCATTTATAAAAGAATATATTTTATTGATTTTGATTTTTTTATCATTTGACTCGTGATCTTTTTCAATGACTACCTTATTAGGATATTTATAGTCTTTGAGTAATAAGATGTTTTCATCAATTTTCTCATTTTTGAACTATGGTTTACATGAATTAGGCAATTTATTTTTAATGTTATAAAAATAATGTGATAAAACACCATATGGAAACATTAGATAGATTTATATATTACCAATCTACAAGAATATATTTAAGATGGAGTGGTGTATGATGACTAAAATTCTATCATAGTTATCATAAGATTATGGAATTCTATACAAATTGTGCCATTCATAACAAAAAGAAATCATCATGGTATTTTTGATATCTTTATTATCTCCCTATGCTCAAAATAATCAACCCTTTATAGTGTCCTTGGTCATCTTCATAAGTCCTTGTGATGCCATAATAGTTCAGGAGAAGGTCATTTGCCTTTGGGACCATGGGTAAGAGGTTCGTGTAATGAGTTCATGTCATGAAGTGTTGTGTTAATCACCCTTTCACTCTATTTTAACTAATTCAAGTTTTCATTTTGTGTTGATTATGTCTATGGGTCTATAAAAAATCTTGATACAGTCCTTATGATCTAAAATCATGCATGATAAGGTGATCTATGACACTGTAGTCCATAACCAGTCCTATGTCCTTTTAAGCATGCCAAGAACCTAAAAAATAGGGTAGAATTAAAGAGATTAGGGGATAATATGAGGAAGGATGGTAACTATTATTTAAATCATTAGCATAGTTTAATGTTCTTTAGCAAATGTTAAGGTATTTTTATTCAATTAATGTTTCATTTTAAATCATGTATATTTTTCCTTTTAAGGGTGTCTAAACCATGAGAATAGTATTTTTATAATCCTTAAGACATCATTGAGTCATTATCAAGGGTTAAAAATTTCCAAAAGGGTCTTATTTCCATCATAATATCATTTTAAGGCAGTTTTATATGTGAAAAGAGGTCTTTTTGGAAGTCAAATGCCTTTCATTCACCAAGAAGGGGGCCACGCATGTGAAAAATGACCTTTTAGCTTCCATCCACCTATACTCTGTAATTTTAAAGTATATTTGACTTACCATTTCCCTCTTTTTTTCCTCCAATGGCCTTTCAAGATCTCAAACCTCAATAAATGCATAAAAATGATGTTTTATAGGTGTTTCTATGACTTATATAGATTTATAGAAATAGGTCAAAGTCCAAAGAGATAAAATATTTTATAAAGATCCCTTGCATGCACCTTAGAGAATAATCCATGTCTTTAGTGTGCAAAAAAGGGCATAAAATGTAGTGGAACCTCTGTTGAGATCTTGGCAAGATCACAAGGGCTAGTTTTAATTGAATGGTATGGTCCTTACAAAGGGGATTCATAGCTCAAGATCTTATCCAAAATTAAGGTCCCTATTTATCTTGTAATCAATGGCATTGGTTTGAAAATCAAGGCCCTAGGCTTTATGAACAATCACTAAGACCCCTTGGAGGTCTTAACACCTTTGTAAACTCTATAAGCTTAGTAATAAGTAGATTTATGAAAATTTTGAGCAGATTATGATAGCTTGAGAATGGATAAAGGTATCTAAAGGCATGTTAAGTGTATTAGACCCAGCTGATCATGTTTTCAATGCACTTATAGGGTTAGATCAACATATTATTTCCCTTATAGGTAGATTAAAAGTCATGTGAAAGGTTCCTATGTTTTCATGAAGGAGTAAAAACATAGGGTGATCAATGCAAATTTCCATTTCTTCCTATATGTTCCTCACATACTTCACCTAGTCACCATTTGGTCAAAATAGATCTCCTTCAAGTTCCTCAATGCTCATAATGTGAAGGAAGGAGAAAGGCTCCAACCATGACCTAGTTGTTCTCATGGCAACCCATCTCCAAGCTAAGAGCATATGAGTGATGTCTCATTCAAGTTGTAGGGGTGGTTTAAGATTATGGAGGAGCTCCTTTTTCAAGAAAAACAAGTTTCCATATGACCCTCAAGATCAGTACACATAGGCTAGCTCCAAAATAATTTGTTGCCTTTTTATCATGGTTTAACATTTATTAGTGTTGTTTAAGGTTTTTGTGGACTCCTAGGTTTCACTTTCTCCCTCAAGATGCCTGATTTACCTAGCCAAAAGCATTTGCCTTGTTGAGTAATTAGATGGAGATGTTTAAGGTCTTAATAAGTAGTCTTGAGTGGGGAGTAGTAGTCCAAATGAGGTCTCCCAAATACATCTACTATATAATGAATTCATCAAGCCATTTTCACCTCATAATGGGTTTTGGCTTCCAGACTTAGAACTTCAAAAGGATTATGTAATGCACCTATAGGTTTAAGTCTTCATGCATAAGCCTCTATGTGAAAGTGAGACCAAATGTTTGTATAATGCATGAAATTCCAATGAAACTATGAGAGAAGAATCCCAATCAAGTTTGTACACTATTAAGAGTTTAATTACATAGTTTAGAAGGTCAGATTCATGCCCAACTTTAAAGAGTTATCCCAAATCACCACCTACATTTGAGCCTAGTCATATGAAAGAAAAGGATATATACTTGTGAAGATGATTGTATTGAGGTAGGTTATTGAGTTTCAAAGTAGGCCAACTAGGTTCCCTATATGTATTAGATAACCTTTATCTTGTTCTTTGACCTGTAGGAAGGCTCCAATTGCATTTAAGTGCTCCCAGTCACCACCTATAGGGTTGTAGTCAGGTTGTCTCCAACCTTAGGAGTGAAATTCCACATATACATTGAGGTTGGGATTAAAATAAAAGAACATATTAAAAAAATTGTGTAAATATAAAGGAATATGAAATAATGACTAAAACAAGCTAACTTAGGGCCCTCTAACTCTGCATACACAGTTGGCTTAATGTATATAGGTCTTCATAGTTAGTTGGAGTACCTAGTTAGTTTGAATTACTAAGGCAACAAACTATGTGAAAGTGACCTCATGGTGGTGTATGTCATCTCTCTGGTACTCAAACCCTTAAAATTATAGTCAATTTTAAGAGAGTCGCCTAAGCCTGACTAAGCATTCATGATAAATAGTCCTATGTATATGGTTATAGAGTGTGTTTAATTACAGAGTATGAGAGAGACCCTAGTCTAAGAAGTGTTGAAAAACCCTGAGATCACACTTCATGAGATCTCCAACTCCCTCAATAGTGAATAAAATGTAAATACATATCACTTAAGTCTCTAACATCAACTAGTTTGAGCACCTAGTATGAGCCAAGGATGGTCATGGCAGACTTAGAAGGGGAGATGATAGAGGTAGGGGTCTAAGCCACTATGGGAATATGTAAAATTTTAAATCAAATATATATGCATGATAATAAATTTTTAAATTCACCACAATCACCTATGCTTGGTCTAAGGTCTTAAGGCTCAATTCAAGCTTATAAGGCCTAAAACCCTACTTAAGCCCTCAAATCCCCAACTCCATTATTTTGACATGAAAAGATCTTCAATAATATCTACAACCATAAAGGGATCAATGATGATGATACATTCCTTTAGATAGGTGTTTTAGGCAAGATAAGATAGGGTAAGTGGAAATTTGGCCTAATAGCCCTCTTTGAGCTCCATCACCCCAGTATGCCAATTTGAGCTGCTAGTTTAAATGCTCATATTATACATGACAAGATGCATGAGACATAGTTCACTTAGGTAAATTTATGGACCCATATTTAATTTCCATCCATATTGTAGAGAATCATTTTTATGGGAGTATCTCTATGAGCAATCCTTATATTGTAAGCATGCCTAGAATGCCTAATGAAAACCTAAAGGCTACCAACTTTTGCTCAGAATTCACCATACAAGGTGCATGGTACTAGGAGATGTTATGGATATTTAAATGGGTCTATGTACTCAACATTAATGTCCTTAATTTTTCAATCCAAGGATTTTTAATTTATAAACCATTATTCATATGGTAGGTCACTCTAGACCCTCCAAAACCCTCATGGAGGACCTGATGGATAAGAAAGTCTTCTTGATGATTTTAATAACCTAAAAACACCATGAAATCATCATTAATACACCTAAAATTCATATTTTATTTCTATGCACTATAAATTTGGCACATGTTAGGCAAAATGTATAAGGAAATGGCTTATAAGGCCTAGTTTTAAGACTGGTTGCATGTTTCTAGAGCATATTTGAAATCCTAGGTAGATTGAAAGGCTTATTGGGCCTATTAAAAGTTGGTATGGTCTTCAAAAAATCACATTTTAACCCCTATAGTAGTGTATATAATCCTAATGAACACACTTGATCTCAACCAAGGAGATAACCTTTATTTACATTAAGAAGGGAGTGTTGCAGTCATATTCCCATAGTGATGAGACTCTCAACAGAAGAAACATTATTTTAATAAATTTTTAAGGCCACTACCAAGCTAAACACATGATTTAAATATTCCTATGTCTCATATCCCTCACCCATTAGGATGACAAATGCATTGAATGGGCTATGAATGGATTCAAGGGTGGAAACTAGGAGAATAATGGACATGTTCAAGCAAGTAATTACCTCTTATTATTGGTGAATGACCTCTCACTACATGTCAAGCAATAATATATTAGTTTCAATGTGCATGAAATCTTCATGGGGTCAACTATAACCAAAAATAGACCATACACCACACTTCTACACCTAAGGGCTCATTAAAGACCATTTTACAGCCAAGATAATGCATGGGAGAAGTCATGAAGTTATTACTACCCCCACTCATGTTTGTAACTAATTATTGAATGAATTATGGTCATCATGGCCTATAATCCACACTTATACACCACATTCTCTTTCTCTCTCCTTATCATATTCTATAAATTGGGATTTAAAATCCATTATATGGATCCCTATGGTAGGTATGTGAAAGTGCTACCCATTTATATATGCAACCTTGAGATAATAAAATACTGATTTAGCCTCCATTATGTTGGTATTATAGTGTGTTAATGTTGGTTATATTTGCACAACTAGTTGATTCTTCCCCATTTATAGGTCATTGTCTTCACCTAGGTATTAATGGATTGCCTTATGTAGGTCACATGGTGTGTGCAGGTGTAAGAGATTGTACTTGTAGTCAAAATTAATTGATAATGTCCTGAATCAAGCTTTTCATTCATAATCCTTAGGTCATAGTCATATAACATAACCTCCATGTGAAACACTGATGCGTAGGAGTCTTTTTGAGAGAAAGTGTTAGTATTTAGCCTTGTTCTATCAATAAGTATTGTTAAGGATCAAGTAGAGGATACAAAACATATTGGTGCATCACCCCCTATAGCTTAGGTTTGTTTCATGTATCCTTCTATCCCTTTTCATTGATAATCAAGTAGGTTTAGGAGTTAAGTTTAGATGATGCATCAAGGAAATAGCCTCAAAACTAAAGATTCACTTCATGCAATATGCTACCCACACCTATAGGTTATTCTATTATATTATTTGGATGAGGTAAGTTTAAAACATCTTTACCTCAATGGTGCAATCTAGACTAATAATAGGTATCATACCATGTATCAATATTAATCCCATAAGATTTATTATATGGGCTAGTGCACATATGATTATTGTATCTTTATGCTAGTGATGCATCCCATAATGGGTGGATCCATACACTATTTATGTACCCATATTAAATTATGATTTCATTAAGTACTAACAAAACTAGAATCTAACCTCACCTAAAATAATCAATAGTTTTATGGGATTTATTGGAACTCTAAATAATGTCATAATAAATAAATTTTAAAACCTTAAGTTATTTTTTCTTGGTTACCATTTGGTGAATATTTCATATTTATTAATTTTTTAATTTTTTCCTAATATCCAATAGTTTATACAAATGGAAATTCACTTCATTTATTAATTAATCCTAGCTCAGAAAATATAAATCCTAATTACACTTATAATTGTTGATGCATTAGATATTCAGGATCATGACCAAGATGGATCCACTAAACCTATCTAAGGGATATCTTACCATGATAAAATCATTAGGGAGGGTTCCAAAGCCTCCAGTTAAGCAAAACTATGTAATAACCCTAAATAGGTCTATATTTTCATATTCATAAAATTATATAACAAGTAAAGTAAAGTCTAATCTAGTGATCACCAAAGATTATGGCACAAAATGGGGGTTAGTAAACATAAAAGTAAACATGCATAAGAGAATCCTAATTAATATATGTATAGGTAAAACCCTAATTCATGAAGAGAAATATATACAAAACCCATTAGTTATGCTATTTCAAACTACTAAAATAAAGGATTAAAGTTAGAGATGCTTGCATTGAAGACTAACCCATCGAGACTAAATATCTCCCTTAGCCAAAGGTGCTTTTCAAGAGGTTGTTTTGGTTTATAAGGATCACTAAGAAAGTCCAAAACATCCAAGAATTTTCCACAAGGTAAGATTCTTCTCCAAGTGTAAACCCTAAGATATAATTCCTTAAGTAGAATGTTGGAAGAATAAATTGTAAAGAAGCATAAATGAATAATTAAATCTTGTTATCTCTCTAATAAATGGCAAAATGAGTGTGTGTATATATAGATAAATCTAACCCTAAACCTTTCGTAAAGTTTAGTCGATAGGGTTGGCCCAATCGACTCTATATCTTTATTGATAAAAATAAATTAGGTATTGGTCTAGGTTGACTAGGGGCTGACCTAGACCCTAAATGAGTTTTATCAATTATATTATAGGGTTGATGGGGTTGAAATTATAATATAAATAATTGGAAAGGGTTTTAAGATTAGATAAGGGCTAATAAAGGTATAAAATGACTAGAGGTGGGTGAAAAATAGGAGGCGAAGCTTAGGGGAGTATTTTTAGGATATAGTTGGATTGATATCAAGTGGTACTATAGGGACAACAATCTTATAAAGCACCAATGGTTTTCCCACCCCTTTCTTGGTGCACCCTTTAAGGTGTGCACTTAGAGAGATTGAGACTCGATGGGTTCTTGTAAGAGAGAAATCATTATTAATTGATAAATTTTGAAAATCATATGTGTATACATATGCCCCACTCAAATATCATGACAAATCACTCAAGTACAATAGGGGATGGTGCTTCAAAAAGAACATAGCAACACACAATGTTAAAGCTAAAAAATTGAAATAATTTAAAGCATAAAATAACTAAAAGTAAATGACTAAAATGGAAATAACTAAAAAAAATTAATGTATGCATATCTTGGCTTACCTTTATTTTTGGATGGATATTTATTGTGTTTGTAGTTTTGATCATGGAGGGCATAAATATTGCCTTACACAAAACCAAGGATACAAAAATAAAGACAAAAACAAACAAATAAATGTAGGAAAGCCAACATAACTGATGTGATGTACATGAGATGTGCTTGGGAATTTGGTAAGCTAGGTTGACAAATGTTAAGTTAAGACCAAATGACCAAGTCAAAGTTTTCTAAAGTCAACGCTACTAAATACCAAAAAACTCAAACAAGTAAACCTTAAGTAAACAAGGCAAATTCACCAAATCAAACCAAAGATACATGTCAAAAATGGTAATCATGCATTAATTTGAATGTAGTAACAATCCTTACTTAGAAAAATATGGGCAAGCAAATGCTAAAATAACATTGATGAGTGAGTAGTAACAATCCTTACTCAATCATCAATGGAAAAAGTGCATAAAAGGGAAAATAACATTGGTGAGTGAGAAGTAACAAGCCAATCTCATTCAATAATGTAAAAATTACATTAAAGTAGAAATGGACTCAAGTTTTTGAAAACAAAAGTACAACCATGGAAAATTGTAAAAGAAAAACAATTCTATAAATGTAAAGCCATGGTGCAAAGAAGATAATCCATAGTCACTCAGGCATGTTTTTTTGTTCTAAAGATAGATAAAACTTGAACAAAGTAGTGATATCATGTTTTTAAGATATGAAGAAGAGGGAATATAAAAGTGAGAAAATAGATTTAGAATAAAATTGGCCTGTCAAGGGGGAAATGAAATGGGTGGAGAGAAAAGTGAAGGAAAAATCAAGGTAGATAAACTCTATAACAAAGTCAAGACACACAAATTAGGTTTGTCAAAATGAGAGGAATTTTTACATTAAGGAATCTAAAGAACTTCTCCTAGCCACACAAATCTTAGGTCAACAAATGAAGTGTGATTATCATCCCATGAATCCTATATGCATGAAATGTAAGATGGACCTACCATCTCACAATGTGTTCCCTATTCCTTAGGACCCCTTATAGAGCCATAGGTCTACTATGAATATTGTGTACTTACATGAGAAAGTAGGTAGCACCATAGATCTTTTTGAATTCTCTTATTACAATCTACTGGCCTACCACACCCTAATGGACCTTGTCTCTATCATAAGTCTAACTATTGAGTTTGAGCTTCGATTAGAAATAGGAGATGTATTATTAATCACATCTTTTGATGTGATTTTGACTTTTGAATTTGGACGATCCCTATTGTATCATTACCTTTTGATTTAAATGATTTGTATTTTAAATTTTTTTTATGGATTTTTATACTCCTCCATAAATATTCAGAGAGCAAAACATGGGTGATAAATATGATTATCATTTGAATACTTTAGACTTCATTATTGTTGACTACTAGACTTTCACCCTTATGAAGGTAGTTTTAGGCCTTCTTAGTATGAAGTAACATGGAGACAATAATAGGCTTTGGTTGGAGTAATATATGGATTGAATCTCTAGATTCTAAGGGCTATCTCCCCTTGATGTATCAATTAGGATCTCTACTCTTCAGTACCAACTTTTAATGGAAAAAATAAGGTAAACTAGAAGGTAAACCTATCTAACTGAGGTGATACACCAAAATGTATCCTATAATTATGTATTATACACTAAGAATTTTGAATAAGAACATAAACTTGATTACACTTCTCAAATGAGAGACCCCAAACATCAGTGTTTCCCACAGAGGCTCAACTTGATGCATGATCTAAGGTAGCTTATTTAATAGATCTCTTAAAGACACTAAAGAGAGCTCACACTTATCATGAATAAAATATTATTAGAGCACAATATGAACTTATAAGTATGATATAATGCTTTAAAATAGATAAGGAGGAAAGGATAAAATGAAAGGAAGTTTGTACTATCACTGTCATTCATGAACAAACCATGAAAATACACTAAACACCAACTTTGAGAAGGAATGAATTCAATATTATTCATTCTAAATATGAAAGTACAAGTGATTTTATAAGCATGGCCTTAACACAACTTATGTTAGGGATTCATTAAAATTCCAAACATTGGATTACATATAAATAATTTAGAAAGAGGAGAGAGAAAGAGATAAGAGCCCCCAAAACTAGGAAATATGAATTTACTTAGTCTTTCTCAAAACACAACATAGCATTTCATTATTAATCTCTCATCCACATTTTTAAAATGGTGTATATGTTCATTTTTATACATGTATTGAAGGTTTATGGATTCTTTATCATTTATTCCTTGTCATTGACCCATACAACATCCTAATTTTTTTCTTGAATACTCTTATATCCTTGGTCAAGAAGTCATTTCCTTCAACATAGGCCTTAAAGGTTTAGTCAAGTATTAATTACTATCTCCTTTAAAACCTTCTCCCATGATTTAAGAGGTCCATCCATCATTCTTAAGCTGTTAGAAGTGATTTGAGTGCAAGTTTGACTTTGTCTCTTTGTTAAGCATTGGAAAGAAGGTAGCTCTTGTTAGGAGTCTTTGAGACCATGTCAAACTTTAAATCCTTATCATAAAAACTTAATTACTTGTTATTGTCTTAAAATTGGCATGTAAGGTGAGGAGTAACCTTTAAAATCTTTTTAAATCACTCTTATGCATCAATTTGGGTATTTTGACTACTTGACTCCTTCATGAGCAAAGAGGCTTAGGAGAGATAATTTGAGTCTTTGCAATGGAAAAGGGAAAATTCCACCATGGATGGCTTCTTATAATTACATTATACCTATATCAAGTCATTTTTATCCATCAATAAGACCAAAAGATTCAATTTTGCTCATTTTTCTTGCTAAAGCACCTATTCCTTGTAGCCCTAAAAACATATAAAGCTCCTTGTCTAGAATATTGTATGGAAACATGGGAACATTTTTAGTACCCTATATCCCATTAAAAATCCACAAAAAATTTAATTTTTATAATCCAAGTGGTAGTACTCCTATTCCTTCACTTTCTTCTCTAATTAGGCCTAATTATGCCTCCTAAGCCTAGAGAGTAGAAATTTTGCTCCTAAGAGATCCCACACATGTGAAACTATATAAAAGTGTTTGATTCACTTTTCCTATTATATCAAAAACCTCCATGTCAATTTTTGTGTCCTAAAACCCTATGGAAGTATGCAAACCAAGAAACCACCTTGCCACCTAATCTTATTTTAAGCATGTTTAGGACTACCTTAGAAAACAGGCTTGGTTTGATCACCTTAAAAATATATAATGAAAAATTTTGTAATTTAATGGATATTAAAACTCCTAAAGGACCTCATCCAATGATTTGTAAGTTCTCCCCTTCTTTAAACACCTAAAAAACACCAAAAACATGCAAAAATAGGTCATTTGTGCAAATCCATATAAATGAAATTAGCATCAAATTACATTTTTATAACCTCCTTGGATTCCTAAATAACATATAAAATTTTTAATGAACAAAATATGTCATTATATATGCATTTTATATCTTTTTTCCATGATTGGTCACTATCAGGGTTTAAGAGAGGTTTAAGACCTATTTGGGGTCCTAACAATTATTCATAAATAAAATACATCCAAATAATCTCCACTAAATTTTAAAACCTTATTTACTAAATTTATAAACTATCCCAAATGGATCAGATCCACATGAAAAGTGTGAGAGATAGTATGAGCATCTAAAGTTGCTCTTGGGGTGGCATACTTAGTGTTTCTTAAGCTCAAAAGAGGTCAAATATGAGTTTCAGGTCCTAAAACTCCATATAACTACTATTATAGGTTCATACACCTATAAAAAAATATTATTCATTATTTTACATGTATTAGTAGTTCTCATTACCCTATTTTATGTATTGGGTATAGTTCAAGGGTCTTGGGGATTAGGCTTGTTTCATTCTTACTCGCCCTCAATGGAATTTGGAATAAAACCTAAGTTTTTTTATAACTTAGAGGTGTATTAATACCATTTATATCAATTTTTATTTCCTCAAATACCCTTCTTTAATTCTGGCCTACTAATTTTATTCTCAAACCTTAAATAGACCACCTAATCTCATGACTGCCCCTTGCCAAAGGAGTGGACCAAGTTTGAGAAAAAATAGTGGATATATACACTAATGGTATGACCTTTGTGTGAAAATTAAAGTATTTTTAAACTCATGATAACCAATTTTACCAATTTTAAAGGTATGATCATGCCTATAAAGGTCCCAAAACTGCAATCTCCCTTAAGATTGGACTGTAGGCCTGTGTGTACCCTAACATTATATTTAGATAGAATTTTGGTCCTTATTAAATTTGTATCAGACCTGAGTAGTTACATTGTGGTGTTAAAAATACTATGAGATCACTCACCAAATATCCTTCATCTTTTTGGACCCCTCTACAGTCCTCACCTTTCTTCAATCCAAATAAAAACTCAAAAGCAAGTAGACCTATATGTGTTGGTTGACTGTATAGAGTTTTGAAACATAATTTGGTTCATCTCCCTCATAATTTATTTTGTCTCAACATTATATCATGAACCATTTGTTTTTTTTATGTATACCTTAAATTTATTTCAACATACTCTGCTCCCTCTCCTTACCAATTTTGTCACGTTCTAAATTACATATTGACTGTGTCTCTTCATGACTAATGTAGGTGACTATTTAGGGAAATCTAACTGCATTATATTATGTTTTAGGTTTATCCTTAAATATAAATAACCCTATAAATTTTCCTTTAACTTTTTTCAATCTCAATTTGGATCTATTTTATCTCAACACCTATGTATTCTCTTGAGGTTTAGAACTAGCCTATACTGAGTTCTTTTGTAGCCTATAGGTGTCTCTTTAAGGTCATTAACTATGTGTAGTGAGTTAAGGACCTCCTTCATACCACTTATCTCCTCAAAACTCTTGATATTATTTGAGGTCTCAAGTTTAGGCTGAGAACACCCTCAATGTCTCAAACTCTGCCTCTCCTTTAGGTTTAGCATTGGGTTTATCTCTCAAATAGGCCTATAGATAACCAATAGAAAGGTTATGATTGAACCCTTATTTCTAGAGACTCACTCCCAAACTAAAATCCTCCCAATATTATATGAACTTAATTTTATTCCTAAATGTTTTCAAACATCTTTCACTACCTTTGTCTCTTCATTGTATGCATTGAGACCATTTTGCTCCATGAGCCACTTGTAGGTGGCCATCAAATCACTTGACTGCACCTTTTGTATTTAGAAATTCACTTATTTATTACTAACTTTATTAATGGTATTTAAATTTATCAAAATATAATTTAGGCTCAATATTTAATTTCACTATTCATGTAGATTTTGAAAACTTCCTTTTGACATTTTCAAGCTACTTATCCCTATCTCTTCCGTACATACCTATAGGTGTTTTATGACTGCTAACTCAACTTATTTTTATTGACTAATTAAGTGAATTAGGTTTTATATGGTGAAATATTATCTTTTTGATCTGTAATGGGTTTATATCTTCATGTTTTAGACCTTACTTTGAGTTGATTTGATATTAACTTGGTCAAAAAGAGGACTTGCATGTTTGGGGCATGTAGGTCTCTACTGATGGTTTAAGGCTACACAAAGCCATATCCTAAGTTCTTATATTTTTAAAAACTTTTAAAAAACTTCACACTCCCATTATCACTCAATATTTTCCAAATCTTAATACAAGCATCATATCACCTCCAACACACTTGACTAGTCTTGTATAGACTATAGGAATCCATTTTTGCACACTATACAAACTAAGGCTAGATTTTTCCTTCTTGACTATAGCTAATCTATCTTGGTCATGAATTAAGTAATTTTATAATTTTAATATTCATACTTCAAGCTCACTTTGTATCCTCTTGACCTTTTACACAATAATTTCACTTTACATAGGTAGCTTTATTGTGTACTTAGTCCCAAGACCACCTGGTTGTAGGTTACTATTTATACGGAATGAGATCATCATGTTGGATAATGTGAAGTAGAGACTTGAATGAACATATATTCATCATAATTTAATTTTAAATTTTTCATCCATCATCCCTTAGATCATTCCACTATTTACTTACCTCCATGTTCAACATGACACTTTTTGAAATATCTTCATAGGTGATTGTTGTAGGTGAATATTTATCCCTATGTACATACTTAGGAGAGGTGCGAGGTTGGTCTCAAGGGTAAAAATTGAAATTAAGACCCTCATTGACCCTTCATGTTCAAAAATATCTTGGTGAATGCATCAACTTACCAAAGGAGTTTTAAATAGCAATGAAAACAAGAAATGATCCATTATATTAAAAAATTCAAAAATACCTTAACTTCTGCTAAACTGAGTTCTAAATAAGTTTTATTCATGGTTTAGTTGTATCTTGGTGACACTTAGAGCACTCTCATATTCATAAATCATCTTATACCACTTCCAAGGTTCATATAACACCTCACATACATGTTTATAAATATACATAGTCCTTTGGAATATCTTACAAGTTAACATTACAATCACATATAATTTGACTGTGTTCTTTTGGCATTCTAGGCTTAAAATAGACTTTTGATCTCAAGGGTGTTTCTATCCATATTAAGGACTCTATTAAAATTCTCAAATAATATCATCACCTCAAAATTAACCTATTCACCTTCATGAGTCTTCATAACTTCCATTACCTACCATGATGTCATTCTAGCTTGTTCATTAGGCCTACCAGAGAGATTTGGATCTCTTAAGAGAGCATGGTCCTTTGACCTCATATGGAATATACTCCAATGTAAAATTTATACTTTATCATCCTTTTCATTCCCCTAAATATCATGACAACCTCACTAAAATGTTGTCATACACTGAGAATCTCATTAGACCTGCTACTATACCTTATGGAAGGGCTAAATGACCAACCAGGATGTCTCAAGGAAGATATTTCAAAGATTAAAGTACCTAAAATTTTAATTAGATGAAATATATGTATTTTATCTAAAAAATTATCTTTAAAACTCCTCAAATAAAATTCATTCATTGATATTTCAAGATTGCTTGAAAATTGCCATATCTCAAGTCAAGAGAGGCAACCAATTTATTATCAAAAATACCATTATCAAGGAAAATTAGTTGATTATTAAAACATAAAAAAATGTATTATTCAACCCTGAAATCTTCCCCATAAAACCATTTTTCTCCATAGATCTCTAAAGTGAAGAAATGGACGCAAACATGGGCCCTATCTGGATGAATAGGCCATTTAGACACCCTGCACTCTTAGCATTTATTCATAAATATGGGGTGATGAATATAATAAAAAATTACACTAATTTTAATTTAATTAGGGTCCCTATCATTTTCCAATATATTTGGAATTGAATTTCTCTCTCTTGCCTGTATTGAGAAAAAATCAATGGCCCTTCTAGAGTTGCCAAGAAGGTTGATGTAAGAGATAAATTGGTTTTCTTCATTTTAAGACCTAAAACCTATTTCAAATCATTTTTTTGACATTTTAATGGATAATTAAGGTCATCAAGATTCCTTAAGCTCAATTTTTCCTTGAATAACTATATGGATGGCCTCAAAATAGGCCTTTTTAGCACTAAAACTATTAGAATCACTTGAGAAGCCTATTAAAAATACTAAAAAATGTATCCATTTGATATTTTTAGGCATGAAAAATATACCATGTCTTAACAATAAAATTTTCAAGTGTTAAGGTTGATAATTTAACCTATGAGGTTAAAATTGTTGATATTTTGATGACTCAATTGGGAAGCATGATTGCTATGCTTTTAGAACTAGACCATTTATATCTCTTTAAAGCTCATAAGATCACTCTTACACTCTAAAAAAATCATGATTATACCTTGACCAATGACCATTACTTTGAACTCAAGATAAGACATCTATTTTCTCCTCAAAGATAGGAAAGAAAAGACAACAAATCAAGGAAACTAGACTAACAAAACACATGTGTTAGCAAAGCACTTATTGAAACAAAACTTAAGAAAACTAATGTGATTGAAAATAATTGGAGGAAACTTAAATTGAATACAATTAACCTTCAAATAATCCTCCTCAAGGATCAAAAGGAATTTTTTTGGATTACTTACTTCATGAGGTATGCCAAGGTGTATGAAATCACATTTGATTGACTTCTTACTTGGTTGAGCCTTCTTATTTATCAATAACACATCTGAAATACCTTATAATAGGTTTACATCATCAAATAGATCTTTAATGAAAACATATTTATCTTCAACTTCATCCTCCACCTTTTTTAGTCCTTCTTTGGTAATGATCTCCAAGATGGCTTGATATTAGTTTACAAGATTAGCTACATCATAAACCTTATATGATTGATTTAATTAACATACCTAGTCTAAAGTATCCTTTTGATGACTTTCAACTTCCCCATCATTGTCTCCATAAGAGAGAGTTTTTTTATCCTTGATAAATTATGGCTAAAATTGATCCTCAGTATCTTCCAAGAGTACATGAAGGTCTACAAATGAGGTGAGAGGATGATAACCCATGATGAGTATCTAAAACAAATCACCATAAAGTGAGGATGCCTCTAGAAAATGAAAATTTACAAGATTGTCACTCTCTAGCTTGTTGATTGGTTTACCAAAACTGCCTCCTATTGTCTTACTCAACCCATAATCACCTGGGAGGAGTGAGTAACCTGATTTCAAAGCTTCAAATAAGTCTTCACTATGATCTTGACTAGTACAAAGGAGATTAAAACAAGGATTTACTTTCTCTTCTTCATGATCAATCACATTAAAAAGAATCTCTTGAAATAATTCAACATCTTCTACAACTTATTCATCATATCTAAAAATTAGATTGCCTTTGCTCTCACCATGGGGAATAACAATAAATATTTCTTCTTCTTACATACATTCTTCATCTTCACCACACTCTCCTTGAAAATCACTTGCAATTATAACTCCTTCATTTATCCTCCATATAATAGGCTCCTCTTTAGGAAGTTATTTGTTGGGATGGAAATGAATAAGCTCATGAGTTTGTTTGGGAGTCAAGGGAGTATTTTTACAATTTGTGGACTTGGGGATAGTAGACTCTTATAGGAATGCTTGGAGAGAGAGTAAGTCTAGTTGTCTTATGAGTGCCTAGTTTTTTACCTCACTAATTTATACCCACCTACTTTTCAACATCTATATTTTTTTCCTCATTTTCTCTATGAGATGAAAAGGAGTCACATCCATCTCTCTATCCCACATTCTCATCACCCCTTTGGACTTCAACATATTTGGCTTGAATAACAAGGATATTGTAGGGGGGAAATTATTTTGATTGGATATTGAGTAAGAGGATGTGAACATGAATACTACAAGTATTGATAAGGCTGCTAAGGCATATTATATTTAGGTTCATATGAGACTAATAAGGGTCACTATAAATCTGATATGAATCATCATACTCTTAACAATACTGATCATAGGGCTGATAATACTCTTGGAAAGTTTGATTAGGATCATAAAAAGGTTAATATGTATCATTATAAGTCTCATATATATCATGAAAAAGTTTTTATAACTCATTATAAGGTTGATATGGAAGTATAACATATGAATTTTCCTCATACATAGCCATAAAAATAATATCTAGATAGTGCAATGGAAATAAACTTACTTAGAAAATGTGCTTGGACTATTAGAAGTAATTTATTGAGATTAGAGTCACCAAAAACTTCATGAATAATTCTAATAAAACTAAAATTTCACTAAGACCATATCCATTCAAGTCCCACTATGCATGCTAAAAACTATTGACTACTAGACGTGCACCTTTATGAAGGTAGTTTTAGGCCTTCACAATCTAAAGTAACATGGAGACAATCCCAGGCTATGGGTGGCATAATAGATGGATTTAATCTCTATATTATAAGTTATATATCCCCTTTATTTATGAGTTAATACTTTTACTCTACATTACTAGCTTGTAATGGAAAAAAGAAGGTAAACTAAAAGTAAAACCTATCTAATTGAGGTGATACACCAAAATGTGTCCTCTAATTTTGTAGTATGTAATAAAAAGGTTGAATAAGAATATAAACATAAATAAACATCTTAAATTAGAGACACCAAACATTAATTTTTCACATAGAGTCTCACCTTGAAAGATGATCTAAGGTAGTATATTCAATAGGTCTCTTAAGGACTCTAAAGAGAGCTCACACTTACCATGCATACAAGATTATTATATATAACTATGAAACCTATAAATATGATATAACACCTAAAAATATGTAAGGATGAAAGGAAAAATGAAAGGAATTTTATACTATCACTATCATTCATCAATAAACCATGAAAATACACTAAACACCAGCATTGAGGAGGCTTGAATTCAATTTTATTCATTCAAAAAAGGTAATTACAAGTGTTTTTTTTATCATGGACTTGCCAAAACTTATGTTAAGGATTCATTAAAATTCCAAACATTGGATTACATATAGATAATTGAGAAAGAGGAGAGATAAAGAGACAAGAGCCCCCAAAACTAGGAAATATGGTATTTACTTAGTCTTTATCCAAACCCAACATAGCATTTCCTTATTAATATTTCATCCACCTTTGTAAAATGTTTTATAGGTTCATGTTGAGACATGTCTTGAAGGTTTAAGGAGTCTTGATCATTTATTCCTGGTCCTTGACCCATACAACATCCTAGATTTTTGCTTGTATACTCATATATCCTTGGTCAAGAAGTCAATTCCTTTAAAAGAGGCATTAAAATATTATTCAATTATTGATTAATATCTCATTTTAAACCTTATCCCATTAATTATTAGGTCCATCCATTATTCTTGGGCTATTAGAATCTCTTTGAATGCAAGTTTGACATTGTCTCTTTGTTAGGTGGTAGAAAGAAAGTAGCTCTTGTTAGGAGTCTTTGAGACTATGTCAGACTTTGAATACTTATCCTAAAAACTTCATTACTTTTTATTTTATTCAATATGGCATGGAAGGTGAGGAGTAACCTTGAAAATCTTGTTGAATAGTTCTTATGCATCAATTTGGGTGTTTTGACTACTTCATTCCATGAGCAAAGAGTCTTAGGAGAGAGAATTTGAGCCTTCACAATGGACTAGGAAAAATCACACCATTAATGGCTTCTAATAATGACATAAAACTTGCAACAAGGCATTTGGATCCATTAAGTATCCCAAAATATTCAATTTTGCTTAGTTTTCTTGCTAAAGCACCTATTCCTTGTAGCCCTAAAAACTTATAAAGCTCCTTGTCTAGAATATTTTACAAATTAAAATGGAATATTGGACACATTTTTTAGTAACCTCTATCTCCTTACATATCCACACAAAATTTCATGATCATAATCCAAGTGGTAGTACTCATTTTCCTACATTTTCTTCTCTAATTAGGCCTCCTCAACCTAGAAAGTAGAAATCTTTCTCCTATAATATCCCACACATTTTAAACTATATTAAAAAAATTCATTCACTTTTACCATGATGTCACAAACCTCCAAATCAATTTTTGGGTCTTGAGACCTTGTGGAAGTATCCAAACAAAGAAACCACCTTACCACCTAGTCTTATTTTGAGCCTATTTGGGATTGCCTTGGAAAATGAGCCTAGTTTGATCACCTCAAAAATATTACAAGAAAATTTTTAGAATTTAATGTATATGAAAACTTTGAAAGGACCTCATCCAATTATTTGTAAGTTATCCTCTTCTTAGAACACTTGAAAAACACCAAAAACATGTAAAATTAGGGCATTTATGGAAATTCATACAAGTAATGTTAGTATCAAAGTACATGTCCAGAACCTCCTTGGAGTAATTAATAATATCTAAGAGTTTTAATGATAAAAATGTGTCATTATATATGCATTTTAGGTCTTTTTTGCATGATTGGTCACTATTAGGGTTTAAGAGAGGTTTAAGACCTATTTGGGGTCTTAACGATTGTTCATAAATAAAAAACATCCAACTAACCTCCTTTCACTTATAAAACCTTATTTACTGACCTATTTAACTATCCCAAATGTATCATCTCCCCATGAAAATTTTGAGATATGGTATGAGCATCTAAAGTTCTTCCTCATGTGGCATGCTTAATGTTTCTAAAGCTCAATAGAGGTCAAATATGAGTTTTGGGTCCTAACACTCCACCTCACTAATGGGAGAGGTTAATACACCTCCAAAAAATATTCTCCATGTTTCTACATGTCTTGGTAGTGCACATTACCCTATTGTATGCATTTGGTATACTTGTCAAAAGTCTTGGGGTTTAGGCTTATTTCCTTCTTGCTATCCCTCAAGGGAACTTGAAATAAAACCTAAGTGTTGTTACCAATTAGATGTGTATTGATACCATTTATATCATTTTTAATTTCCTAAAATACCCTTCATGAAGTTTTGCCTACTAATTTTATTTGTACACCTCAAATAGACCACCTAGTCTCATGACTACCACTTTCCAAATGAGTGGGCTAGGTCTAAGACAAAATAGTGGATATGTCCACTAATGGTATGACCTTAATGTTAACATTAATGTATTTTTAAACTCATTATAACCAATTTTACCAATTTTAAAGGCATTATCATGCCTATAGAGGTCCTAAAACTATAATATCCCTCAAGATTGGATTGGAGGCCTATGTGCACCCTAGCATTATGTCTAGATAGAATTTCAGTCCCTTTCACCTTTGTATTAGACCTAAGTAGTTATAATGAGGTGTTAAAAACACTATGATAATACTCAAAAAATATCCTTCATCTTTTTATACCCCTCTATAGACCTCACCTTTATTCAATCCAAGTAAAACCTCAAAAGCAAGCAAACCTGTATGTGTTGGCTAACTATATGGAATTTTAAAAATCCATTTGGTTCATCTTCCTCATATTTTATTTGGTATAAACATGGTCTCATGAAACATTTATTTTTTTAAGGTATACCTTAGAGTTATTTTAACATACTTTGTTCCCTTTCCTTACCAATTTTATCATGATCTAAAGTATATACTGGTTGTGTCTCTTCATGACTATTATAGGTGACTATTTAGGGAATTTTGATTGCATTCTCTTATGTTTTACATCTTTCCTTTAATATCAGTAACCCTCTCAATGTTCCTTGAACTATTTTTAGTCTCAATTTGGCTCTAAATCTCTCTTAACACCTTTATATTCTCTTGAGGTTTAGAACTAGCCTAGACTGAGTTTTTTTGTAACATGTAGGTATCTCTTTAGGGTTATTGACTATATGTAGTGATTTTAGGACCTCACTCATACCACTAATCTCCTAAAAACCCTTTAAATTAGTTTAAGTCTCATTTTTAGGCTCAAAACACCCTCAATGTCTCTAACTATGCCTCTCCTTTAGGTTTAGCAATGGGTTGATCTCTCAAATAGGCCTATAGATGACCTATAAGAAGGTCATGATTGAACCCTTATGTCTAAAGACTCACTCCCACACTAAAATACTCCCAATTATATATGAAATTACTTTTTTCCTTAAATTTTTTAAACATATTTCAACACATCTGTCTCTCCATTATATTCATTGAGACTAGTTTTCTCCATGAGCCACCTGTACGTGGCTATCAGAGCACTTGACTACCATTTTAATGTTTAGGAATTCACTTATTGATTTATAAATTTATTAATGGTATTTAACTTTATCATAGTCTCAATTAGGCTCAATATTTCATTTCACTATATATGCAGAGTCTGAAAACTTCCTTTTGACATTTTCAAGCCACTTATCCCTATCTCTTCCATACAAACATGTAGGTGTCTTATGACTGCTAACTAAGGTTATTTTTCTTAAGTGATTAAGTTAATTAGGTGTTATATGCTGAAATATGGCCTATAAAATTAGGTTACATCTAAATTTTTGAGACCTTACTTTTGTTGATTTGACATTACCTTGGTTAAAAAGAGGACCTATAGGCTTAGGGCTGGTAGGCCTCTACTGACTATTTAAGGTTACACAAATCCATATCCTAAGTTATTAGATTTATAAAAACCTATCAACCAATTCACACTCCTATTATAACTCCTCAATAATCTCCAAATATTAATAAAATCATCATATCACCTCTAACACACTTGACTAGTCTTGTACAAACTGTAGAAAGCCATTTTTGCCCACTGTATAAACTAGGGATAGATTTTGCCTTCTTGAATATAGTTAATCTCTCTTGGTCATGAATTAATTAATTTTATACTTTGAATATTCATTATTAAATCTCACTTTATATCCTCTTGACCTCTTACACAATAAGTTCACTTTATATAGGTAGCTTGATTGTGTACTTAGTCCCACAACCATCTAATTATAGGTTACTATTTGTATAGACTGAGATCATCATGTTAGAGAATGTGATGTGGAGACTCAAATGAACATATAGTCATAATATTTGCCTTTGAAGTTTTTAATTCATCCTCTTTTATATCCTTCCACTATTTACTTACCTCCATGTTCAACATGACATTTTTTGAAATATCTTCATAGGTGACTATTGTATGTGGAGATTTATCCCTATGTATGGACTGAGGAGAGGTGGGAGGTTGGCATCAAGGTACAAAAGTGAAATTAAGACCCTCATTAACCCTTTATGTTTAAAACTAGATTCATGAGTTCATTAACTTACCAAATGAGTTTTGAATAGCAATGAAAATAAGAAATGATCCATTATCTTAAAAAATGCAAAAATACCTTAATTTCTACTAAACTAAGTTTTAAAGAGGTTTTCTTCATGGTCTAGTTGTACCTTGGTGACACAAGCACTCTAATATTCCTCAATCAAATTATACCACTTTCAAAGTTTATCCAACACCTCATAAACATGTTTATAAAGATACACAGTCCTTTGGAATACCTTACAAGGTAACATTACAGTCACACATAGTTTGACTGTGTTCTCTTGACATTCTAGGCTTAAAATATACTTTTACTCTAAAGGGTGTTTCTAGCCATATTAAAGACTCTATGAACATTGTAAAACAATATCATGACCTTAAAATGAACCTCTTCACCTTCATGAGTCTTCATAACTTCCATTACCTACCATGATGTCCTTTTAGCTTGTTCATTAGGCCTACAAGAGATATTTTGAGCTCTTACGAGAGTATGGTCCTTTGACCTCATATGAAATATCATCCAATGTAAAATTAAAAAAAAATCATCCTTTTCATTCCCCTAAATATCATGATAACCTCACTAAAATTATCTCATACACTGAGAATCTCATTATACCTACTATATACCTTGTGGAAGGGCCAAATGACCAACTAGGTTATCTTAAGAAAGAGATTTTCAAGATGAACGTACCTAAAACTTTGATTTAATGAAAGATATTTATTTTAAATAAAACATGATCTTTAAATATCCTAAAATAAATGCATTCCATTGATATATCAAGGTTGTTTAAACATTGCCAAATCTTAAGTCAAGATAGACAACCGATTTCTTGTCAAAAAGCCCCTTATCAAGAAAAATTAGATGATGATTCAAACATGAAAAAGGTATTATTCAACACTAAAATCATTCCCCTAAAACCATTTTTATCCATTGAGATTTGAAGTGAATAAATGGAGGCAAACATGGAACCTATCTAGATGAATAGGCCATTTAGACCCCCTATCACTCTTAGCGATTATTCATAAATATGGGGGGATGAATCTAAAAAATAATGCCACTAATTTAAATTTCATTAGGGTCCCTATAATTTCCCAATAAATTTTGACCTGACTCTCTCTCTCCTACCTATACTGAAAAAAATTGATGGCCATTTTAGAGCTACTAAGAAGGTCGATATGAGAGATAAATTGATTTTCTTCATTTTAAGACCTAAAACCTCTTAAAAATCATTTTTTTGACCTTTTCATGGACAAATAAGGTCCTAAAGATTCTTGAATCTCAATTTTTCATTGAATAACTATATAGATGGCCCCAAAATAGGCCTTTTTGGCACTAAAATTATTAGAATCACATGAGAATCCTATTTAAAATGCTACAAAATGTATCCATTATATATTTTTAGGACTTAAAATTACATGTCCTAACAAGAAACATTTAAAGTTGTAGAGGTGAAAATTCAACATGTGAGATTAAAATTGTCAACAGTTGCTAAGAAAGAGAACTTAAAGAGCATGGTGTCTAAGAGTCTTTTTAATTCAAGTAAATTAAAAATATTTATCTTGAATTTGACCATGTTTGATCCAAATTAGAATTAAAGGAGAGGAAATCAAGAGGAATTAAACATGAAACAATTTGAATTACTTTAAATCACAAAAAATGTGACAAAGCTGAAAAAGGGATACAATGATAGTGAATTTTGTTTCCTTATCATAAGAATGAGGGAAGTGTAGGAAAACATGCTAACACCTTATTGTTGTGCAAATTTTATCTACAAAATAAGAAAAATCTAAATCTAAGAACAAAGGATCATGAACTTGTAACCATTATTAACACATTATAAAAAAGTAACATTGAATTAAAGAAGGTGATTTTTATGAGGAAGACATGGTCCTATACATGGTCTTACACTAAAAATTGTAAAAGAGAAACTTTTAGGGTGAAAAAATAATGTGAAAAATAAATGAGAAATATGGTCTTTGTGAGGAAGTCTTGGTCCTATCCATGGTCTTACACTTCAACTCACAAAAGAGAAA
This sequence comes from Torreya grandis, assembly GCA_037957365.1. NCBI lineage: Eukaryota > Viridiplantae > Streptophyta > Pinopsida > Cupressales > Taxaceae > Torreya > Torreya grandis. The sequence continues at coordinate 651,614 of JARHVA010003228.1, forward strand.
CCTAAGGGGTGAAAAAAACATTAGAAAGAAACAAGTGAAATAAAGGCAAAAGGAAGTCATGAGGAAGACCGGGTCCTATCCTCAATTTTAAAATGTAACGCATGAAAAAAATAAACCAAAGGACCAATAGAAAGGACTAAGGTTTGTGGAAAGAGAAACTGATGTAGAGAGTGAGACCCATCTAGGTATCCTTCACAATGTTAGAAGGATAGTAGATAGAAAGCATGATAATAAGAGAAGGATCTAATCAAAATAATTCTTTAGAAATTATGCATTGGTGGGCTCTTTAAAAATATGGCCTTCATTAGTTTGAAGATGATAGGTGCTCAAACTAAGGATGTCTTTTACTAATTAAGGTCCCACTATTTTTAGGCATATTTTCCTTCTTTATCATGAGTGTATTCTAATTTAAGGACAAGAACACCAACATTAAAAGTGAAAACTTAACCTTTTTTGTTATGTTGTTTGGTAATGTGATCCTTGTATTGGCGATTGTGTTGTAGAGCATAAAGATGGTTTTCTTCAAGAAGATCAAGAGCATGAATTCAAGATTCACATAATTCTTCATTGGGTATGATATCATGAAGAGATATACAAAGAGATGGAAGCTTAACTTCTAATGGAAGGAATGATTCAAAACCATAGACTAGCAAAAATGGGGTGACCCTAGTGGTAGTGTGTATACTAGTACGATAGGCCCAAAGAGTAGGATATAGATGAAGATTCCAATCTGTGTGACTGTCATGGATTATATTTTGGAAAATTTTATTGAGGATTTTTTAGTGGCCTTATATTTGTCATTGCATTATGGATGGTAAGGTGTGGAAATTTTGTGATGTATTTTGAATTTAGCATATTTGACATCCTTATTTTTAAAATTACCACCATTATCAAAAATGATAGTATGAATAATGAAAAAGAGACAAATGATTTGATTGAGGATAAATTTAGTAGTGGCAATTCTAGTGACATTGATGAGAGGCATGGATTTGATCCATTTGGTAAAATACTTAGTAGCCATGATGATAAATGCATGCCCATCATGTGATCTAGGTAGTTTACCTATTAGATATAATCCCCACATTGAAAATAATTAGGAATACTCCATAGTTTTAAGCTCAAAAGGAGGTGAATGGATTAGATCATCATGAAGTTGGCATGAACTACACTTTTTAGTAAACTTGATGGCATCCTTTTCAATAATGGGCCAAAATTAACCCATGCATAAGCATTTGTGTGATGTAGCATGTCTACTATAGTGACCACCATAAATTCCCCCATGTGCCTATAAAATAAGAGGAGGAACCTCTTCTTTCATAACATAGTAGACCAAGGTACCTTCAACATTATGATAATAAAGGATGTTAGATCAAAAGACATATTTGAAAGCTTGTTTGAAAATTTGACTCTTTTTATAGGAATATATGCTTGGAGGATAGGTTTTATTCTCAATGAATTGAATGATGTCTTTATACCATGGGCTCTATCAAATGGTGATATCCTTAATATGGCAGATAAGTGAATCCATTGGTTGAATAAAAGATGGGTTCTTTCTTATTTAGATAATAAAAGTAGAATTAGTAAGAACTTGGTACGGATGAAAAAGAGATGTTGAAGAATCAAGGGAATAAATGATGATAAGCAATGAGTTTTTTGATTTTGCATTGATAATCACCATTAACCTATCACTAGATGAGTTGGGAATCACCTAAAGCATGTAGATATGTAATGTCTAAATCAAGTATCACTCTCATGCCTATGATTAATACTTTGTATTCCAAAATTTTATTAGTGACATCAAATGTAAGGATAAATGCCAAAGGGATGATTTTATAAAGAGGACTAGTGATGATACAACCTGCCCCAGCTCCTTGAAGGCATTAGGCACCATCAAAATGAAGGGTCTAAGTATCTTTATGTAAATTGATGTTAATTTTAGGTAGTTCTTTGATGACTACTTTATATTTATTAGTATCAATAAGGATAGATGACTCTTATAGATTAATTACTTCAATATAAACAATGAAATTATGGAAGTAATCTTTAAGATATATAGCTTGGTTAAGACCTTCAATATAGAGGATATTATCATCTAAGAGACTATCTTAAAAGTGTTTGGTAGTAGGTATGGGAGATGTTATGATTTGGTTAGCAATGATTTGTCCTTTGATAGCTTTTTCTGTAATAATGTGGAGATAAATTTCCATTATAAGTACCATCCACTTGCCAATTTTGTACCCATGAAGAAAGGCTTTAGATAAAAAGTGACAGAGTGGATCAGAATGAATGATTACGTAAGTTTTTTAATAAAGCATATAATGATGGAGCTTTTTAGCTTCAAAATGTATGGTGAAGCAATCATTTCTACTTTTGTATAATGTTCATAGTCAATGAGGCCTTGATTAATATAATATATGAAATATTCTCTTTTGGTATCATCTTATTTTACAAGCATTGCCCTAACTAATACAACTATGGAAAAAGTATATAATATTAAAGGATGGTATTAGAAGGTGGAAGAAGGGAGGGTGGATGAATAAAATATTCTATCATATTGTCAAATGCTTTCTGACAAGGATCCATCCATTTGAGAGCATTACCTTTCTTTAGAATAAAATTAACATAATAGATGCGATAAGCCATTTTGGAGACAAATCATCTTAATACACCAAGCTTGACAAGGTATGTGTGATATTTGGAATGGAACAAGGGATATGCATGTTGATAATAACATTGATTTTAGTGGGATTGACATTGATGCTATAAAGAGAGACAAATAAAACTATAAATTTGCTAGTTATGACAATAAAGACATATTTCTATGGGTTTAATCAAACTTTATATTTGATAAGGTGATCAAAGATGATATCAAGATCATAAAGATGAGTTTGGAAAGTTTTAGACTTGGTGAGGAGGTTGTCCACATAAGTTTCCATAATATTATAGATAAGGTCATGTAAAATGTGGTTCGTATCCCATTGATAGGTAGCACTAACATTTTTAAGGCTAAAATCTATTTTAACATAAAAATAGGTGCTCCATTCTGTGGTGAAAGATGTCTTATGTTAATCTTTAGGGGTAATGTGAATTTATTATAACCCAAAAAACCATCCATAAGGGACAACATTTTCTATCCAATATAGGAATTGATAGTGACATCTATGGAAGGTAAAGGAAAGTTGTCCTTGGGATAAGCAAGATTGAGATTATGACAATTGATGCAAATGCAAATGACCATGGTGACTTTTTTTGAATAGGGACAATGTTTGAGACCCAATCTAAATAATCCATAGGATTGATAAACTTAGCATCAATAAGTTTAATAATCTATTTATGACATAAATTGGAAACTTTGATGTAAATTTCCATTATTTTTGTCACATGAGTTTGGCATCTGGATAGGTGATGATATTGTACACCATGATGTTAGGGTCAATATCAGGCATGCCCTCATATGACCAAGTGATATTATCATTATATTTATCAAATAATAAACTAAATTTATCATGTTAATTTGGTGTAAGTTATCTAGATACTATGATTGGTCAAGGACATGATGGGGTGACATATTCAATTCATGTAGTTTCTTTGATAGGCATAACATTTCCATATTGGAAATGATATGGCACATTAGGTAAAGAGGAAATGGGATTTTTTTTAGGATCAATGCTAGTGATGAAGTTGTTAAAATGAGGGGATTTTTGTTTAAAATTCCACATTTTATGATTTTTCCAAGGGACTTGAGATTCTCAAGCATGAAAAAATTCAATAATGGCTTCATCACTAGGAAAAGTGGGAAGAGGACCATAATACTCCACATCTACTTCAATCTAAATAATTTTGTTACTATGTTGATCATATTCAAAATGTATTTTATTTACATCTATCTCTTTGTCATCTAGAGTAATCTCAAGAGTAGGTGGAAGAGGAGATGAAGGTTGCTCTGATTTGATCGGTTTTTCATTAGCATTGTTGATAAGGAGAGGATTGGATAAAATGACTAGTTCAATAGGAGGTATATAATATGCTAGAAATTTTGGAGGTTCAGAGGGTAATATTTATTTCACCACCCAAGGGGTATCGAGAAGTGGATAATTCATAGGATTTATATGACCTTTAGGTGCTAACTCAAAATTTGTGAAAATGGTACGAACATCATGATTAAAAGCACATATTTGAGCTAAGATTTTTTGATAACGTTGAACATCCAAGTCTCGTGATTGATCTTGGGCCATGGTGTAGTTATCATCATAAGTTGGATAAATTATACATGCTTATGATTTAGGAGTAACTCTGGAAGGGGAGACACCTAAATCAGTGAATTCACATGGAGACATGATTAAAGGATCTTGCAATAATTTATTCACTCCATGATCATTGCACATGAATATATCGTATGTGTAAGAGCAATCCTAAGCATTTCATGGAGGGGGTAGATCAATCATCTCATTAAGGAGATGGATGGTGTGATCATGAGGAAATAAAACATGAGGTAGCCACTCCAAAATGTAAGGAGGTAGATGTTGGCCAAATTTGGCCCACATACAAAACTTTGCCTAGGTCTAGAAGGAGAAGTTGAGTAGAGCTCTAGTTGATGAATGATCTAATGTTGGAAAGAGTAGATAAACCTTAGGGGAAGATCACAAGTCATTCACAAAGATTTTGAAACACTTTAATCAAGTTTAAAGTATGAATCTAATGATTTTCAAGGATTCAGACCATCATGGTACGTCTTACAGGATTAAATAGGTTAGTCTAGTTAAATATTTGATAAGTGTACTTGGGAGGTTGATCAAGGTTAAATAATTACATGAACATGATGTTTTTTGTGTCTTGAATACCCTCTAAAAATTTAGTATCTTGATGAGTTGTCTATCTCAAGATATAAGCCTTCAAAGTTAAACTAAAAGAGTGGGATGTGCACAAGGACATCAAGTTAAATCCATAACAAGTAGTCATTTTAATTTAAATATTACAAAGGATCCTAAGTTTGAATCTAGAGCTACTAAGTGGTGAGATATTGGGTGCCAAATTGAAGATCAATAGCATATAGGTGATATCTTGAGTAAGTGGGCCCAAATGGATCTAAGGTGTGTATTCAATCATGTAATCGAATATCAATGGCAAGCTCAAGGTCAACAAGTCAGAGGATCTTGAGATTGGATGCGAGATTGATAAGTGGCATAATCATGATAAACCAAAGGATCAATGGTACATGTTTGATCAAGATGATCAAGATTAATGATGTGCATTCAACCTTGTAGAAAATATCGATGGTGCATATGAGGTCAAGAATTCAATGAGCTAGATTGAATGTGAGGCTACCACATGGCACAAACACATTATCTAGATAAAGATTGACTATATAATCCACCAAAAGAATGCAAAGATGATAAGTGTCATAATCTAGAAACCCAAATCAAGATCAATGACCGATGAAGAAAGTCAAAGCTAGGAGACTTCAAATGGAGATAAAATATGATTTAGGTAAATCTAGAATATATATTTCAAAGGGGCCGCCATTAAAGCTTAGTCAAGATCTCTGGTCAAAGACTTATAACATACAAGGTCCATTTTTAGGGTTGTATTATTGTTTCAAAACTATGATCATTGTTATTTAAAAATGATTTGTGCATATAATGAGCTCTCAGATTCTACAAGGTTCAAAGGTAGAATATGTCTATTTAGACCTAATAGAGATTAAAAAAGAAGCTAAGTGGCTTGTAGGCTTTTCATTGACAAGATAACTATAGGAAAACCAATAAATGGATTGGTTTTAAATCTATAGTAAACCTATCATCAAGATTGGAGTAAGGGTAGATATAAATGAGATATAGATGAGTGTCTTGTCTTTTGCCATGGTCATATCCTCAATAAACAAGCACCTATAGCTTCTTAAAAATGATATAGCCATGGCTTTATCAGATCAAAAGATATGAAGATTTTATCCTTATAATGAAGTTGAATGGAAGATGGCATAGAGTTCTAAGAGGAAGATCTTATGGTTGGAGAATGAAATTAGAGTATTTAATATATTTTCAAGGGATTTCCCTTCATAGAAAGAGTATGACTCATCATTTTCAAAATTTATTCTTGTCTTATAGTATGTTTCTTAACCAATGAGAAGGATTGAAGATTATTGAGATAAATGAAAGTTAATTTGATAATAAGGGATTAGTCCTAATTAGATAAAAATCTGGTTGAGAATGCATTGAAAAAGTGGTGGCATCTCATTAATTGACTTACAATGGTGTGTTCCCTCTTTCTCTTCTCCCTTTCTCCTATATCTCCCATTTTTCTTCCCCATTGTAACTCTCTCTCTAATTTTGGACTCTCACAAGGACTCTCTAATTTTTGAAGAGTAATATATTCTCATTTGATAAAGCTATACCCTATCAAAATTGTATGAAAGATTACTTGAAGTAATAAAGACTTTCTTTACCTATATCTTACCTCTAAACTATGTTTAGTAAGCTTGTGTATGATGGCATTATGAAGGATAATCTTCCATGTCCATTGTCCTTCTTTCTTGCCTCTTTTTAGGTATTTTCAAGTTAGTTCTAGGTCTAGAGTTTTGTTCTTTCTACCATTAATGTAAGCTTAGTGTGAGTCTCAAAATTCCTCCTTGATTCATTCATTGATTCCTTAGCCTAGTTTAGGAAACACTTATGTAATTAGCCAAATTGTGAGATTATGTAAACTAGCATTATCTTATGCTTTTTTAGTGTATTTTTCATGCTTATGTGAGTTATAATTTTTAATTTGGTGTATCACCTTTTTAGCTTCCTTAATAACCTTGTTCCCCCTTTCTAACCCTTTTCCAAGTAATTCATTAGTCTAGGTGATCCATCAAGAGGAAGTTAGCCTTCTCTAGAGGTTCAACTTCACCATAGGAAACCCACATCTTGAGTTTGTCCCAATATTATGAATGGGAGTGGGGGAGCCTAAAAAAATTCTCTAAAATCGTGAAATTCCATGTTACAATAGTTTTTTTAATGCTCAATGGGACTACTATATTGTTCATTGAGTGAAGATTTTTGGTGTTCTCTTTAACCAATCAGCCTTTGGAGGCATGGGTACAAACATCAATGGAAACTCTAAGTATTCATTAGCTGGTTTAAGTAGGCCAAGTGCCTAATCATCATCATTTGGTATGTATCATCACCCATTTTATCAAAATTTAGGTTCATTCATTCATTATCCTTTATATCAGATTAGAAATGTTTATGGCTTCACCTTAAGTGGATCTCAAGATTCAGTGTAACAACTAGAAAATAGCCTTACGGAGATAAGGCTTGATCTTGAAAAATAATTGAGATAAATTGATAGGATGGAAGAATGTTATAGGTATCAAAAAAATATTGAATATTAGGATTTTATCCAAAAGTAAGAGTTGAGGTTTCATGAGGAGTGCTTGGTTAGGCAAGACCAAGCCAAGAAAGAAGAGGACTATCAGTTGTTATTAAGAATGATAGAATCCAATCCTAAACCCCAATCACCCTCTTCTCCTCTTTTTTATGCTCAAACCCATCCCCTTAGTCTACCTTATTGAATCTCATCTTTATCAATATTTAATAAAATCATTAAAGACCATTCAACTAAAGAACATAAAGCCATCCCATCATGGATCTTCTCCTATGCCAATGACCCTAACTATGTCGTACCCTCCCTTGTGAATCCATTTCCTCCTACACCTATTTATGGAGAGGATAATATGGATACATCTTACACATTTCCATCAAGGAAATTAGTTCAAAAGGGTATAAACAAGAATGAATAAGTGCTAGTTGAGGTAGTCTAGGAACTAGTCCAAGAAAAAAAGGTGTTAGATTAGTTCAATGAGCTTGGCCTAAAAGAGTTCCATGATTCTTTTTGTCTCCCTAAATAACCACTAAATATACCATTAAAAGTCCCTATTTGGAAGGACACTCTATTAAGCTGCAAGCAAAGTGAACTTTTTCATCCTCCCACTATATCCCTCTTATAGAAAGAACCTATTTTACAAAGGATAGAAGGGGAGCTTGAAATTTAAGGTGGGCCTAAAGAGGAAAATATGACTGTCTATGATGAGGATATCATGGTAGGAATCCCACTTCATTCAAAGGGAGAAAACCTAGGTTTGGACCAACCTTCATGACATGGCTTTGACATTGATGAATTAAAGCCTAAAGGCAATACTAATGCCTCTATACTTGAAGAGATGTGTATTCAGGTTGAAACTAAGAGAAAAAGAGATCTTGATTTGTTTTAGGATATTTTATTTGGTATGGGTGAGGATGAAGATGAGAAAGAAATAGAGAAAAGGGAATATCATAATGAAGTATGGAAATAACTGTACCATGACTTCATAGACCATGTAGAGGTTCTAAACTAGCCTATACCTCCTCTAGATCATGAAAATGAACTTGTAAATTAGGTTATAAAAGCTTACCAGTATCAAGATGAATTGTCCATTGAAAATAGTACTAATTTCTTCAAGAATGAAGGATAATGCTCAGATCTAAAACCACAAGAATATGACATTTTGAACCTTAGATGGGTTGATGAGCTACCATATAGCTCTTTTCAAGGTGAGTAGAATAAGAATGGTGTTAAGGTTGGCATTGTCCTAGATGATGAAGAGGAAGCTACTTTTTGGGATGAATTATATCTCTTTTGCCTAAACCTAGATAGTTAACCTTCATGTTCAAAGGATCCATCAAGCAAGAAGATTGCATGTGCTCCTATAGTCCAACATGAATAAAAATTTGAGGGTTTGGAAAAATATATCTACATTACATACATCTTTATCCCATTTCATACATTGGATAGAATATAAAAAATATTATAAATCAAGAATCCTAACCCACCTATCATGAGCTCTCAAAATCAAGGTATTTTTCATCCTAGTTCATCATACCAGAATGATGTTAAATTCTTCCCATTTGATCTAGGAGGAAAGTACTTGTAAGATACAACCTTATACATATTAGATTAGGTTTTTATGTTTTCCTATAAGTGACTTGTACACATTTATTTTTATTTATAAGTGCTCTTGAAGCATACGTGTGTGTTTTTTTGTTCTTGTTATCCTTGTTGCTTCAAGAGAGCATTTTCTAGAAAAGGTCTAGCCATGCATCATTTTATATGAGATAGGAGAAAAACTTGTGACTCCATATGCCCAATGGATCAATCAAGTAAAATAGGTTGGGTTTTTAATCATATGAAGCATGATTCCCAGTTGAGTCACCAAATATGTTGGCTAAATTTGGCCCACATACAAAACTTTGCCTAGGTCTGGAGGGAGAAGTTGAGCAAAGCTCTAGTTGATGAATGATCCAATACTATAAAGAGTAAATAGACTTTAGGGGAAGATCACAAGTCACTCAAATACTTTTAAACACTTTAATTGAGCTTAAAGTGTGGATCTAATGATTTTTGAGCCAAACTATCATGGTATCTCATGAAAAAATAAATAGGTTAGTATGGTTACATATTTGATAATTATATTTGGGAGGTTGATCAAGGTTGAATAATTACATGAACATGATGTTATTTATGCCATGAATACCCTCTATAAAATTTTTATCTTGATGAGTTGTCTATCTCAAGATATAAGCCTTCAAAGTTGAACTAGCAAAGTGGGACGTGCACAAGGATGTCAAGTTAAAGCCATGAGAAGTAGCCATTTTAATTTAAATATTACAAAGGATCCTAAGTTTGAACATGGAGCTACCAAATATAAATATCTTGGGTGCCTGAATTGAATATCAATGGCATGTAGGTCATAGCTCAAGTTAGTGGGCCCAAATGGATCTATGATGCACACTTAATCATGCAATCAAACATCAACAATAAGCTTGAGGTCAACAAGTCAGAGGATCCTGAGATTGGATGCAAGATTGATAAGTGGCATGATCATAGTAAACCAATAGATCAATTATGCACATTTGATCAAGCTGATCAAGATAAATGATGTAGGTTCAACCGTATAGAAATTATTGATGGTGCACATGAGGTCAAGAAGTAAACGAGCTAGATTGAATGCAAGGCCACCACATGGCACAAATGCATTAGTCAGATAAAAACTGACTACAAAATCCACAAAAATAATATGGATATGAAAAGTGTCACAATTTGGAAACCCATATCAAGATCAATGGCCAAAAAAGAAATTCAAATCTAGGAAACTTCAAATGGAAATCAAATACAATCTAGGTAAAGCTAGAACAAGTATTTCTAAGGGGTCACCATTAAAGCTCAATCAGGATCTCTAGTTAAAGTATTAGAATATATAAGGTCCATTTCTAGGTTTGAAATATTGTTTCACACCTATTATCATTGTTATTTAAATATTATCCATGCATATAATGAGCTCTCAGATTCTACAAGGTTTAGAGGTAGAATAGGTCTATTTAGACCTAATAGAGATTAAGAAGGAAGCTATGTAACCTGTAGGGTTTTCATTGATAGGATAACTATAGGACAACCAATAAATGGAATGGTTTTCAAACCTATGATCAATATTAGAGTGGGGGAAGATATAAATGGGATATCGATGAATGTCTTGTCATTTTTCATGGTCATATCATCAAAAAATAGGTGCTTACAACTACTTAAAATAGATATAGTCATCGCTCTATCAGATCAAAAGATATGAGGATTTTGTCTTTATAATGAAGCCAAGTGAAATATGGTGTAAATTTCTAAGAGGGAGATTTGGTGGTTGGAAAATGCAATTATAACATTTAATATATTTTTAGGGGCTTTCCCTTCATAGTAGGAGCATGACTCATCATCTTCAAAACTAATTCTTGTCTTCTATTATGTTTCTTAACCAATGATAAGGCTTGAAAATTATTAATACAAATGAAAGCTAATCTGATAAAAAGGGATTAGTCCTAATTGGATCAAAATGTGGTTGAGCATTCATTAAAAAGGTGGTGGTAGCTCATTAATTAACTTTTGATGGCATGTTCCCTCTCTCTCTTCTCCTTTTCTCTTATATCTCCCATTTTTCTTCCCCATTGTAACTCTCTCTCTAATTTTGGACTCTCAAAAGGACTCTATTATTTTTTAAGAATAAGAGACTATCATTTGATAAGGCTAGACCATATCAAAAAAATTATGAGAGACCTATTGAAGTAATAAACACTTTCTTTACCTATCTCTTGCCTCTAAACTATATTTACCAAGATTATGTATGATGGCATTGTGAAGGAGAATCTTCCATGTCCATTATCATTCCTTCTTGCCTCTTTTTAGGTATTTTCAAGTTAGTTTTAGATATAGACTTGTATTCTTTTTTCCATTAATGTAATCTTAGTGTGAGTCTCATAATTCTTCCTTGCTTCATTCATTACTTCCTGAGCCTAGTTTATGAAACACTTATGCAATTATCTAGATTGTGTGAGCTAGCATTATCTTATGCTTCTTCAATGTATGTTTCATGATTATATGAGTTATCATTTTAACTTTGTTGCATCACCTTTTTAGCTTCGTTAATAACCCTATTTTCCATTTTTAACCCTTTTTCAATCAATTCATTATTCTAGCTGATCCATCAAGAGGAAGTTGACCTTCTTCAGAGGTTCAACCTCACCATAGGAAACCCACATCCTAAGGTTGTGACAATATTATGACTGGGAGTGGGGAAGCTTGAATAACTCCTATACAAGGGTGAAATTCCATGTTATAGTAGTAGCTTGGTAGTGTTGTAGGTATTTTTCAAGTCATTAGGCTCATCATCATCAAAATTAGCAAGAGTGACATGTAAATATAGATTCATGTTGATGAATTCAGGCAAAAGAGCATTGTTAATATTCAGAATGGTGTGAATTTGATATTAATATTTGGGATTTGGAAGATAAATACTCTAAGGGATAGGATCAGCCTCATGTTTATATTTTTTGCCATTATGAAGGAACTTGATACATTGGCTACAAGAAGAGGTGATAACCCTCATTCTATGAGTCCATGGGTATCTTAGGAGTATGTTTTAAGATAAGGGTAAATTATGAACCATGAGCTTAGTTTTTATAGTCTTAGGTCCAATAATAAGAAGGAGCCAAATATAACTAAGTGGATTTTAATTAGTTTTTTCAAATCCATGACATGTCAAGTGAGTTCATTTAAGATGATCTTTGTTATATCCAAATTATTAGATGATCCATAGAGATGTCACATTAATACCATATCCTTCATCTACTAAGACTTTATGAATGAGGGTGGTATTAATGGAAATTTTGATGAAGAGGGGTGTATCATCAGCTTGAAAGAAGATCTCATCATTGATCATGTCTTCTTCAAAGAATTCTATTGATGGTTTCAAATAAGGACAAATGGATTCAACAATATGCATTTTAGTTGGCTGAGGCTCATGATAGTGTGGTTCCTCATATAAAGAATATGGATCTTCAAATTATTGAAGTTGTTGCTTGGGTAACTTATGATTATAAGTGGAACTATGAACTAACTCCATAAGAGGATTTTTTTCAGGCATGGAGTTGAGTTCTAAGAAATTCCAATGGGTTTTGGAAGAATAACCAACACAAGGCTTAGAAGGTAAAATAGTTTTTAGGAGGAAGAGAAGTGGTTGGGGGATCAGAAGGAGGAGATGGTAACTCATTGGTTTCCAAAGCTAAGTGAGTACTTTTAGTATCTTTAAGGATTTACTCTTCCAAATATGGTTTCTTAGGTTTGGTGATGGAATCTTTATGGGTCAATTTACATCGGTAATTGACCTTAGTTGCATTGACGTATTGAGAATTGGTGTAATATTTGTCATAGTCAACATCAATCACACAAATATCATTTATGGCTTGTTGTTTTGTAAATGTGGAAAATTATTTTTTGTTTTTAGAAGAATATTCTTTGAGATCTTGTCATTTTTGAAAAGTGTTATTGTAATCTTGATGACAGAGTTAAATCATGGATTAATGATTGAATGAATCACCAATCATATAGCAGATAACAAATTTGGTAAGCCCTCTACATGTTTCATTAGAATGAACTATGTCATCATGGAACCAACAAAATTTATTAGGGTTATACCATTTAGGAGGATTATTGGGATAAGTGAATGGTTTAGATGGTGCTAAAAAATATTTCATTCGTTGCATAGTTAATGGTGTATGAGGAGGTTGGAGATAGTCACTTTGGTAACTCCTAGTTTGGGTTGAGGAGGATTGTCAATTATGGTATTAGTTAAATGTTGAAAACATCCTTTAATAAGATTTGTATTAGGTTAAAATTATTTCCGTGATAAGTCTTAACACTCATCTTGGTCAAGAGCTTCATTTATAATTTGAGGAATAAAAGTCTAAAGCTTATATTGAAGTGGAGTTAATGTAGTTATAAAGAGTTTAAACAAATTATCATCAGTCATGTTATGATCAGCCTTATGAGCTAAATATTTACATCATTTGATAAAATCATGAGCTAATTTAGTGGGAGATTATTTATCATTGATGAAATGGCTAAGGCAATACTCAAGAAGATTATTATGTTGAAAATATTTAAATAAAAGATTGACTAAATCCTCTAGTTTCTATATGGAATGTTGGGGAAGTTGATTTTACCATTATAATACATCATCGATGAAAGTTTAACTAAGATTTTAGTTGTGATAAAAGTATTATTTTGGATCCATTCCTTATAAATATTGCCAAATGCCTTAAGAAAAGATGTAAAGTCCTTAGTCCCATCATATTTAATAGTTGGAGATATGTTACCAATATCAATAAAAATAATGAAAGGATCTAAAGGCTCATTTTGGATGTGTTGAAACATCTTATTATGCATGATAGGTTGAGGGATGACATTCCCCATGGCATCTCTAAGAGGTGGAGGAATAAAATTTTGATTATTTTGAGGAAGAATAATGGGAGGTTGATTAGCCATGTTGATCAAATGATGTTGTATTTGTATCCTTGGGGAGGTGTTATATGTTTTCATTATGTTCATTTTTTGCATTATCTTTGCAAGAATCTAAGTGGTATCAATTGGTGTATTGGTGTTTTTAGGAGGACTCCCAAAATTGGTATTATAGGGAGGGTTATTAGTAGGTGGATTCCCGATGGGGTTATTGGATAGACTTGTGTCAATTAACCCCACATTATGGTGAGATGTTTGAAGATGAGAACTATTTTGATAGGTGTGAAAAGGATTTGATCCACCAATCTCATCTTGTGGATTGATTTAAACCATGTTAAAATCTAAATATGAGGGAGGAGAAGAATTACTCTAAGAGTGAGGATCCTCTTAGGAACTAAAGATAGGAATAAAAGATCATGCCATATAGTGTCTAAATGGTTTTAGGTTGTCCAATAATATTCTAATAGGATATTTCATAATGCTTGAGGAAAGAAACTATGATTTAGGAAATAAGAGGTAAAATAGGTAAAAAATCAACCAAATAAAGAATAGAGTTTGATAATAGGGATAGAGTCAACTGGGTCAACAAATTTATATAAACAAATTCACAAAATATAAAAAGAAGGATATACAGTCAAGTTGGTCAACTATGTACTGGAAGAGATGAAATTGAAATATGATAAAGAAAAAATAAATACACAGTTGTATGGGTCAATAGTGTATTCTTGAATAGGGAATAGAATAGGAAGATAAGGATATGTTGTCAGATAGGTCGACTGTGTACTATAGGCAAGAAGTCTAAACAATATGTAAGAGACTATATCGACTAGAATAATAATGTTCTGAAATAAAGAAAATTTTTACAAGATAATCTGAATAAAAATGAAATCAATCACATAAATATTTGGATCAATATGACTAACCTAATTGAAACACACAACACAAACCTTACACCAATGCTAGCCAATGCAAGTTTTGCAATAAAACATATAATGATCAAAGAGTAAGCAACAACTATAAATTAAATGTTAACTAGTTGATCATCCTAAGTATTATTAAGCTATAGTGAAGTTTATTATTAATCTGATAGGGAGTTGGTTGAAATAAAGAACTAGAAATCCATCTAATGTTGGTTTTAGGATGTTTGGGTTGAAAGGGATCTATATTGGTGATGGTACTAGCTTGAAATTGGGGCCTACCCCCTCACTTCATAATCCCATAATGATAAGGGTGTTAGGTGCTTTTCTAATATATGCCATCAACCACATATTTATACTTGGACATAAAACCAAGTTTTCTTCTCATTTGGTGATAAAATCCAGTTAGGTAAGCTTTGGGAAGACAAGTGTTAAATGCTTTTTGAATGTAAAGTGATTTGGTAGTGTGTGCAAAAGAAAAACATAGTGTGACTAAATGGTAAATTAAAAATTCACATATTTAATCTATGTGGTTACTCTAATCATCTAAGTAACTAAAAAGGAAAGGTGAATTAATTACTAACAAATATAGGTTAATTCCTTGATTGATAATAGTACATAGTCACTTTAGGAAACACTATATGCAAATAGTACATAATAGAGTTGAGTAGGTCACTATTATTATGTAAAAGCAATGTCTATAAGAACATAGTCAAACAAGCCAACTATTTCTTCTAGATAGAAGACAGACTATAAAACTATGTCAAATAGGTTGACCCAGTTGGTTGTAGGGTTGTAGTTTTACAAACTACAAACTTATTAAAAATAATACTGAAAGAAGAACTGAAATGAAAAAGAGAGAAAGGAAGGAACCTTGATGACCTTAAAGATGTTTTTGATTGAAAAATTTTATGTTGTGATGCTTAAATGTTATTTCAAAATTTTGCTAATTGGGTCGATTGGTTTGACCAAGTTTACAAAACCATGTATGTGGGAGAAGAAATGTAAAATAGAATCAACTCGTTTGACTATACTTTTAGACATATATGTTGACAGAAGAGAATAATAAATAGAGTCATCTAGTTTGACTATGTATGCCAATTTAGAACTGAAGAAGAATACTATGTGGAATTGATCAATCCAATAACTTATATTTGGCAAAGATCTACATAGATAGAAAAAAGTTTTTTTGAAGTGATTATGTGTTAAACCTATGCATATAAAATTAGGACTATACTAACTAATTTGATATAGTAATAAAAAAATATAAAAATATAATATGATGATAAAATTATGGCATGAAAGAAAACTTACAAGGGTTAGATTCATGTCGGGTTCATCAAAATCTATACGAATGGAAATGCAACTGATATATTAATCAATCCTAGCTCAAAAAAGATAAATCCCTTACACTTATGATTTTTGATTCATTAGATATTTAGGGTCATGACCAATATGGATTTACTAGACCTAGATAATAGATCTCTTACCATGATAAAATCATTTGGGAGGGTTCCAAAACCTCTAGTTAAGCAAAACTATGTAATAACCCTAACTAGGTCTTATTTTTTCATATTCACAAAAGTATATGACAAGTAAAGTAAAGTCTATTCTAATGCTCACCAAATCTTATGGCATAAAATGGGGATTAGTAAACATAAAATTAAACATGCATAAGAGAATCTTGATTAAGTTATGTATAGGTAAAATCCTAATGCATGGAGAGGCAAATATATTCAAAAGCCATTACTTATGCTACTTATATCTATTAAAATAGAGAAGTAAAGTTAGAGATACTTACCTTGAAGATGAACCAATCGAGACTCAATCTCTCCCTTGGAAAAATTTGCTTCACAAGAGGTTGTTATGGTTTTTAAGGATCACTAAGAAAGTCCAAAACATCTAAGACTTTTCCACAAGAAAATATTCTTCAACAAATGTAAACCCTAAGCTATAACTCCTTAAGTAGAATGGTAAAAGAGCAGATTGTAAATAAGCACAAATAAATAATTATCTCTTGATGTCTCTCTAAGAAATGCAAAAATAAATATGTATATTTAGATGAATTTAACCCTAAACCTTTTTAAAAATTTATCTAATAAGGTCAGCCCAATTGACTATGTATCATTATTAATAAAAATAAATTAGGTCTTGGTCTAGGTCGACCAGGGATTGACCTAGACCCTAAATGTGTTTTATCAATTAGAGTATAGGTTTGATGGGGCCGACAATGTAACATCAACCATTATAAAGGGTTTTAGGCTAAATAAGGGCTAATTAAATTAGAAAATGACTAGAGGAGGGTGAAAAAGAGGAGGTAAAGCTTAGAGGAGTGTTTTTAGGAGATAGATTGATAACAAGTGGTAGTATAGGGATAACAATCCTACAAAACACTAATAGTCTTCCCACCCCTTTCCTGATGAACCCTTTAAGGCATGCACTTAGAGATATTAATACTTGATGGGTTTCTTCAAGAAATAAAGCATAATTAATTGATAAATTTTAAAATATTATGTGTATACAAATAGCACACATGTTAATGCCAATTAGTAATGTCACTTGACACTTGGCCATGAATTTAAGTGTTTGATGTGGAAGGTGAATTTATCCTTATTATAATTCAATATTTTTTTGACTTTTCCACTTATTTAGTATTTTTATCATGTTTTATGTCCTCTTCAATATAAGCAAACCCTTTAGAGTTTTTCACACACCAAAGATATATTTACATATGGCACCATGAAAAATAGAATCTACTCTCGTGCGTGTGCAAGAGTAAAAATAAAACTAACTTCTCAAATTTACAAAAATAAGGTATTTAAAACAATTGAAACACCTGTATATTATCCAAAATTATTTTTAATCATTTAAAATTTTATCATTCTATCTATACTTTCCTTCTCACTATCCACCATGCACTCTTTCTTCAGGTCTAACTATTTTTTTCACATTTGGTGGTTATAGTTTTCTATTATGCATTGATCCACTTTAGAGGTCTCTTAATGCATATAAAAAATATTTAGGAAATTGATTTTTTTTTATTTTTATTTGAATATATTCACTCATTCCTTATAACTATTTTTTGTCACCTCTTCGATTACAACTCATTTTCTTCCTTTCTATTCTATAATGCTTGTGCAGATTTTGCATGTCAACATTTTTGTTACTAATTTATTTTTAGGTGAAATTTTGGGCCTTTGTCTTCTCTATAAAAATATTAACCATTTTATTCTTTAATAAACCTCAAATTTTAATTTTAATTTGAGATCCAGTGATCTCTAATAGCATATGTCATCTATGTAAACCTCACTCTATTTAAATTTAGTCTTCTTTCACTCTCCTCACTCAAATTCAATATGAAATTGATTTATATTCTTATGTTGACTCAAATTATTTCCTCAAATTCACTTAAAACTTGTAATTTTCTTTTTATTTTATGTCCTATATGGTTTTAGTATACTTTGAACTTATGGTTCATTATAACTTTGAAAATGATAAGTTTTTGAAATGACATGTGAGGTAAATTTATACCTCCTACCAATGTTAAATTTTCCTAAAGATGCTTCTCATTTCATTTAGTATATCATTAATAATATTTGTTTACCTTTTTATCATCTCATGGTGACATCCTTATTTCATTTATTACCTTAGGTGTGACCTACACCTTTACCTCTATGTATTTTTGGGTGAAGTGCATGTTGTCAATTAGGAGTGTACCCTTGTGAGAATGTGTGTTGTTTTTCACTCCTACTGAAACATGGAATATCTCATAAGTTTGGGTGACTTTGGAAAGTATAAAATATCAATATAGGGATTTTTCCCTTTATTCACTCACTAAAACTTGTTCTTAAACCTACTAACTATTGATTCTGACTATGAAAAGGATGATAGGGATGTTTTTTGCAATGGAATTGAAATGAAAACTTGGAATGAAGGTGATGCACAAATGTTGTATGATCACTTATGCTTGAAATATACATTCTTATGAAAGGGATAATGTTTCACACATTCTCTTCACTTCAATAATTAATTCTATAATAGTGTTTCACAAGAAGGACTTGATAAACTCAATCCTTGTATGGAAGGAATGGAAAGGTGTTGAATTCAGTTCCACACTTAGACTAAATTTTATACTAACACTTATAATGATTTGTATAAATTTAAATATGTTGTATAAAGGTATAAAATTAGATAATATCATAGTAAAACTAATTCTTTACAATGTTGTATCAATGGTAAACACATACACTTTTGCAAAACCTAAAAGTGGAGGAAAAGGGCTTATTATTTCTCTCAAAAGGTGAGTAAAAAATTTGGAAGAATTTAAGAAAAATAAAAAGAAAATAATGATAAAAAAATTCTATAAAAATGAGTACAATTATAAAATCAAATGACAAGATGCAAATCAACCCCAAAATAGGGGACTCAAACTTGGTCTTTACACTCTTCCAATGCTATGTAGTACTTCTTCATACCTCTCCATTCATCCATGTCTTTAGGGTAGAATAAAATAGATATTATCATGAGTTTTGGAGACTTATAAATATCTTCATTATTTATTGGTCAAGCTTGACCACTTGAAGAGTGCCTATATCCTTACTTGACTCCCTATATACTATCTCTTAGGTCTTTATTGATGAATTGGTCCTCCTAATTGAAAATAGGACCTTAATTATTCATTGATTAATCATTGAAAACTTATTATAATTAATTCATGATTTCTATCCACCATACATAAGCTTTTATAATCCCTTTAGTGATTTTTTGACTCCTTTAACAAGTTAGGCATTAGAAGGAAAGAAGGCTTTATTACGAGTCTTTGAGAACATTTCAACCTTTGAAAACTTATCCCAATAATAATTTTACTTACTCATTATTTATTAGGTGTTATATGTAGAGATAATCATCAATAAATCCTTTGGATAACTTCTATGTATCATTAGTTACTTTTGAACACTTGATTCCTTCATATGAACAAATAAGCATAGGAGAGAGAAAGAAGGGTTTTGATTTAAACCAGACAAATTTTATCCATTTAAGTCTTATAAACATGAATTGAGACTTTAAATAGAGCATTTTGAACCTTAAAGTAGCTCAGAAGATTCAATTTTGCTCATATATCATGTTTTAGCACCCATTCCTTATAGCCCTAAAAACTTATAAAGCTCCTTGTCTAGAATATTTTATAGATAAAATTGGAAATATGGGGAAAAATCTAGTACCATTTATCCCCTTAAATTTCCACCTAAAATTTCATGATCCAACTTAAAGTGGAAGTATCTTTTTTTCTTCATTTTCCTCTCTAATTAGGCCTAATTAAGCCTCTTAAGCCTAAAAATTAGCTCTAGAGAACTCCCACATATGTTAAATCACCCAAAATAATGTTATTAAATTTAAGTAGGCTATTAAAAACGTTAATGTAAATTTTGGGGTCCTAAGACCCTATGAAAGTATGCAAACCAAGAAATCACCTTGTCACCTAGTCTCTTTTTGAGCCTGTTTGAACTACCTTGGAAAATAGGCCTGGTTTGACCACCTCCATAATATCATATGAAATTTTTTGGGATTTAATAGATATTATAAATCCCAAAATACATCATTAAATTATTTTTAATTTCACCCTTTCTCATAACACCTAAAAAACACTAAAAACATGTAAAAATAGTGCATTTATGATAGTTCATATAGGTGACATCAGCATTAAAGTACATGTTAAGAATCTATTTTGAGTCTTAAAAAAATAAAATATGTTCTAGGATAAAAATATGGAATTATATGTGCATTTGAGATCCATTTTCCTTGACTGGTCACAATTAAGGTTTTAAAAAGGTTTAAGACCTGTTTGGGTTGTTCATTAAGAACATATCACCAATTGACCTCCTTACACTTGGAAAACCTTATTTACTAACCTAATTACCTATCCTAGATTTATATGTTTCCCATGTAAATTTTTATATATGGTGTGAGTGTCTGAAGTTGTTCCTCGTGTGGCATGCCTCTCTTTAAAGTTGAGAGAGGCCAAATTTGAGTTTTGGACCTCAAAACTCATTATCATTATTCATATGGGTTTATACAGCTCAAAAAAAATATTACCCATTATTATACATGCTATGGTAATTATTTTTACCCCTATACATGCATATGGTGTATTGGTCAGGGGTCTTGGGGTTTAGAGCCTATTTCCTTCTTGCTAGCCCTCAAGGGTATTGGATTGAAAATTGAGGTTTGTTAAGAAAAATAAAAGTGTATTTAAACCCAAAATATGTCTATTAATTTCCTCAAATTCACTCCATTATGTTTTAAATGCTTACTTTGTGTTTAGACGTTAAAAAGGCCCTTTGGTCTCATGATTACCTCTTATTGATGGAGTGGGCAAGGTCTGAGACAAAACAATGTGTATATCTACTATTATTATGGACTTAAGGTTACCATGATTATATTTTTAAACCCATAATCATCCCCTATATCAAATTTAAAAGTTTTATTATGCCTATGAGGCCCTTAAATAGCTAATCTCCCTCATGACTGGTTATAGGCCTGTGTATGTTAACACCGAAAAAGGCCATCCTAGGTCTTAAGACCTCAAAACTTACCTTTATATAAAATAATTTGCTTTAAAATGTCTTTAATAATCCATTAAATGATCCATGATGATGTTAAGAATTAAAAACTTTAAACCAAATTGAACATGACCATAAATCATATCTAAATTATGCACTAGCATGTATCACAAAAACATTCCTCAAATCATAGTTATTATGAAAGCATAAATGGAGAGAACAATATAAAAATCACACATATCTATTGTGTTTCACCTAATGTGGGCTACACCACCAATAAATTCCTCAAATAAAATTGTAATCAAAAAATAAGATTACAATGAACTCTCACAGAGATAGAATATCTCTTGTAGAAAATGGTACAAAAATAAATGTTGCACTTTCACTTACTCCTACACAATACTATATCTCATAAGCTACTATACCAACCCTACAATAAACACCTTTACTTTTAAAAAAAAATTGCACTTTGACTCTTATCCTCAAAGCCACACCCTGCAAATAAACCATCAACCTCTAAAGGCCACACCACACATGTATATATAGCAAATGAGGTAAAATCCATAAAAGGAGGAGAAAATCACCATACTTATCCAATATAATCATCATCCACTAAAAGACACCTTGGTTCCACCTCATTAAGCTCATAAAAAATCCCACCTAAAGAATAACATGCCAAGTTTGTCTCTCCACCTTTACAGGGACATTTTCCAACAACATGTGATCATAACCAACTCCTTGAAATAAGGAAGGCATCCAATTTTATAATGAATAACCAACTCCCTTAGATCAAGGAATTCAACATGGAAAATATTAATTTAACAACCAACTCCATAAAACATGAAAACATAGAAATTAGATAAAATAAGGAATATTCCACTCACATGTGGAGTAAGGTTCCACAAAAGGTGGAGTAGGGAAAATTGTGATCCCCACATTTGTGGAGCTCTCTAGGCACCATAAATATACTCTGAATTTCATGTGATATCCCCAAATGTCTCCACACTCAATAGATGATTCTCTATAAGCATTTACCTCTAATACAAGTCCAAAACACTAAGTTTCGCCACTAAGGGTTTGTATGCAAATAAGCATTATTGACCCTAGATGTCAATTTTGAGTGTTTATCTCATTATATCACTATATAAAACTTTATGTATGCCTTAATTTACTATACCTACATTCTCTCACACTATTATACATACTTCTTTCAATGATAAATATGTTCTTCACACTTAAACTATTAGTAAGACTAAAGGTCTCAAAAGGGACTATATCTTTTGACTACCTATGTTGATTGTATTCTTCCCTCAAGATATTCAAATGGAAATGCATTAAACATATTGAAACTATCTCAAATATACTTCAATATTCAATTATAACATTCTCCTATGATCATAACCTTGACCTCTATCTACAACATTAAATTGTTTCCTTGGATGCATGTAAGTATATAATGTTTGTAGGTGGAGATTTTGAGATGTTTGTATGGATGTAGGTAGAGATGTTAGGTGAAAAAAGACCTTTTTTGGGTATTTATCATGCATTTAGAACCTATTCATAACTATTTAAAGTATCTATCATCTATAAACTCTTTAAACATCATCTCTCCTCATACATCCTTAGACATCTTTAAAACAAGACAGTTGTTGTCTAGGCTTGAATGTAGATGTATATGAAAGTTTTTTTTCTTTAATTTGATAGTATCCTTGGTTTATGACATCAATTCACTCTTTCTCAATTAATCCATCATAATCAATCCATCCAAATTCCTTAACCTTATACATAACTTCTCATGATCTTGGATAGATTGCTAACTAAGTAAAACTATATGGTTGTAGGCCAACATTTAAAGCTTGTATTAACTGAGACTAATAGTCACTTCACCTTTCTTGGGTTTTCAATATCCTTTGGTATTAAACTAAGTCATTTTTTTACCCTAAGTATTCATCTTATCAAGTTATTTGCATCCTTTTGACCTTATACACAATAAGTTCACATTGCATAGAGACTTGACTATGTTCTATAATTCTTGATTATAGTTTCAACATAATATTGTGAATTCTCTTTGAGAGGATTTCCCTTGAAAATACTTATTATATTGGATATAAATCATACAAACTTCAAAAAAAAATTGTAACTCCTTATGAAATTCACCATTATATTTTTTGAGTATGAGTCCTTCAAGTTTAGTTAGGCTCCCAAGCTGACTATAGGTAAACATTGGTTATAGGTGGCCATTTTGCTTGTTTGATCCACTAACCTCCTTATATTTTATGACATAAATTCATAATTGTGCCATTTCATCCATCTTATAAAGTTTTTTCATCTCCCACACAAACTCTTATTGGTTAGAAACCTAACTGACTAAGCTATTATTCATGGTTGTAGGTCAACATTAGTGCTTATACGAACTATAGGAGGCCATTTTGGTTTCTATTCACTTTTACAACCTTATTTGGTCCTAAAATAAGTCTTATACCTACTCATAATTATTTTAAAGTTAATAATTCATCTACTTATCTCTATAAGTTTACCTACATAGAATTTTGATGAACAACCAACTTATATGTGGTTGTAGGTGATGCTTTTAGTCTTTATCTTCAATTTGTATAATCATCTTTTGATTTTAAATAGATAACACTCTATCCATTGTTTATACACTATTCAAACCTCATATTCCTCTTTAAAGTCTTATGACCTTTAGATAATAAGTTCACACTACATAGAGACTAATGATTGTAGACTAAAACATCAGGGTTGAGTTGTAGATGTCTATTTGGTGGATTGTAGACTAAAACATCATAATACTTACCTCATTATTTCAAATTATAAGTGTTAATTTATATCATTTTATAACTCCTAATACCAACCATTTTCTCAATAACTCTTCTCATAACATTCATACTTCCTTCACCATAGCCCTATTATCCTTAACTATTATAGGAAATTTTATACTCCATGTGTACGGATTGAGGAGGGATGGGAGATTGGTTCCAAGAGACTAAAATTATCTTAATATCTTCATTTAAATTTAATAATCAAAATTGTATTTAAGAAGAATTAAATTTACATAAGGAGGTTTGAATAGTAATGAAAACAAGAAATGATCCATTACCTCAAAAAATGCTAACTTGCCTTAAACTCTACTAAACTGAGTTCTAAGGAGGTTTTTTTCATGGTTTTTCTATACCTTGAAGCTCAAATAAGTAATATCATCTTCTTAAAATATAATATAAAACTTAAAAGGTTCATATAACACCTCATTAACATACTTTTTAAGACACCAAGTCCATTGAAGGTCTCTCAAATTAGTAACATAGTCATACACAGTCCTTACAATGTTATTTAGGCATTTGAGGCTCCAAAGAGGTAATTTTTTCTCATAGTGCCACTGGTCATCTTGAATAATACTATGAACATTATCAAAAAATCTCATTCTTTGGAAACAAAACTCTATTATTTGTAATATCTAAGCAAGGTCCTATAATCTTCCATGATATGCTTCTCACCTGCTGCTACGAATGCCTGCAAGAGAGATTTTGAGTTTTTAAGAGCATAGTCTTAAAACCATCCATGAAATTCCTTAAAATATGAATAAATAATTAATAACCTTTTATAATCCATTTAATATCATGTAAACTCACTAATATTCTTTCATATATTGAGAATCTCATTAGACCTATTATTGTACCTTGTGGAAGGGCCAAATGACAACCAAAGCTATCTCAAAAGAGACATTTTAAATATGAAGCTACTTTAAAAAATTTATTTGATTAAATATATTTATTTTACCTAAAAATTATCATTAAAATTACTAAAAATGAATACATTCAAATGGTATATCAAACATGCTTGAAAATTGCCAAATCTCAAGTCAAGACAGGCAACTAGTTTCTTATCAAAAGACTCCTTATAAATTAAAAGTATATGATTATTAAAACATTAAAAATTTAATATTTAACCTTTAAATCATCCCCCTAAATCCATTTATATATATATAGATCTGAAGTGAATAAATGGAGACAATCCTAGACCTTATCTAGATGACTAGGTCATAGTGACCCCCTTACACTCTTAATGATTGTTCATAAATATGGGCAAATGAATCCAATAAATAATGACACTAAATTAAATTTAAATATGTTCCATATAATTTCCCATGATATTTATACCTGACTCTCTCTCTCCTGAATATACCAAGTAAAAACCAATGGTCTTCCTAGAGCTATCAAGGAGGTCGATATGGGAGATAAATTGGTTTTATTAAATTTAAGACCTTAAAACTATTTCAAATAAATTTTTTTACATTTTCATGGATAAATAAGGTCATGAATATGCTTTAAGTTTAATTTTACCTTGAATAATTGTACAAATGGCCTCAAAATAGGCCTTTTTATCACTAAATTTACCAAAATGACTTGATAATCCTGATGAAACTAATGAAAAATATATCCATTATACTTTTCATGCCTAAAAAAGTATACCATGTCCATATTATCATAATAAACTACCATTCACATGCAAACCCTACTCCAAGAGCCATAAAATGACCCAAAATGCAATAAATTGGGTCATAAATCTAGTCAAACATGTCACCAACTAGTTAGATCAATTATATAGCATGAGATGACTTTGAAAAAATCCATAAGTCCTATTATGATGTTCTAGACTCTTTTAATCTCTTGAAACAACCTAAAACTAGTTAAAAGGTGGCTAGACAAGCAAATGACCATGATGATCAAAACTTTAATTTCATCAAATCTACCTTAAACTCTGCTAATCAAAGATTTGTATAACCATTTCAAGTACATTATAACACCAACATACCAATTAGTAGGGCAAACAACATGACAAACAAAGTTTCAAGTGGTAGGTGTCATAATTTAACCTATAAGGTCAAAATTGTCAACATTTTGGTGACTCAACTGGGAAATATGTATGTTATGCTTAAGAAATAAACCATTGACATCTCTTTTAGACTCATAAGACCACTCTTACATTCTAAAAATAATAGTAAAAAATATACTCCATGACTACAAGACTCTTTTGACTTAAAATAAGATAACTTTTCTCCTCTAAAATAAGGAAAGAAAACACACAAAATAAAGGAAACTAACTAACATGGAAAATGTGCAAGCAAAGCAATTATTTGAATCAAAACACAAGCAAACTAATGTGCTAGGATAACACTTGGAGGAAAACAAATAAACTAACTATGTACAAGGAATTTAGCTCTCAATATCAGCATTTTAGATGTATTTCATTAACTATGATTGGAAGCTCCTAACCATCCATCTTTGCAAGTTGGAAGGCATGGTAGGATTTTTAGTTGAATATTGTGTATGGGCCCCTCCAAGGGGATTCAAACTTGGTATGCCTTTCTGGTTTATCTTTTTCCTCATCCCACTTGAGAATAAAATGTCTTTCTTTTAAACTCCTTGAAGATGCTCCTTTTTCAAAGGCTCTCTTCACTTATGCTTGGTGAATTTCCATGGCTAACATGGACTGATTTTTAATCTCTTCCATATCCATAATCTGATCATACCTGATCTTCATTGGTTCATTATCCAACAACTCAAGTTGATGCATTATTTCTAAAGTAGGAAACTCAATATAAATGGGTTACATTGCTTCTTTATCATAAACCATATTATATGGTGATTTTGCTATTGACCTTTTGTATGTGATCCTATCAACCCATAAAGATGATTTCAAATTCAAATTCCATGATCTCTAATTATCTATAATAGTCCTTATTATTATCCTCAATAGGTTCTTATTAGTGGAATCAGTAAGGTCATTTCCTTTTGGGTAGTAGTTTGATGAAGTTCTAATATAAACATCATGTTGAACATCCCATTGGCTGATCTTAACTCCCAAAAAAGCCATGGAATTGTTTGAAATTATGGTGGAGGGAATCTGAAATCTCGTAAGCAAATGTTCATAAAATTCTAGTATATTGGATTCATTTACATATTTCAAAGCTACTACCTCTATCTATCTTGTGAAGTAATACATAGTGGTAAGAATCCAATTATGACCTAAGCTTTAAGGAGGGTTAATGAGGCCAATGAATTCTAAGCCCCATTGGACAAAAGGCTAATCCACTAAAATTGGTTGGAGAGGTAAGGCTAAAAGTCTTATTTTTCCTATAAACATGGCACATTACTTACATTTCCTAATTCAAGCATGCTAATCACTGAATATACTTGATTTATAGTACCCACCTATCATGATCTTTAGGTTTGTAGTCCTTACTAAGAATTTTCCTTCACCATGTCCAACATAGAACTCTTAAAGTAACCTTTCTATTTGGCTAGATTTTATACACCTTAATAACATACTATTGATGTCTTTCTTGAAAATCACACCATCAATAGGGAGAAATGGAATAGATTTTAATATAAAATATCTTCTTATTGAATCACTTAAATTAGGAGGATAACAACCATCTTTAAGATACCTTACCAAGTCATGAAACTAATTGGAAGCTGAGGTATGATCAGCTACAACTTCTTCATCATTCATCACTAAAATTGCCTCCTTCACCTTTTACAAGTCTTGGGCTAGATGTTCACATAATCCTTTACCTCTAATCAATTTTGTGACCTTGATTTCAACCTCATACTCCATCTCTCTTTTTATCCAACCTTCCCTCTTCTCATTTATATCCTTGTTCAAAATAACTCCTTGATACTTGGATGGGCAACCATTAGATGTATCATATCAAATATCTAAACTTATTAAGAGATATGATTAATAAAAGAACATGATTTTAAATATAATAATACCTTGTCTCATATTCCTCCAAACCTTTATTGAAGAAGGGTATTGGTTTCTTTAAATCCTCTTGATTTTTTTGCACAATAATACCTAAAATGGTGTCCACATTAGCATCGGTGTACAAGATGAAGTCTTTTGAGAAATTAGGATTTATGAGTGTAATAGCACTAGATATTTTTTTCTTTATATCCTCAAAACTCTTCATCCCTTCCTTAAACCATCTAAAACTTTGATTCTTTTTAAGCATGGTTATAAGTGGATTTACTAAAATGGTAAAATTTTAAATATATCTCCTTATGAAATTTATTTTTCCTAGGAATATTTATAATACCTTCTTATGTTTAAGCAAAGAGAGAGTAATAATTGATTCAATACTTTTAGGATCTATGCTTAAACCATATTTTGAAACCACATGTCCAAGAAGCTTACCTTCATGAACTAAGAAGACAAACTTTTTGGGGTTAAGAGACACCCCAAATTGCCTACAACTTTCAAACACTTCTTTGAGATGGACCATGTGCTCACTTTCACTCTTTTAAAACACAATTATGTCATCTAAATATACAAGAACAAACATGTTAATAAAACCTTAGAATTCAATATCCATGTCCCTTTGAAAGGTTGCTCCAACATTAGATAAAATGAATGGCATCTTTTTATAGGTGAAGGTTCCCCACTTCATGGTGAAGGTTATATTTAACTAAGTTTTCTCAACCAAAATCTAATTGTTTCCACTTTACCCATCCAACAATGAGAACCTCTTTGAACCTAACACCAACTGTAATATATGTTCCATGGATGGCAATGGATAATAATCCTTAAGATAAGGCTTGTTTAAATCTTGGAAGTCTACACAAAGTCTAATCTCACCATTATTTTGTACTATAAAAAGGTTTACCACCCAATTTTAGTGATTAATTATAAATATTATGGTTGATTATATGACCTTATGAAGCTCAGTTTTCATCAAAAGCTCAATTTTTGGATTTATGGGTCCTTGCCTTTATCTAACAGGTTTGGTTTTAGCTTCTATTTTAATGGTGTGTTGAGCTAGACTTGGGTTATATCTATTAAAATAATTATATTTAAATGAAAATACATCAAAAAAACTCCTACATAACTCAATTAAGGATTCTTTTTGTGAAGGAGTGCATACTTTACCCAATTTCAAACTCTTTCTAGCTACAAACTCAATGTTGGCATAGTGTTCGTATTTGGTTGACAAAGAGGCCTTATCTCTCCTCATATCATCATCTATATTTAATATATTATCAAGTGTTAACAATAATTTTGGCATCTTATTAGTTTTTATTTGAATAATCTGATCCCCATACTGCTGCAATAACTTTGACTGATTCTTGGAAGAGAATTCAGTGTCCTCTTGTAAGAACCTAACAATCTGATTATCATCTTCAAAGACCTACCAATTCTCATGATTATCTATAATGGAATGCCTCATAATAAATTTTATGTGTTATTCATTTTTCTCACTTTTTATATCAACTATAATGTTGAATTGAGCCCCTATGGCAGCCAACCTATCTGCATGTTTATTCTTTTCTCTTAGCACTACCTGAATGTCAAATACCTAAAAATATTCAAGTAAGTCCCAAGCTCTATGATTATTATATATAATCAATGTATTTTTACATACATTAATTCCTCTTAATTGGTGAAATATAATTTCATTGTCACTAAAAACTTGTAAAATGTTGATTCCCATCTTCCTAGCCCACTCCAAACCATGCACTAGTGCCTTATATTCTCCAACATTGTTTGAATAACCAAAATAAAACTTAATAATATAAAAATAACTTTATTTTATATTTTATTTCAAAATAATTCCATCCCTATCACCATGCTTATTTATTTATCCATCAAATTATAGCTGCCAAAGACCATCACTAGACTCATCTTCCTTCACCATGGCCCAAACTTTTGCATCATTTTCATGGAGGTAATAAACATCAAGTCCCTCTTCCTCAAAATATTTTTATATGTCATAATCATGTAAATTTTAGTCCGATTCATCAAGGAATAAATCTATAACTCCCTTAAGAGGTGAATTAGTTTACACTTCACTAGCTTCTAGCACCTCATCTGAGATGACATAGTTAGTGTTTACAACACTTGGCATGTAAGGCTATGAATAGAAATGTGAAATGGGATCAGAATGGATAGTTACCCTTATATGATACCTAATTTTTAATATTAAATATTTTAAATCTAGTGATAGGTAGCCATCAATTTTTGAGGTGAAGTCTCTAGACAAACACATGGCAAAGTAAGGAGGCAAGTCCACTACCACTACATCCTACTGAATAGTGACATTTGGGTAAGCATATAACGTCAAATTTAGGTTATTTATAATTCCTAATATATTTTTTGGTGATCCATCCTAATTCAATAACCCTTTTGTGTTAATTTTATACACTAAACCAAACTTATCTATAATTTGTTTGGGTATGATAGTGCTACTAGCTCCACTACCCACCATACAGTTATGAACTAATGTATCACCAAATATCAAAGAGAGATAAAATGAAGGTTTTTTTATTTTTTTATCTCATAATTACCCAATTTTATGTCTTTTTATACTTATTGGACTTATTATCTTATTGGCTAATCCAAATTTGCCAAGACTATGCTTTCTTTCTTAGTTAGTTTTGATGACAACTTGAGAGCTAAAAGTTTATTATTAACATGTCCTTTTATCCTAGGATTTTTTAAGTAATCCCACATGATCATACTAACATTATACCTCTTCATATGACCCAAAATACTATAAGGATTTGTACTTACCTTTGGTTTCACTTTTTAGATAATCGATTGATCTTAAACTTGTGGTACTTATTGAGACTTACCAACCTCAATGTTCTAATTTTTTTGTGGTGTAGGGGTATAAAATTGATTTTTTACATTATTATAAACATTAAATGGTGTACTTGAATCATTATTCACATATTTTGTCTCTTAAATATCTCTCTTCTTTTCTCTAGTCACATCTACAACCACACTGCTTGAAGAACATGAGTTACCAACTTGATTCAAGGCCACAAAATCATAAAGCTACCAACTAACAAAAGTGGAGTCCAAATTTCCTTTTCCATGATTCATCTTATATTTTTTTTACCATACCTTCACTATGTTGACCCTCTTAAAGAAAAGCCTCTTCTTGAGTCATTTAAGGAATCACCATGGATTAGTTGACCATTGCCTAATTTTTCTTATCATTATGATTTGAGGGTTAACAACCTAAATCTAGCATCATTTTATTTTGAGTTGTCACAAGAACAATATCCTTAGATGATGATGGATCATTTAGATCAATAGCTTCATATGGATTGGCTTGAGTGATAGCTCCTTGAGCTTGATAGGATGGTCTCTATTCTTTGAAGCCTTGATAGGGTGGCCTATTATCTCTAAAAGGTTGATAGATAGGTTGATTAGGAATTTGGTAAGGCCTGTTTTCTTGGTATTGTTTCCTCTTCAATTAGACAATTTCATTCCCAAAGGATTTCAACATTCCTTTGAGCTCTCCAATCTTAGTCAATTGGCCAGGAGGGGTTGAAACTTATGCTTGAGGGGATAAAATAGGAGCCATAAGAGGAGCTTGAAGGGTTGGTATGGGCTATGTTTCAGGGGGAAAAGGCATAAGAGGTCTAGGTGCCAATTTTATAGCTTGTATCAAACTACTCTTATCTCTTATTGCCACCTCATAAGCATCTGGCAAAGTGGTACTACCCATTGATTGTATCATGACACTAATGTCTAAATTGAGGGATCTCAAATAATATAGGAATGCATATTATAGGGATGGCCTGATAAATAGGGGTATCTTGGTCCATGTTTTTTGGAATCTAAGGTCAAAATCAGTTATGAACTCATAAGGAGCCCTCTTTATGGTGATAAGTTGTTTAACTAAGAATAGGTGATCAGATTTATCCACAAATTGACTATAAAAGGCTACTCCTAAGTCATCCCATAAAGCAATGGAGTTCAGTGCAAGGTTTCTATACCACTATAGAGATTTTATTTTAAATTAAGTAGTAAGAAATCTAATAGCCATGTTCTCTTGAATAACATTATGGATGGAATAGAGGTTGGCAACATCTTTGATGTGATTAATAGGCATGGTTTGATCTTATCCTAATAATAATGGGATGATCTTAAGATATGACACTGGTATATCATGAAATTGGGCAATATTCAATGGGTTATCTCTATTAAATGGGATAAATACTTGGTTTATGATGGCCATCTAGATAGTGGGAATTTAACTATCTAGAATAATAAACTGACCAGGAGATAGAAATTGATTTATAGAATATGGGTTTGTCTTATTAAATATTTTTGTTTTATAAAAATTAGAATGTAACTCAATTAACTCAAAATTAATACCTTTACTAGATGATCTTGTGGTAACCTTTGGCATGAAATTGGTGTTGATTTGTTGCTAAAAACTTTATAACTTGAAATAATCCTCTGGTTTAGATGATGATGAGTATCCTCTGCTACTTCAAATACTTTTCTTTAGCTCAAAACTTCAATTATGCTAAGGAGAATGTGTCCCACTAGGTGTGCTAAAAACTATTGTCAATTAGGAGTGTGCCCTTATGAGAATGTGTGTTGTTTCTCACTCCTCATGAAACATGAAATCTCTCCTAAGTGTGGGTGACTTTGGAAGGGAGAGAATCTCTAGAGAGGGTATGTTTCCTTGTTGCACTCACTAAATTTTTTTCTTAAACCTACTAACTACTATTTCTAACTATGAAAAGGGTGAAAGGGATAATGTTTGTAATGGAATTAAAATGAAAACTAGGAATGAATATGATGCACCACTATTATATGACCACTTATGATTTCAATAGACACTCTTATGAAATGGAGAATCTTTCAAACATTATCTTCACTTCAAGAATGACTTCTAAAATAGTGTTTCATAAGAAGGACTTGATAAACTCAATATTTTTATGGAAGGAATGGAAAGGTGTTAAATTCACATCCACACTTAGACTAAAGTTGATCTTGACACTTAAAATGACATGTAGAAGTTTAAATATGTTTTATTAAGTTATAAAAACTATACAATATCATAGGAAAACAAATGCTTCACAATTTTGTATCAATGGCAAATATATACACTTAACCAAAACACAAAAATGGAGGAAAGGGTCTTATTATTTCTCTTGAAAGGTGAGTATAAAACTTGGTAGCCTTTCATCTCAACCAAAAACAAAGAGTGATAATAACATTCTAGAAAAATGAGTACAAATATAAAATCAAATGATAAGAGACATAGTACCCCTAAAATAGGGGTCTCAAACTTGGTCTTTTCACTCTTCCAATTCTATGTAGTACTTCCTCAAACCTCTTCATTCATCCATGCTTTAGGGTGGTATAGAATAGAGAGTAGCATGAGTTTTGGAGACTTATAAATATATTCATATTGATTGGTCAAGTTTGACCACTTAGAGAGTGCCTATATCCTGATTGTTAATTTTTTGTGCACATTCACTAGTTATCTCCTAACAATGTGAGCCTTTCTTCAATCGATCCATAAGATAGGTGGATATTCCATACTAAGCTTCACCAACATAAATTTTATATCTAATCTCAGCATATAATTGATGGATTATTGCTATAGATTACTTCTAATGAAAAAATAGAGATTAAAAAAAGTGATATAAATGAAATGTGAAAAATAATAAATATAATAAGGAAGCATAAGATAATACAAATCATGAAATTAACACACTATATGACTTGGATAAACCCATTTTGGGAAACACACTAGTGGGTGAAGCAAATACTCTCCCCTTCTACTCTGTAATTCAACAATGATACAAGTTACTACCAAATATGGCCTTCATGAAAATAGATTTCATTAATATTGTATCCAAATCTTACATGCATGATTGATTTTCACTTCTTAAACACGTCATAGTGATTAAACACAACTAAAATAACCATTCATAACTAGGAAACAATGAGATCACTTGAACAAGGACCAAAACATGAAAACTAAAATTTGAATCTAACTTTAATACTTCTCATGATTGATCTCTACCTCTAATATATACTATATTTAGTTCCCTCCACCTTATATCCCACCAAATAATTCACATGAACCATCTTTAATAAGAGGAAGTGTTTTCAATAGCTCCTCTACCCATATTTTATTCAATTTAAAAATAGATGCAATAAGCATACTGGTGGTTTATAAATTATCATCTTGGTTTGATGACCACCACCTACAAATATTGGTGGTTACATAACTACATTTATTCCTACTAGTGATTTCATCATCTTTGATGAAATCCTCAGATTGAAAGGTTGCAAGTTGTTAAATTCATCAATACAAGAATGTATGGACAATCCAAACACTAATTATAACATTTAAACTTAATTTAATAGTTAATTTTACATGAAAAATCTTAGATAAGTGTCTTACATAATGTTTCACATACATTAATTACACAATTGGGTATATTATAAATGAACTAAATAGCATGCCTAGTAAACTAGATCCATATGTTTGAATTATGCATCCCCATTTTAAATCTTTTGGTAACCAAAGGCTTAGGAATTTATATGGTGATTAAATTTATTTCCCCACTTATTTAACCTCCATTGTAATTAGAGGTGTGTATGTTCAATAAAATTATCAACCTTGTGAACTTTTGGGTACACCTTCTTATGCACTTGTGTTGCTCATTTCCTTCCTTCAATGTTTGTTAATGCAGACCCATGTTCAGAAGATGAAAAACTATTATAAATTGTAAATCATGATCTTTTTAGTATAATTTATATGAGTATCATTTCATTCTAATAATCCATTATCTTTCAATATGATAAAATAAAACTTCTTTCTATAATTAAGCATGGTTCTATTGAGTGGCACTTACCAAGGAGAGCTTAAATTTTCATTCATATGATTTGATGGTGTATATTCTCACATATTAAACAAATTTTATTGATTATACATCTTTTTAAAATATCATTTCTAACATACATATAGCATATTCTAAATAATATACCATAAATATCAATAGATGCAATATCTACCATAACTTCATTAATGAAATGTTTATTTATTACAAATTTGAGTTTACATTATTTTGAAACCCTTATATCCAATACTCATTTCTCATACCCTAAATAATAAGGATTAGGATGATATTACATTTCCACCCTAATTATATCTACTAGTTCCTTACTAATCAAAATTTCTTTAGAAAAATATTTAAAAATATAATCAAATTCTACCATCTCAATTCAAACTTTGATATGGAAATTTTTAAAAGGTTCACATTTGTATTGATCATCATTACTACCCAAACATACATTTTTTATAGAAAGAGTTAAAACATAACTTCTCATCCAAATATGATCTACGATAAATGTCTTCTCCTTGAATTGACAACATGCCCTTCTTTTTATTTTTCTTAAATGGATGAAATTATGGATGTAACATCCAAAAAAATATTCCAAATGACTATCAACATCACAATTCCCATAATACCTTTTATAATCCATATTATAAATATAATAAGTAGCATTTACCCTAACTTTATTATTCAAAAAAATGGAAGACATTGAAGAGGAAGATGGACCCTTATTATAATCTATCTCAAATTAGTGGGATTGATACCAAGCCTAATCCAAACAATGATTCTACCATTTCAAAAAAATTTACATGAACAAGATTTAATAAGTGTCTTACATAGTATTCTACATACATAAATTACACAATTGGGTATATTGGAAATGAACTAAAGAACATGCCTAGTAAACTAAATCCATATTTTTGGATCATGCATCCCCAATTTGAGGTTTTTGGTACCCAAAATATTATGAACTATATGGATATTAATTTTTTTCCTCGACTTAATGAACCTATATTTTAATTATAGGTTGTATGCTATAAAAATTATCATCCTTGTGAATTTTTGAGTCCACTTTTTCATTCCTATTGTGTAGCTCATTTCATTCTTTCAATTATTATTGATGTTGAACAATGCTCAAAAGATGAAAACCTAATATTAATTAGATATCGTGGTGTTTTAGTATCATTAATATGATTATAATTACATTCCAAAAATCCTTTATCTAGATTATATTTCAATATGAGAAAATAAAACTTCCCACTAGCATTAAAAAATCAATTACGTTGAGTGACACTTACCAAGGAGAGATTATATTTTCCTTAATATGATTTTATGGTGTATATTTTCTCCTCATTAATAAAATTGTATTGATTATACATCCACTTGAAAATATAATCTCTAACATACATATAGTGTATTCTAAAGACTATACCATAAATATCAATAGATGCAAGTATTATAATCAAAAGTTGCACCATTGAGAAGGTTGTTCAAGCGTCTTCACTGAATTGATAGCATGGAGACACCTCTAGGTTGTGGGTGGTCTAATAAGTGAGGTGAATATATATATATATATATATGAATAACTCCCTTGATGATATAACTTTAAAACTACTACTAGACCTATTTATTGAAAAGGAAAAGGGTAAGAGAAACTATAAACTAAAAGGGAGGTCATGCACTAAATTTTAAGACCACAACCATTGATTTACATGTGCATTAAGACCTATTGGATTGTCATAAGCATACACTTATCCTAAAATAACCTATAACATCAATACTTTGTAAATAATTGAAGCAATTTGAGGATATAAGGTAATATTT
Source organism: Torreya grandis (assembly GCA_037957365.1). Taxonomy (NCBI): domain Eukaryota; kingdom Viridiplantae; phylum Streptophyta; class Pinopsida; order Cupressales; family Taxaceae; genus Torreya; species Torreya grandis. The sequence continues at coordinate 688,445 of JARHVA010003228.1, forward strand.
TTGCCACTTTTAATCCACTTAGAACTCTTGATGACACTCTTTACAACTTTCAATAGATAACTCAGATGCAATAAGGCAAGAATAATAGGTCAACAAAACAAGGTGAGCTAAGTCTACACTTGCCTAGATCAACCATTCAATTATTTACACTACAAATAGTCATAAAATGAGGTAAAAATAATATTATTTATCAATTGGCATATAAATGAGAAAGGATATGCCATACTCCTAATGGAAAGATCCCTTTAAAAATAAAAATAGGCCATGCCTATATAAGATGATGAGGAGAGAGGAGAGAGGCATTGGATAAGCATGTGACAAATGTCACTTCTTGAAGAAATGAGTTACAATCAAGAATTCATGTCAATAAATAGTCATGAACTCCCTCTCCAACATATGTTTACTTGGTTTAATGATATCCCTCTTAAGGTGGTGTAGGATTTACTTCTTTGCCTTGGTGACTCATCCATTTGCTTTAAAACTACCCATTTAGAGTCATTATGTATTTAAATATCACATTTTTAGAGTCTAACTAATTTAATTTCATTATACATCTATTTAATGCCCCAATTTAATTATCTTTCTACATTTATTCTACAATATCTCTCATCATTCTCATGTTTTATCTTTAGGCAGGCATATTCCTTATAACCCTATTTTAGTACAAAACTCCTTAGTTTGAGAGATACAAGACACTTTAAGGAAAAATAAATTTATATTTTGGTACTCATTATCCTCTTATGACTTCACCCCAAAATTAATGATCTGACTCCCAAGGTGGACCTAATTTCTCATCCTTCATTTTTTACCAATCAGGCATAAGTAGGCCTAATGCAAGCCCTCGGTACTAGTGAGTGTAAAATTTAATAAATTACCACCTCAAAACTTGAAAAATAATTTATGGTACATTAAATTATGTATGTTGGAAAAATTTTAAGTCATTTATTTGGATAGAACTCAAATTAAACAAGTTTTAAACTTTCTAGCCCTAGTTAACAAAAGTGCAGGCCTGAGGAGACTAAGGGCTAATAAAAATTCATATTTTGAGTTAAAGGGAGTTTCAAGACAAAATAATTCCTATGTGTGTTCTACCCAAACATTCCTCAACCCCTCCAAGCATTATTTTCCCTTGGTCAACCTTCATGAGCCTCCACCATGTTAGTTTCCACAATTTTATGTGCAGAAAGGATTGTCAAGCATGGTTATAGGTGTTTTTATTCTTTATCAATCATTATCAGATAATTTAAAATACATATATTATCATTAATTTTTCATGCATACCCCTCTATTCATATAAATCATCAACTCCAAATTAAACCTTGCATCTTTCCATGGATTCTTGAAAATAGGTTTGAAAAAGAACCTTTTAGTAGGCTTGTGAGGTGTATTTTGTGTTTGTTGCTTATTGAGGCTTAAGAACGAGTTTTTATTCATTTATATTATTTTTATAATTCCCCATATCTTCCTAACCTCTCTTCATGGTATCTTATGGCCTTTATACCTCTCATGCAATGAAAATTTTGTTTCTTTAGTTCACTTTGCATAGGTAGATGTGTACATAGTTTCAAACTTGAGATCACTGTAGATTTACCTTGGAGGAGTTGGATAATTAGTGTTTGATGTCCATTTAACATATTTTTATGCCTGTTATACCTATCAAGATACTCAATGGAGTTTCTCATATAACTATCCTTCTTTTTTTGACTGGACTGTAGGTACATTTGGATTGTGTATGGATCTTCTTCATGCTAGAAGTCCTTTGCAAACCTATTATGGGAAATGAAGGTTATTTTAGGAATATGAGACCTTTATTCATGATTTTAAATTCATATCATGTGTTTTTACTCACCATCCAATCCTTTATACCTTCTTAGGGTTGCTTGTTAGGCATGAAAACTCCTAGGTGACTATCATAACATCAAACACCTCAAACTCCTACAAATAACCTTAAAAATGATTCTTATAAGTTTTTTAGAGTTATTTTTCACTTTTAACATCATTCACAAACTCTACATAGGTCTAAAAATTCATATTAACTAATCAAGTGTCTTCCACAATTCACATCCCTATAGATAGGCTCAAAATTACCTCCTCTAGAATAATTTCCATATTGTCTTCCCTTCACACATGCCACCAAATGGATCAAATAGATTCTCATGAGACATAAAATGTATATATAAGTGTTTTAAAATTAAAATAAATTAATTTTAATCCATTTAGTAGTCAAATACATCCATCAAGATTTTATTTGGGGTTTACAAGGGTTTTGAGAAAGTTGACTTGTTAATGAATGTTCATAAAGACCAGGCATCTTCAAGAACTATAAATGCCAAAAAATTATGAAATGGGAATATATTCAATTCATATAAATTAAATTCTTATCCATTCATATTTTCATTCAATTTTTGAGTAGAACACCCATGCTCTCTTGAGCTCTTCACAAGTCAAAATAGTGTTTTTGAGGAGGTTGTCTTGCAATAGTTCATAGATTTGTGGGATTTTATGAGAAAAAAATAAAAATAATTTCATGATAAAAACCCTCTCCACATTATAAATTATTCTCATGGTCCCATGTAAATCCTTAGGAGAGTTCTAAGTAAAGGATTAGCCTTCTCAAGATAGCAGACTTGACAGTTTTAAGGCGAGAGAGAGGTTTTTGGCCTAGAATCCTTCAAAATATTTTTGTTGGTTAAATTTTATTTCCATAGGTTCACAACAACCACAAAATTTATTTAGGTGTGTTATTATGTGGCTTGAGGCCTCATGATGCTCAGACTTGCTTATAGATGATTGAGTGAGGATTTAGGCCTGATTAGGCTCTTTATAATGTTTATTCATTTTGGGCTTATGACATTCTCTTTTTAAACATGTATCAACATCCTCAAATATTATTCATGGTTATAAAACTTCACTTGGTCTCCACATTTCATATTCATGTAGGATTTTCATCTTTTATGCTCTTTTTCTGCTTGGCAAACCTAAAACTCACCATTTGGAGGCTTTTTTCTCACCCACTTGTTTGAATGTTCCTTGATGATGGTAGATAAGAGTGTGAAAAGTATTTTAAAACCCTTATAAATCTTCCATAATTCTCACTCTACCTCAAGATTTTCAAAATTACATGAAAATTATTTAAAACCAAACTTTAAGGGTTTTGGTAGGGTTGAAGACCACCATACCTTCTTATCAATCATTCATAAAGCCTAGGGAATGAAACTCCTAACTACTATATGGAAACTTGAGAGAATTATGGCCCCCATATTTGGCCAAGATCTTGGGTGTTGACTCTCTCTCTCTCTCTCATATTAAGATCATATGGATTGACCATCTTAAAATTACCATTATGAGCTTGCCATGAGTTGATGGAAGAATGGAAGTGTTTTTATTTATTTTTACATATTAAATCATTATTTTAACATAGCTTGGACTTGACACACTTGGGAAAACACATAATACTTTCAAGTTCTTGAAAACATCCTTTCACTCCTTGGCTTGATACTAGACATGTTATAACTACCTACAAGTGCAATCATTAGAACTTCTAACCTGAAGCTATCATATTATGAAATGTGTCTAAAAAATTCATGTTATACACCTTATAAAAATTCATTTACAAGTGTTTTTCTATGTTATTTCCACTTTTTTGGGCTTTAAAATGGTCTTTGACAAGTTTACACATGTTAATAATGCATAGAGAAGGTTTAAAGTGGTTTATTAAGCTTGGACATAGAATGAAACTTATAAAACTTCAAAATACCCTATAAAAATGTTAATACCTCATAATATATCCCCATTCATATTTACATTAATGACTTGTGTAAGGAAAATACATTAGAAGGCTTAAACAACATAAAAATAACTTTACCTTAACTTTTCTAAAAGAACCTTAAAATTTTCTAAACATAAAAAGGGAGGCCATCCTAAATGACTATTTGAAAAACTTAAATGGATATTAACAAAGTTATAATAATAATGAGAAAATTTTTGAATTAGACTCCCCTATGGTAGCCAAATTTAGCTAATAACATGATTTACCAAAACTTCATCAATGAAATGTTCATTTATTACAAACTTGAATTTGTATTATTTTAAAACCCTTATATATAATACTTGTTTCACCAAACCTAAATCATAAGAATTATTATGATCATAAATTTCCAACCCGAGTTTATCTACTAGTTCTTTACTAATCAAACTTTCTTGAGAAAAAGAATTAAAAAAAGAGAATCAACTTTTACCATCTTAATTTGAACTTTGATATGGAAATTTTTTAAAGGTTTACCTTTGTCTTGATCATAAATACTACCCAAACCTACCTTTTTAATGAAATGATGTAAAACACAACCTATCATCCACATCTAAACTGTAATAAACCTCTTCTTCTGGAAGTGACATCATGGCCTTATTCTTTTTCTTTTTCTTAAATGGATGTAATTCTAGATGTAACTTCAAAATAAAATCCTCATAATGACTATTAACATTATAATTCCCATAATGTATTTTATTATCCTTCTTATAAATATTTTAAGTATAATTTACCCCACCTTTTTTCTTTGAAACATTGGAATCATTTTAAGAGGAAGATGAACGCTATTCTCATCCATCTCAAGATAGTGGGCTTGAGACCAAGACTCATTTATGTCCTTTAGATTGGATAGTAAAATTTGCCTTGTTAATTGAATATGCAACCCTCCAACATACTTCAAGAGGATTTACCAATAAAAATTATCTTTTTCCCATTTTAGTCACATTATTTAAAAACTCATGTGTATAGAACTGCACACTTTTTTCTTTCAAAACTCAAAAAAATACAATCAATAAAATTTTCATCTTTTTTAAAATAGGATAAAATTGATTCTTTGTAAAAGTCTTAAATCCATATCATTTACTAATTTTTCATATCTTATTAATAGCCAAGGAATTAAAATAACTCTCAAACCAAACTACAACATGACTAGCTAGCTTTAATCTTAAAATAAATTTGTTGTTTTTTACAAATTTAATGCAAACTTAACTATACCTCTAATTGACTTAACTAGTGATCAATATTATCCACATTCACCTCACCTTCATATAGATAAATTTAAAATTTTATTTGAATTTAGGTGGAGCTTGGATAGAATGAGTCTTCTCTTTCTCATGGTTATAATTCTTAAACTCCTCAATTGCTTCCGAAGTATCCATAGAAACTCCTAGATTTATCCATGACAACCTTCCTAATATTCCAAAACTCCATTATAGACTGAGATAAGTTTGAAACATCTTCTTCCAATTTTTAGAATATTTCTTCACCATATTTATGTATCCTCTCATCTTTAAAATCCATACTTCTTATTATTCTATTCCACTTTATTTTGGATATCTCTTGTTGTAAAGAGACAAAATCACCTTTTCCACTAGAACTTGATGCTCTTGTAATGGTCATATATATATATATATATATATATATATATATATATATAGTGACCATTGTGTGTATGTGTGTCTATATATATATATATATATATATATATAGAGAGAGAGAGAGAGACAATGGTCACTAAATAAGACACACACTATGGAACACTAACCTTAACTGATACTAATCTAATCCATAAACTAGGTCGATATTCCACACTAAGTTTCACCAACACATATCCTATACTCCTATCTTGACATATAATTGATGGATGATTGTTATATACTACTTATAATTATAACTAAAGATAAAATTATGTTAAAAATTAAATGTTCATTATACTATACATAATAAGGAAGCATAAGATAAGAGAAATTATAGAATACACACACTATATGACCTAGAGAAACCTAGTGTGGGAAAAACTCTAGTGGGTGAGGCAATTTCTCTCCCCTTCCACTATGTAGTTTTTCAATGGTACAAGTTATTACCAAAAAAGGATAGATATTTCATTAATAAACCATCTAAATCTTACACATATTAATAATTTGGACTTATTAAACACTTCATAATGATCCAATACAATAGGAAGAATAATTCACAACTAGGAATAATGAAATAACATTAAAAAAGACCTAAACTTGTAACCCATAATTCAAATATAACTTCAATAATTCTCACTAACTTCTCTAATTTATATTTTTATTAAACATAAACTATATTTATGTTATTTCACCTTGCAACCCATAAAATAATTCACATGAATAATCACCAAGAAGGGGAGGAATTTTAAACTACTCCTCTTACCATGTTTTGATCATTTATGAAATATTTATTTTAATTAGATTGATATTTTCCCAAAAATACCAAAGGTCATGCAATTGTTTAAAGTGTAAATATTGGAAGTTACACAACCACTACTTATGCTTACTGGTTGTTTCTTCATCTTTGATGAAACCATCAGATTTAATGGATGTAAGTTATTTAATTCATAAATATAATAATATATTGACCATCCCAACACTAATTTGTCATTATAACTAAATTTAATAGTTCATTTTACATGAAAATTTTTGAATAAGTGTCTTCATAGTTTTTTACATATGTAAACTACACAATTGGGTATAATGGAAATGAACTAGACAACATGGTTAGTAAACTACATCCATATTTTGAATCCTCATCCTACCCCACACTAAATATACACATGGTCCTATAGTGCATCAATATATTTACCACATATTTTTTAATTATGCATCCATGCATTTCTATAAAGAACCCATTGTTTATTTATTTTATTATCATGTGCATGACTACTACCCTTGAATGTTTTTTACCAACATTCCTTATAAGAAAATATGATGGGGAATGTGATAAAAAATAAAATAATCCTACTATCATTATCTTATCTCATTACTTTCTCCTATTAAATCATTTTAGGGGACACAAAATTAGCCTTCTTTATTTTTTAATCAAATCCCTTGAAAGCTCAGTTTTGGATTTCCAAGCAAACTCAACAAATAACCTCATCCACTAGGGCTTGATTTTACTCCTTGTTAAGGGTGTAATTTATGTGGGATAATAAGGTGAAGATGGTTTAGATTGATAGGGAAGGAGACTATGAAGACTTTGGTAATCCAGAGGAGGATAGGTCAGATATCCCCAAAAACTCTAAAAAGCCTAGGACCACCTCCCCTTCAACAATTGTTCAAATTTTATAGATTCGTGTTAATATTAATAAATTAAAAATTAAATTAAAAAATACCCTAATTATTTGGGGAATAAATCTAAATATTATATTGAAACCCAGATTGAGAAGGTGACTAAATGAAAGAAAGAGGAAAATAGTTACTTAGGAGACCTCTTGGACCATAGGAAGAAACTAAAAGAATTTGAATATAAAATATAATAAATGGTTCATTCAATGGTAATGTTGATGGAGTAATGGAATATAATGAAGGATGACTCTAATAAGTTTATAATATAATTATACAACATTAGAATTGAGAAGGGTGGAAAACTAGTTGAAGGAGTGGAAGCCATGACCCCCATGAAGTAAAAAGGAAGTGGGGGATAAAAACACATATTCTAAAAAATCCCCTCCTAATAATAACACTAATATTTAGAGGATTTAATATATTGTGAAATTTTAAAATGATAAGAAAACTCCCATAAATAAGGAGGCCATCACCCCATTGAATAAAGGCCAAAATAATTTTGCTAAGGGCCCGACTAAGCCCACAAAGGGAAGAATCATGAAAGATAAACTAAAGGATAAAAAAGGTAAAATTGAAAAATCAACACTCATGAAATATTCTATCTCTAAGGAATCTTTTGGTTAATCTTTATTTGTTCTTTCTAGTTTTTCCTATTAGTTTTTGTCTGGTGTCTCATTATGTAGTAGCGAAAGGTTGATGGATGTTTGGATAATGACTCTCCTTGGTCAATAGCCCAAGGGGGAGAGGGGGGATTTTTTTGTTTTGTCTATTTGGTATCTTTTTTTTATGTTAAACTTGGTGGTTTTAGGATTCCTATAAAACCTGCATATTTACCTTATAAAAAAATAATGGATGATGTGCATACTGTGTTAGGTGAAATAGATAAATGTTAACCACGTAAATAAAATTTGATCAATGAAATACTTGAAAAATATTATCTCTCATTAGTAACATAAAGAAACTAAAATTATTCACATAATAATTGGTGCAAAAAATCCCTCCCAACACTATTTATACATTTGGCACAAGGATTTCAATGAAATCCTTTACTTGACTCAACTTAGTAGAATTACAAGGTTGTCTATTATTATTAAATTATTTTTGAAAAAAAACTTTGGGATTATTTTTAGAAAGTAAAAAATTCATAACAAAATGATAAAGTATAAAAAATTGTTTGCATTAAAAAAATTTGATATTTATTATTCTTGAGTAACACATTACATATTATACATTGAAAGGCTTAAACCTACTCCCATTGAAAAGCCTATAGATCATTTAAATATATTAAATGTTTGGTTTTCATGTGCCTATCTCTAGAACATCATGGATAATTTAGGTTCCCATCTAATAAATATGAATCTTCTTTGGATGATTCAATATATTGATTCATATAACAATACATGCACACCTTTATGCAAAAAATTTCCATTTGTGTGTTTATCATGCCATGCCTTTTACCTCACCTTCTCAACTCCTTAAATTTATTTTTTAATGAAAGTATTTTCATCAAGATTCATGATCTATTACAATCCCATGTCATGTGATTTCTTATCATTTATCATTTTGACATGAACAATATGCAAAGAGGGCACCAAGAACTTGACAAGGAGAATTGATTCTTTACCAAACACTAGCTAGAAGGGAATAGACTTTTTCATTCAATTGTAAGTTTTATGGTAAACCCAAAGAAATATAAATACCCAATCATCCAAATTTTTCATGCTACATCTCAAATATTGTCTAAGTTCATTTTAATAACTTTATTAAATTCCTTAACTTTAATATTGTCATGTAGATGGTACATATTAGTTTTATGGTGTGCCACCTAAAATCAGCTAACAAGATGTGTATCAGTTTTTCAAGAATTTTTTTCGTCAATTTTTTGGTGAGGTTCAAGGGGAACTCATACCTAACTATAATATTTTTAAATAAAAACATGTTATTGTGGCATAAGTGTTATTCTTTGTTGGATATACTTATGTCCATCATATGAGTTAATATGTGGTTGTGATGATATATTATGCATAGATATTTTGTGTGATAAGTGAAATGGGTCCAATGAAGCTTATGGCTCATTTATCAAAGGTATCCTAAGAAACTATTAGGATCAATGGTATTTCATCCTTCATATTTGGTATCCCAATTCATTGACATATGTCACATTTATGTGCATATTCCTTGGCATCATTGTATAAAGTTGGCTGCCAGATACCAAAAAATATAGTTTTTTGAGTGGTGACCTCTTGTGTAGTGGCCACCAAACATTTATTAATGCCATTTTAAAAATATATCCACACACTCATTTTATATAACACGTTAATGTATTACTTCATCACACCACAAAATTTTTAGTTTATTTTTATAATTTGATAAGGGATAATGCAGACCTCAATTTGTGCCTTATCCTTCATTTTATAATCACTTAGGAAATTACCAAAGTGATAAGTGTCATTATATCAGATATATCCTTGGGGACACATTTAACCTTGTATAAATTGGCATCTATAATTAAATCTCTAATGTCATATGCCTCTTTTCCTGATGTGATCCAAGATAAGTGACATGGCCCAAAATTATATTTGTATGATCATAAATAAAACTGTAACTCCTAAAACTACACAATCTACCTATAGATCTTTTCATGTAAAATTGGTTTTCTAAAAAATTAATTCAATACCTCATGATCCATGCATAACACCAATGGTGTGGTAAGTAAGTGTTTCCAAATGTTTTGGAGAATTTATACCAAGGAAATGGATTGTCACTCAGTGTTAGTGTAGTTTCACTTATCTAGTGTAATTTTTATACTTGTAAATTGCATGGGGTGATCCACTTTTTGTCCAAGTTAAGCCAAAATAATTATAATGGCTAACCTTAATGCATTGATATAAACATGGAATAGTTTATTTAAATTTATAAACTATAGAATCGGATCACTAGTAAGACTATTATTTAATGTGTCAAAGGCATCTTTCTACTTATATATCCATATGAATAGGCCATTTTTGTACCAAAAATCCTTTAAGGGCACAAAAATATTTGCATAGTTCCTAATGATCTTGTGATTATAAACAATGTGGTATAAAATATGCATGCATACCATTAAATGTTAGGTGACTTAAGTTTAAATATGATAGTGATTTTTTCATAATTTATAGGCATCCATTATTTATAGATAACATGTCCAAAGATCATCTCAAAAGATGTGGTGAAGGTGAATTTTTTCAAATTGAGTGATATTTGAAGCTGACAACATTGATCAAACATTAACCTAAGGTATGAAAAATGAACCTTCACCAACCCATATATGGTATAACCCTCAAGGTAAACATACGTAAATAAATAAACAAAAACCTGAAATACTAAAACCATGACACATGAAAACACTTTTTGCACATTATTTAGCACAAATGACATAACATTGTAGGCAAAGGATCCCCATTTGGTCACAAAACATTTCTTGGTCTTATCCTCCTCAATTTTTATTTGATGTAACCATAAAAACCCATCAATGAATGTGTAAATCTAACACCCTATAATGCCTTCTGAGACTTCTTCAGTAAAAGGGGTTGGGAATGGGTTTATAACACACACACACACACACACACACACAGCATTTAAAGTTTAAAAATCCACACAAGTTTGGAACCCTCTATAATTTTTCAAGCTAATGACCATTAGACTCACCCATTCATATTTAACCACTAGGAATATGACACAACATCCCACGTATTTTCAATATCTTACTTAAATTTACCATTGAGATTAGGATTTATTTGATATATACTTTGTTTAACTATTTGTATGCCCTCAACCAGTTTAATATTAATTATCCTCAAATAGGGGTGTTCAAATTTCATCTCCATATAATTTTGTGTGAAGATATATTTCAATTCATTCACTAACTCAATGATTCAGGCTAGCTCCTCATAAAATAAATAATCTCCAATGGTGTTTATCTTTGGCTCTTATTGTATACTAATTTTAACCTCCATTATCTTTAATGGTCTATGGTAATATTTAATTTTATCTCCTTTCACTTTTAAAACTTTGTGATCTCTATATGATCTCTACAACTTTAAGTGATACATGGTATCCTCCGGTTTCATTTCTTCCACCTTACCAAAAATATCCCTCTTTTTTGCACTTGAATCACCAATTCCATTCCAACTAAACATCTTAATTATTTTAACTTGAGTCATCGCATTTATTTTATTATTTCAACAATACTGGTAGTGTAAGAAATTTATCACTATGCATCTTTAACATACATTCTTCCATAATTACAGCATCCTCCATGATGGATCTACGCATTCATTGAAATGATTTACAAATCCTAATATTTTTTGAGGAAAATGAAAATATATGAACAAAATCTACCTTCATCCTAACCCAATTGGTTCTCTTTCTATGCATCTGACAAATCATATTCTAGGTATGTACCCAATTTTTCAATGTGTCATAAAAACATGGATTCCAATCTCATTGGAATATGGTTCACACTTTTAATCCATAAATTTTTTTAGTTATTTAATATATTGACTTAATTTTCCTTCATCTATGTCATCAAGTGTAACATCCACCAAATTTTAACATGTGGTTCATATTTGTGACTAGTGTTAAGGCATAAAGTTGCATACATTCAACATAATGTCTTGTTAAGGAGGTCATAAGACCATTGTTGTAAAAGAGGTCAATGACAAATAGTTTCACCTTGTATTTGGAAGTCATGATTAAAAGAATATAAATAGTGTCTTAAAAATTTTAAGGTATCTTTAGTAATTTTTCTTATATTTGGTTTAAGGTATAGGTTTGAAATCATTTTCAAAGTAGAATTTAAATATTAAATCTTTGTGAATACAAGAAAGAAGTCATAAATAATTACAAAATGTAAAGTTATATATATATTTGATTCAAAACTTTAATTTTGGCTAAATAGATAAAGGTTGTTAAATTTAAACCCAACAAAGAAACAAATCCACCTTGCACAACCTTATAGTCATAACTTGTATAGTAATATGTTTAGTGACTAAAGTCACAAATTAATTTTTTTATTATAAAATATGTAAAAAAATTCTCACAACCATGTTATCAACACCCACAAAGTAAAATTGGACTCAAGTTTTCATATTAAACTATAGAAATAAAATTTTAGATACCAAAGGTAGCAGGACATAAGTAAGAAATGCATACATCAATCTTCCCAAGACTCCATAATGTAAAACAATTAATTTGGTCAATTTTGATGTTATAAATTATAAATTTATAAATATATGGACAATAAAACAAGTATGAGGCTAAAACTTAGTTATTTTTAATAAAAACATCATTCGGCATAGTGGTAGACCATGATCAGCTTATTTGGGATGCAAGAAGGGAAATGAGTGAATTTTTGGTTTGATTGTTATTTATGATCATAATAAAACCATGAAGATTTCATTAATACATTTTGACATGACTTTATCTTGTAAAATAATTTGTGAGGTAGTTATAAACCCATGCATAACTACAACAGAAACCATCATTTCATTAAATTTGGACATATTTTAGTGCAGATTTAAAACTAAAATTATATAGATATATTGGATTTTGTATTATCAAATTTCATAATTTAATATTACTATTATGATATTTCAATTTAGACTTTTTTGGAATTAGATATAATATTTTTTGGAATTTAATTTGAAGGTTTTTAGAATTTAATGTTAAAACAGCTAGATTTATTGAATTTAATTTATTGGATTAATAAAATGTTTTATTGCAAAGCATATTAGTAATTAATATTTTATTTATGTAATAGAAGTGGAATAAAAATATCATAAATATAAATGTAGTAAAAATAAGGACAAATTACAACAAATATTATTTTACAATTATATAAGAGGAAGCAAAATATTTAAAATATCAATGAAGACAAAATAAGGACAAATTCCAACAAATATTGTTTCACAACTATAAATGCAACATTTAGCATGGTGAAATTATCACAGATATATATACAATGTTTAGTGTGGAAAAATTAGCATACATATAATAAATGAAGCATCAAAATTATTTAAACCATTTTATATATAGTTATGTATATATTATTTTCTTCATAACATAATTTAATCTTGTGTGAATTACTACAAATGTATTAAGTGTAGAATTATTATCATCTAACCACTCAATGTATTTTTGTTGAAACTCTAATGTGTACTTGATTGAATGTTTGAGTTAGATCACAAGTTTTCACTAATGACTATATTTTTTGTTCAATGCTATCAATCACATGTTTGTTCTTTATCATGTTAGCCAATGTTAATTTATGTGTGTGACTATGAGGTTATGGTGATATGAATAACCACACCTTTAATGGTTTGTTAAAATTTGAGATTCGATGTTATTAATGACATGTTTTTTCTTTGTCATGTTATCTAATGTTAATTTATGTGTGTAACCATGAGGTTAAAATGATATTAGTAAACACACATTTAATAGTTTGTTATAATTTGAACGAAGTCCTTAATGTATTTGATTTTTCCAAAAAAATTGATGTTTTAATTTTTTAAGATATGATGTTACTCAACCTATGTAAAATCACATCAATAATTTCCAATGAAAATTAATTACATACATAGATAAAAATATTTCCCAAAAGAGTAAAAATATATAAATGAAGGATTTCTTCATTTATATATAAAATAGTTGTAAGTTCCTTTGAATAAAAATGACATATTTGTGATAATGTAAGATCTTAATACAAGTACACATAGATGATGATTTCTCTAAAATTTAACCAATCACCTCATATATTTATGTTTGGATGAATTACTAAAAATTCCCATATTGAGCAACTAGATTATCATCTTCGTACATATCTTCAACATGCCACCTTAACACGTAATCAAAGAAGCTAATGTCAACTATCAAAAAGATCAAACACATTATTTTCAATAGCCAATTAGATTTTAGGATTATTCACTTAGGGATTACTCAAAATTTTATGGGGGTCTTAAAACTAATGTAATCGTATTAATGTAGTTGGATTTAAATAATTCTCACATTTCCAATCAAAATTCATTATTTCAATCTTATAGTTAGGTTTAAATAATTATCACATTTCCAATCCAAATTCATCATTTCAAACTTAATTATTCCCATTCTATGACTTATACATTATTAAACCCTTTTTTGTACCCATTAACATATTTAATACAAATATAAATAAAAAAGGCATGGCAATTTATTTCATTCAAAGGAGCACATCCTTTGAATTTTTTATTATAATTTGAGCACATTTATAATGGATATAAATTTTATATCCACTTATTGTGCTACATATAAAACCACAATTCCTAATAACCCATTAAGGTCTTCAAAGTTGGATTTGATTAAATTAAGTTTTCATATTCTTTCACATTTATATGCTCAACTCATCAATCAGTGCCTTGCTAAGTGTAGTTGACAACATGGTCCCTTCTTTCCATTTGTAAAAACACCATTCCTTATAACTCATCAAGGTCTTCTAAGATGGATTTGAAGATAGTTTTCTTACCCTTTCACATTTATAAGCTTAATCTATCAACTAATGCCTTGTTAAGTGTAGTTTATCGCATGGTCCCTTCTTCCCATTTAGATTTTTTTTATTTTTTCATCCTTGTGATACTTTCAATATGTACTTTATAGGTTATTGAGTCAGATAGGGGCATTCTTCACATTCAATTCTCAAATTTTTTTATTTGCACTTCTATTCAGCTATCAACTTATTTGATTCACACATTTATGGCACAATATCCTTATTAAATTTTAAATTTTATTGGAAATTATCTTTTGAATACATCTTGAACATTGACCCAAAGAATACAAATCAATTAATAAAAGATCACAACATGGCAGACACAATTACATGGGAATTTAGTAATGTTATTTTTTAAGGAATGAAGAAATGTTAAAGCTAAAGATTGATTGTATGGATAAATACTAAAAAATATAAATATAACACTAATTATGGACCATATAGGCATCTTCTCTAGTGGACCATATAGGCATATTATCTAGTCCCCAAATTGTAGTGTATCTAATAATAAAATTTTAAGATAGAATAGTTCATAATATATTTTGTTCATGGGATACATTTTGGAACAACTATGACATAGATAAACTTTTTATTTTATGAATATATATTATATATAATCTTTAATTTTCAATTTTGCCTTCATTATTGAGTTTATCTGTGAACTTTTGATGTGTGTTTCACTTTTTTTTGTTTAACCTGTAGTGACTTCATCATGTTGCACTTTGATCATAAATTTATTAATTATTATTTTTGGTCATACGTTATTTTCTTCTATGGCCATATTTTATTTCCTTAATATTAATAATCGTGACACTATATTTTCTATTTTAGGATTTCAAACTTTTCCATTCCCCTTGTTCTCTCATATCCATTAAATTCACCATGTCGAGTATGACCTATTGTGAACTTTGTAATAATATGGAAAAATAATTTAATTATAAACATATCATTTTCACCCTAAAATTTTTATATAGGTGTCACAAACCAATATTTTCCTAATGAAGTGACAACCATCATCCACCATAATTGACACCTATTTGCACTATACTTGCAATGGTTCTCAATTCTTTTTTCCATGCCACTTATGTGATCTTAAAGAATTTTAAATATAGTAGTTCAAGATGAAAGGGAAAAATCCACTTGCACTTTACATTTGTTTGTAAGTTTTATGGGCATAAATGTCTCATATTTTACTCCTCTTGTTTATACATTATTTATTGATTTTTTATTTTTTACATAGCCCAACTTGATCCATTGATAAATGTCAAGGAATATTTTAGGGGCCTAATATTGCATCTTGTTTATTGATGAATGCTATTAAAGGCATTAAAAGATCCTAGAATCAAAATTTTAGAAAACACGTAAAATATTTTGATTGGAATTATTCTCTAATCCACATTTAGTATTTTTTTAGAGGACCAATATGAACTATTGACAAATTTTTTTTCACTATCGTAGTAAGAGCTACCTTAATATTTTGGCATAAAATTATCATTTCATTAAATTTGGTCATATTCCTAAGAATTTGGACTCAAATTATTTCCATTTCTAGTTTTATAATTTTTTAAATTAGACTTCTATATTACTATTATTGGTTTTTAACTAGTGGGAAATAGATTTACAATATTGGTTTTAACTAGTGTGATATTGGATTCTAATATAGTTATTATTGGATTCCAACTGATGTAGAATTTGATTATAATTATATATTAATTTCTTGTTCACCTTTAAATTCATATTAAGGGTAAATGGGCCAATAATTTAGCATGTTCTAATAATTCAAGTGGTTCATCTATTCTTACTTACGTAAAATGGTCAACTGCCAATTCTAAATAAGATAGGAATAATATAAACAATAGATGCTAATATTATTATATTGTGTATAATGGGAATGTGTCCAATCTTAACAAGACATGAATAATATGAGAAAAAAAGGCCTATTTTCTTAACACTAATATTTTATATTTATCATATTATAATATTATTAAAATTTACAAGGGTTCTATAGTAGCTAGTTCCTAAATTTGTATTGAAAATTGTTTATGGTTTAGTATTTGTTCATTAGTATCTATGTTGAAAATTATTTTGATAATTAGAAAGATGTATAATGAAATAAAACATCAAATAAATTCATCAAGTTAATGAAATATATAAATATTAATGTTTTAATAATAATGTAATAAAATTGAGAAATTAAAAAAGAATATGTAGCAAATAAATAGATATTTCAATAAAAGTAGAATATGCATAGTAATAAGAGGAAAATTTTAGTTTTAAAAAATAAATTAAAAACATAGTAATAACATTAAAATCAATAATAATGTCAACGATGATAACATTAATAACTTAATAATTTAAATTAAAAATAAATTAATAACATTCAAATCACCCCCTCCCATACCATTAAATAAATCATTGATGATGCCCAACTTATAATCTCCAGATCTCCATTATTAATGTTTTCTTTGAAGGTAATTTTGTATCCAACTATCTTGCCAACTTTGGGTTTGGAGCTGATAGGCTAGTCATGTGGGAAGGAGCTAACAATATGTCACCTCAACCTTTAAACATAATAAATAATGATTTTGTGGATGAGTCATAATAATTTGGTGAGATGACCATACGTGATAACATTACTCTTTGGCATATGGAGCTCCACTCTCCTGTAGTATAATCATTGGTTTACCAAAGACCATAGCTTCAATATTGATAAAAACAACTATCTCAAATAATGTTGATAGTTGAAGGCCAAAAGAAGAATTGTTGTTAAAATTAAATAAAATGGGAAAAATAGAATCCAAAAACAAATGGGTGGTGATAGAGACTACTTATAACCTCTTTCATGTGCTAAAGTCCAAGGGAACATAAACTTTTGGAACAAGCTTCAAAAATGTCGGATTATAGAATTCATGTAGAGGATCAAGGGCCATGACGAGGAACTTTTGAAGGATTTCATGCTTGCATGAAATAAACACATTGTAATTTTAAGGGGTATAAGGATTATGGTGTCTGAATAAATTGTTAGGGAGGTGTTTGGAATGTCTTGTAATGGGTCAAAGGCATTAAAGGATAAGATCTATAAATTTTAGTTGATGCAAAATATCTTATGAATAGATGTAGTGCTAAAGATTGAGAAGAAGGGCTTTCCACATAAGGACCTCCCCTATCACTAGTTAGAATTATGCCTAAAAATAATGAAATATTTGACCTTCAAAGGTAAGTACACTGTAATTTTTTTCCACCATTTCCTAATTCTTAATAACTTATGTGGTTATAAGATCAATATGCCATTTTATCTCCTAAAATCCTTGGAATATCTAGCCCTAGTCTATCAGATTAGAAATAAGAATGAGATCATCTACCATGGATTAATTCTTATGCTTATCTAAAATGGTGAGTCCATGCATGGGAATCCCATACCCTTGACTAAACACACCCTAGTTGAAGGCCCTTTCGAGGATGAATCCAATATTTTTGAGAAAGAGGAAGGGTACCCCACTCACATCTTCCCCCAACCCTTTCCCCCATTGCCAATATTGATAAGTTCCCCATAAAATGCTCATGTGTTTTTTCCCTTACCTCTATGAGCAAAAATCCTAGAATAATCACCATATCCTAGAAAGAGGATGATGGCTCTAGGAGCATGAAAACTTACATCCCAACAGACATTGTTAGGGACTGCAACAAGAAACTCAATGTTTTTTGGGATAAATTGGATGGTATAGGGAGGTCTATGGCCTCCCTCATCAAGGATTGGAATTAACTAAAATCTAAAATAGTTAATATTAAGAAACAATTGGATAAACGTAAGGAAAAGGAATCCCCTTTACTAGAAAAAGACATCACTACGGAGTTGGATCATGAGGATACTGAAGACACCCAGCCTACTCTAAAATTTAAAAGGACCATTAGAATCCTTTAGAAGAAAACCAAACATCCCCATGGAAGGCCCATATAAATATACCTGAGGTAGAATTAATCAAGAATTACTATTGGAGAAGAATAATGAGATAGAACAAGCTGATCATAGGAGAATTTTGGCTCTAAGGAGCATTCAATTTATATTTAGGGTTCTATCTACTATATTTGTTTTTTCTTCATTTTTGTCTTCTTGGTAGTTTTGCTTCAAATTCGTTAAAGGTCTTTTTGTTTCACAACTTATGGGGCTTTGTTTTTTGACCATGGGTCTTACTCTGTTTAAAATTTTGGTTCTTAGATCCATGTAATCCAACATATTTTACCCCATCTAATAAAAAATAATAATGTCATCAATTTTAAATTATCTAATATAAATTATTGTGACTCAGTAATTTTGTCTTAAAAATACCATTACATCTAAGCCACCTTTTTCAACAAGTCTAATATTGGTAATTAATTATAATGGGAATGGAAGTAACCTAATAATGAAACATGGTGAACATAAATTCCAATGCCAAAGACATCAATATTTATAATTATTTATCTTTGTTTCCAAAGTGAAACTAACATTGAATGACTTTATGATTTATTATTTTTAAAAACTTGAGCTGATAAAGTTAAACGTTTATTTTCATGAGACCCACAAATTTCCCCTTACATCATACCAACATAATTTTGGATTTGAATATTTGCATATGTGATAAATAAAAATATAAAAATACTAAGCATTATGTTTTTCCTTGAAACTTGAGACCACTCGCTCATCAGTCGCCAAAAGGCTAAAAAAATCAAAACCATCATAAATCATATAAATCAATATAATCATGTTGCAAATTTATAAAATTTGAAAATATTTTTCATATTATTTCATAAACTATATTAATTAATTTTTGTATAAATGTAATTTTTGGATTTAATTATTGTATTTTTTTAAATGTTATAAGAGAACAATAAAAATTTGTCATGTCAATTCCATCTACCCAATATGATGGTAAATAAATATTTTTAATAATTTATTGGGGGTCCAAAAATTGTAAAAATTGAATAAAACTTTAGAAAATTCAACATTAGATTAAAAAATATTGCATTTCACTAGTTTTTTAACTAATGTTTATTGTTTCAAGTGATTCCTATAGTTACCCGCCATGGAAGGAACTATTAATATATGTGTTTTTAAATGTTTTAGCTCATGTATTTTTATTTATTCTATGTAGAAAAGATATAAATGTAAATGAAATATAAAGTGAAGATAAAGGTTCAGTTGATCTGTGGACTATGAATAAATTCATTTAAAAGTTCTAGATTCAAACCTAAAATTGAAATAATTTCCTTATATTTTAACACTTCACATCCCTCTCATAATTGCTTCACCATCTTTGGTTGTGTTCTTAAAACACACATCAACAAATGTGAACCCTAAAACTTATGGTGGACCACTACTGGTGCATCTCCCATGAACTTAAATATAGTAATGATAGTAGCTATAATTTTAAAAATATTTTTATTACATAATTAAACATTAATTAAAACATATTCATAAATAATTTATTATGAAAAATATTTTTTCAAAATAAATATCAACCTTCCACTCATTTTTTTTAGATTGATAATTGAGGGTTGATGGGTCCATGACATCAAACTTGGACTATCAGATGATTATCCATGATAAGACATAAAAAGGGACAAATTACACAATTAAAACATTGAAATAATATGTAACATACCCCTATCCACTACTAGGCCTACTTAATATAAATCTATACTATACAAAATATAAACAATGCCTAGTTACAAAATACTATAGAAATACTACAAAGTGCATGATTTAATGATAAAACTAAACATGATTCCATAATAATTTATCTACATCCCTACATATAAATACATCCACATCTAGGTCCTCATCCATGTTAGCACCCTTTTTAACTTTGCTGACCTCATCATCATATAGATCAATAATTTCCAAGCCCCGTTTGTTAGGCTCCACATCCAAATCCACTATTTTGACCAAACTAGAGCACCTTTTCCATCACCACCTTCAAATTCACCATCAAGAAATTTAAAACCACTTCCATGAGAACTAATACATCCAAAATCATTATCGTAAGTCCTAGAAATTCCACACTCAGGCCCACCAACTATGCAGGAAGAGAAAATTAATTTGATGGTTCACTTTTTCAAGTCCTTTTCTAAGAGTAGCCATCAAATATCATGATGCAACCTAAAAATTGATCCCTAAAAAGGCCTCTACCACCATGGGAAATCATTTAAAGGTGGTCACCCATTAAAATCATTATACCACTGGTCTTATTATATCTCTTGGTTTACTTGAATCCACCATTAACATGCTCTATACATTTTACCTCATTATAAGATAATTTTCCCTAATGCCTGAGTAGACAACCACTTTTAAACTTCACCATACATGGTGTAAAAAATATCAAACCACTATCCAATCAATCTCTTTGAGCCACAAAATTATAGTAGATATCTAGTTGCCTCACAACTTCTTCCAACCAAGATTTGTCTGACAGATTAGCAAGACTAGGAATAGGGGCCTTTAGAAAGTCCAAATTTATGGCAGTGAAGCATCTACCTTGACAGTAATTTCTTGATTGAATGAACCCTTTATTTTTTTTTTAAATTAGAAGAGATATACAATTATTGATTCCAATTATCTAAAGATGTTAATAGAAACTAGGTTCATTATTTACAGACTTGAGAAAGGCACCCTACATAGATTTTAAATCACCGCATCATCTATAATTTTATATAAACCCCCTCTAGTTTTTGGCTACACAAAATAAATCACCACCCAATGATATATTTATTTTTATTTTATAAATTTCATAATATTTAATAAAAATGTTGAGGCCACCTTAGAATTAACCTAGCCTATAAACTTCATTTGAACACATCCATCACTAAGTACCTTCCAATTGGAATTTTAAGTTGGGATAGTATGGACCCAAAATATATTCTTTAACCTATTATAAGAGACCTCCCTATGAAATGGCATCTCCCTTTTCCATAAAGAGAAAATAAATTAAGGTTTTAAGGATACATTCGCATTGAACCCTTACATCCTTTCCCAATTTATAGAATAGGTAGTAATTTTACTCAATACAAGGTATGAGATTCATCAATCATTAAATATATATTAAACATGAGAAAATATGAGCTAAATGTGAACTTAGAGAGACTATCATGGAAAAAAATAATGACTTGGAAAAATGAAATTATCATTGAATAATAAACCCTACAAAATAAATATTCTTCACCAACAAAATTTATAAAACCAATAATTTTAGAAATTAATCTTCCACTCATATTTAATTAAAAATATAATTACATTGTTAAGGTATCAACATAAGTTTTCTATATGCGTGAAAAATAATTTGATGAAATAAATATCAATATTTAGTTCATATTGAATAATTATAGTACAAATGTAAGGTCAAGTTATTGGATCATTCTTCGGAATATAAACTTAAAATGTTTCACATCTTGAATCAAGATGATATCACATATTAATTTATGATCTTTAATAATTTCACCTTAGCATTCATTACCATATTCAAGTAGTGCAAGGTATCATTTGATGGACTCATGTCATTTTTTAGGTATATTAATCCACATATATTTTTATTTAATTTCATCTAATATGATCCATATTTTATCAGGCATCAAACAATCATGATACAATGTTTAACCTTATGCTCTCCCTAAGGGTTTCTAATATTGAATCATCACCTTTTTAGCCACATTCTCACCTTCTAATTTTAAGGTAAATATCACCATATACCCTTTCCATCCATATCTTTTCATTTTCATTTGTTTTCTAATTTATAAGCATCTATCCTAAATACACATCCATAAATGGGTTGAATACTTGTTTAGATCTTCCACAAATAGTCCAAACATAAAAATCATTATTACTTGGGATATGTTGATCAATGTAGTCTTATCTGAATAAATGTATGGCTCCCATTATTTGATCATATATGTAATTTTAATATATTTTTTGTGTCCAATAATAATATTATGACATCTTATTAAAATTTATAAATAGTCAATCCAAAGCACACAAAATAATTTCCAAATATGTCATCTTTGGAAGCTAGTATTCTCTACTTTTGCCTGTTACACTTTTTCCCCAATATTCAATATATAATTTTAATCCCTTTTTCATATATTCCATTTATTTGAGTTATTTTAAATGTTACAGAGGCACCCTTCTAGAAATTTTAGTTTACCACTATCTTTTATATGCCAGATTAGTATTGGATGAGATCATTAGAGATCTTTATTTATTTCTTTATATTCCATCACTAGTATGTGATCCAAAACATGGAATCTGAACAACTTAGGTTTGTTAATACCCATTATCTTTTGGTTTCCATTCAAAAAGTGTGGTTCCATGAAGGCTTTGAATTCATACACTTAATCAATAAGGTAAGAAATGAATTTATTTTACCCTTCTTGGCATGTTCAATAGGTGTCCATGATATGTGGCAAATAAAATGTGTCTAATTTTCATAATAATGCCACTAATCTACCAAAATCCCATATATAACCTCATGAGTGTGTCCCACTAGTAGTAAGAATACATACATAGTTTTGAATACCCTCATTGATATCACCATTAATGCAAATGAAAATAAGGTATAATTCTTGTTGTTACTCAAAGCATTATCCAGTTGTAAGTATAGAATCAATGGTTGCTTTTTGAATGAAGTACTTATACTAGAAACACTAATTTATTATAAATAGACAACATTTTTCATGCACTTAATTTTATTAATATTGCATCATTAAATGGCTATTTGGATGATCCAAAACTATATAATAAATCCCCATACACATTAGTGATGGGTTTTTCAAGACTCTTAATAAATAAAACTAGTGATGTGGCTATGTATTTTAATTCAAGTTCAATAGGTGGTAGACCAAAGTGATTAAAAAACCAACTCTTGTGTCCATGTGTGAGAATATTAGTCAAATTAATTGGGAGGTTCATAACATTACTTATCAACTTTGATTTTTTTTCCCATCCTTGGTATGGAATATTTCATTGTTCCATTTTATCATGTACAATGCTAAAAAATCCTTGAGGTTATTCCTATAATTGCAATCTATGGGTGAATTAATGAATAGAAGATTTTAATAATGTCCATGAAACAAAATAATATAAGAGACCAAGAGCTAAGGGATGTCCCAATAATAATTTAATATTTATAATACCTTTTCGATGTTAACTCTCATACTATGGATATTCATTAGAAAACTTATTGTTCTATGTAACCTTTCCTCTTTAAACAACATAGTTAAGTTGTCAACCCTCAGGCTTTCATTATACTTGATACAAATGTCATTATAGGTTGAAAATTCATGTTCCATTCTATCTCCACAACTCCCTTGTTAAAAAATGAACATGTTCTCATTTCCCATTCTTCCTCGGATACTATCCACCAATTGGTTTCACACCTAAGATGATGTAAGATATTCCTTAACTATGCAATCAACATATTTGCTTTCCATTTGATGGTTGCCCCTATATATGTCTTTTGTTCATATTCCCATGTGGGATTAGATTCTTTTATGTAGTATGTTTTCTTACATCCTAGCTACTTTATCCACATGGCTATCTTGAGTTTCCCTCTCATGTACTTTTTTATTTACTTGTTTGTGTTTAGGAATTATTATAAGTTGATTCCCCATTTATGCATATATTTGTTATTTTGTTTCATCCACATGTTTTTTCTTTCTTATCTCTACTTCTATTAAATTTTGGGCCATCGATGGTTCTCCATCCTTTGTATCATCGAACGTATTCATTTTTTAATGTTTGTTACTATTCAAGTTTTGAAAGTGCATCTAGGCATGTGGTGGTTATACATTTTTTGTACATATATATACACTAATCACACTTGGTAACTAATTTTTTCTTTAAAATGAAATATGTTTAAATCTTATGGTCATTATCTTTCCAAAACTTTGGTGTAACATTGGATGAATTTTCAACAATGTGAGATTCTTATTACACTAATTTCGAATTAAATTTTGGTTATAGAATACATGAAATGACCTTTGAGGAAATTTAAATCCATTGTGTCCCATAGAATGAGTTAAATATGGATGAATATTTGAATTTATCTCAATGATTATTGATATGCAAGAAATTATTTTGGTGGTATTTTGCCTTTCTTTCCCTTTCCTAGTGTTACCATTTCTCCATTCAAATTTATGACTATAGAAGGTGATCCTCGGATACCCATAAGCTTTTTTCCATGCATTCTAATATACATATATCCCATTTAATTTAATTTTATGTACCTCCAAATATTTGTCACTCACATTAAAGATGGCATTAATTGTTAATGCATCTAACACATTTGTTTTATCTTATTCATTTAGGGCTCTATTTTTGTGCCATATAAATTTTATTAAAGCAAGGGGTGATTTTTTGAAACAATCATATTTGTATTAATGATTTTTTATGTTCACCACTTCATCTAAAAAATTGACCATTTTATATCCTCATCAACTTTTCAATGTGATAAAGTAGCTAGAGAGGCATTAAATATTTAACATTTTTGAACATTTTAGGGTCTTTTGATCAATTTTTTGGAATGATTTTAATTAGTGGCATAAAAATAAATTATATATACAAACATGTCTTTTATTTACTTTAATTCATCCCATATTTTTATCTCAACATCTTATGGGACTCCTTTGAATCTAATATCCATAGGAGAATCGTTTATCTCAACCAATTACCTAAAAATCCATTGTATGAGAAATCCTTAAAATAGGGAGAACATTTTTGAAGGATGGATGAATACTCTATCAATATACACAAAAAATGTATTGATATTTAATCCTTTAAATTTTACCATGTCTCTTAAATTAAATTTTTAATTGGTCCCTCCACAACATATTTTCTCATAGATGAACACAAATGGATTAATTTGGTAGCAACTCCCATGAAATTCAATTGTGCTTGTCATTATGTATAAGAGAAGTACCATTCATTTGAGAACTCCCTTATTAAACCATAAGGGTGCTTCTTATTTCACATAAAATTAAATGTTTTATCAGTCAAGTTATAAACATATTAGGTTGTAGCAAGTTTGAGCGATCAAAACATAAATTTATTACATATTCAATAATTACACAAAACATAATGTGTCCCAATCTCTCTTCATGAAGTTTATGATAATTTAGCATATCAGTTATAAAACCTTGGCCTATGTCATCATCTCTATTAGAATATTTGTGTTTGATAATGGCATTGTCTATGGAAAAATAGGTATACCTTTAAGACCTGTATAATTAATGGTGTTTTCAATGTCATCATTTTAGTCTCCCTCTTTCATATAACTATAATCCTAATCCTCTAAGTCACCAAAAATGTAATAAATATGAACATGGGGAATGGAGGAATCTACATGCTTTAACAATTCACTTTCTTCCCATGGAATATAGTGTCATTTATTCTCAACATCTACCAAGGTTTTAAATTCATCAATTGAATAAGGCAATTGTAATTTTCCATCCAATAATTTATTAACACACAACAAAAAATCCTCTTCCTACATATTAAAATGTAGTATCCTCATTCTTGGATATACTCTACCCTCTACATATTTGGTGCCTTTTGAAAATAATTCCATCTTATCATCCTCTCCAAATACAAGAGATATAAATGTTATAGTATAATAAATAAATTTGAGATGAAATTAAATTTTTAAACCCTATCAGATAAAAAATTAAAAGTGATATGAAATAAATTATGTATAATATTATTAAATTTAATATAAGTATCATGTAAGGATATGTGTTGTTGGGAATAAATCTATATATAAAAATAAGATTAACATGTGATCAAGGTGATATCTGAAAATAAATCATGTCATATGTTATGTCACTGATCTCAACATATCGTGAAAATAATAAACATTATCATATTTAATGTCAACTAAAAATAAGTTTGAAACACTTGCAAAAATTATGTAACCATGTCTTTGATATTTTTAAATTGGGTGGGCTCCTTCCTTACCCACTCAATTTCAAATGTCAAACATTAAAAATCTATTAACCAAATTATAGGAATTAATTATTGAGTTGTTCTAAGCACCTCAATAGATATAAGGGTCATTTGAAAATATGTATTTAACTACTAAAACATGACATAAATCTACATGAAATATTTGATTATTTTAATGGAACTCATCAATGCATCTATTAATCACATAAAATAATAATGACTGATTAATATTCATGTCCCATTCAAAACTCCATTTGTCCATGTATCATCCTTAGATATTAAAAAAAAAAATTATAATTAATATATATTTTTATCTAATTTTTATTCATTTTATACTATAAATAATATTAGAATTTTAAGGGAAATTTTTATTAGACAACCACCATAAACAATTCGGGACAGATAGGATTGACCATCAAATTTAGGCCCAACTTTCAGGTAAGAGTTAAATTTGAAGGAAAACTTTGGCTCTATGGAAAATAATTATGACTATTATCTGTTAAACATTTACCTTCAAAAGTTATGAAAACTATATTTAATCAAATTTCATAATGTGGTGTTAGTGGGGGAAAAATAAAGCTTGTGTGCATGGAAATGGAAGGGAAGATTTTAATTGCACAATTCAGGGAAATGCCAAAACTCATTTTCATGAATCAGGGAAGTATCCATGGAAATTGCATGGAAGTCAAATTATAAAAAGATAATTTGCATATTTTAATAAAATAATTCAAAATTATTTCAATTAAATTTATTATTTTTTTATTTTGTAACTGCACCACATGCAAAGAGGAAATAAAAATTGTACGACTTGAAAAAGTGTTTATGCAGCTTGAAAATATTTAATGAGACTTTTACATAGTTTCAAGAAAAGTTAAAAACTTTTTACATTGCACGAGACTTTCAAGGGCATTTACACGGTTTAGGGAATAAGACATTTTGCTCATAATATTAATTTTCAATTAAACTAATTAATTCATAAAAATTAATTTATTTATTTCTAATTTTTCAAAATTTGAAAATTTTAGGCCCAAACCAAAAATTAATTTAATTTTCATTATTTTTTAAATAGACAAAAATCATGATAACACAAGCTAAATCAGGAATTCCATCCTTTTGGGTTTTCAACCAACCTAGACTATGATGTAATATAAGCCAACTTATAACAAAATTGAAGAGCAAAATTTCTAAATTATCCCACCTACATTTAACTAATTGGATGGTGGAGGTATCGGTGGTGTTGTAGAACTAGAAGGCTATTGTGATGTTGATGGGGCTTGCTATGAGGAACCTACGGCTATAGCCTTTTGCTATTTAAGCTTATCTTAGATCTAACTAGGGGGGATGAATGGAGGAATGTCCACTAATGTCTCTATATAACTATCCAAATTAGTCTTGTAAGACTACCAAGTGAGTAAAAACTCTTGCATACTAGTAGTAATTCTTACAAAATAGCTTGAGAGTACATCAGTTGGTGAATGTCACTATTTTCCATAGTAGGAAAAGTAGTTTGAGCAGTAGCCAACTTAGTAGTGATGCTCATATGTAGATACACAAGAGTTTCAACATGGTATTATGCTTGCAGCCTTGTAAAATTGTTTCATAGAGTCCCAAGCCTGAAGAGAAGCCTGTAATGTTACATTTAGACTTGTAAAAGTGGAAGATGGATCCTATTAAGTAGCCCATAAAGTACAAGTAGTGGTAAAATCAAGCTAAACACCACTCCAAATTGTATCCATCTACTATTTATAATCGAGCATCTTATGATCCAACTACGTGGCTTGTCCTAGCATAATTGTGATATCTAACTAATATGTTGTAAGAAGTTCACATAGGATTTTGGTTTTAGCTTTGATAGCATGACCTTATGATGTAATATTGTCCAAATGTTGAATGTTCTACCAATCTTGGGTAAGTTATGCAATTAGCAATGGAATTTTTTGAGGAGGTGAAAGAATGCTATTATTGACAAATTATTTATATAGAGATGGGTATACATCTTCAATGAGGGCATTAATATTATTGATTTGATAGAAAAGCTCAATATTGTCATTACACAATTGTGTAACTCTCTTATCTAATGAGATTGTAGTCTGAGTAATGGCCTCCTGAAATGTAGATGCCCCTTCGACCTGGTTGGCCAACAAAAATTGTGAAACATCTAAAGATGCTTTGATGGTTGGTAGAACCATGGCCAAATTAGTCATTGATGTACTATCTAAAAGACATTAAAGTGGAGTAAGGGGAAATGAAAAAATGCTCCTTTGAGAGGAAAATATAGGAACATCTAAAGTTGTAAGAATCTAAAGTTTTATGGATACCCCCTGCATTTGAGTATCTACAGCCTCCCCTTGGTCTTGTGAAGTCTCCCCAACCTTTGTGTCTTATGATGTGATGGTGGTGGATTGATCTAGTGTGACTATTACCTTATTTGTGTGGGTTGGCATATCCTATGACAATGGCTATGGGATATTAGGTGTGTGTTCCCATGTTATGGGTTAGGCTTCAATTATAGGTTTAGCTTGCACCGCTATCTCCTCAACATGTTTCTATGTTTGGGAAGTAGTGTGAGTTATTACCTCTTCTTTTATGTTTCCTTTTTAATAAATGTGAGAGTTATTAGATTCTCTTCAGTGTGCTCAACCTCTTCCTTTCTTTGGTATTTATTGAGAGCTATTAATTTTATTGTTGGTGGTGGTGGGCAATGGTTACTTATGTTGTGCAATCTATAAGAATCTCGATAGCTTTTTATTGGGATTACATTTGTTTTAAACATTGGGCTTCCTAGGCTTCTTTAGATTTTATCTTAACCTCAGCCTTAGCATGACATTTATCCTCCATCCAACCTTCTCTTTGAGCTACCCATATTACTTCTTCATGTGTATCCTATTGCTCCTTAGGCATATGTATATCCAAAGCCACCCCTTCCATATTAGTAATGGGATAATTGGATGACAAAATGGATGAATAAATGATAGATGCCTATATAGTGTTCATCTTCACATGATCATTCTTCTACCTAAATTAAATAATGACCCATTCAAACCTTGGTAATGATGCAGCATGCAATGGTGGAATAACCTAAAAAAATGGTGTAGGTACTTTTCCTCATGCATAGACATGGCAGGAAGTGTAGGTTCTTCTTCTATGTCAACTATCAGATGGTAACATTACAGTGTCTGTTTATTTCTTATGAAGGCTCCTAAATGGTTTTTAGGTAAAATCTCAAATGGTTGTGGTTGGGAAGAGATGCCAAAACCTTACTTAATCGATAGTGCCTCCTAGATTTTCTATAATTTCTCTTTTTTACCAATGGTGTCAATAATGATAGAAGGGTGACAAGGGGGTAATTCAACCTAAAAATGTTGTAGCACCCAATTTTGTATTTGAATGGTGTGGACCACTTTCCATAATAATTCCTTCTCTTCTTCCTTCTTGTATAAGTATCTAACCATATTAGCTATCATTGTGTAGTAAACCTTTTGTTCATCCATCCGGATATTAGACCAGTGACATTGTGTTGTGATTCATATAACATTAGGGTCATCCATCCAAGTATTATAGATCTAAGTCTTATGGTGAGGTGTAAATTGTGACCTATGATATGTGGGAGCCTTGTATTTATCATGATCTTATGATGTGGCTAGTGGTACTTCAATGATAGCAGTGATTGGGACACCTAGCGGTAATGTTTGTAAGGGAGTTACTCTACATGTAGTAGCTACTTTTGATGCTCCACCTCACGCTTTGTAGTATCCATGTCAAAAAAAATGGTAAAGGCACATCTAGGGCCTTAGGTAATTCATGAACATGGATGATCATTCCCTATATAATTTTGGTCACCACTGCATGTTGCCATAAATACTTCATGACATTTGAAGGGATACATGGGTTTTTGACAACTAGTTCAATGAGATCATCTCACCAAGCATTGAATAATAATTAATGACCAAAGTAAGTAATCTCTTAATTTTAAATGATATTTTTAAATTTGACATTTGGCTAATAATTAAGATTGGGGTGGGTGATGCCCTCTAGAGATTTACATTGGGTGAAGACCAAAAACAAAATAAAAAATTGGTACTAGAATGTCTATTTCATAACAGATAGAACTTTCTTAATGTTTTTTATGACCTCAAATACCAATAACTCTAGCTAATTAAATTCTTCATCAAAGTTGAACATGTGATGCATGACATCAATGATGTCTTTTGTTGTTTCCTTGGTAGCTTTGGTTGTTTACTAGAGCCTACTTGTTATGTACTCTTCTAGAATGCCCATTGGTTCATCTTTGATATCCTCTCGCGAACTTCCTTGATGGACTCTTACAAAGACCATTTCAAATAATTTGTACTTATGTCCCCAAACTAGACTAGAGATAATGTTATAAAAATAATAATTCTCATATATTCCAAATTAATTAGACTAGGATTATGGTAATAATTTGGATCTATTCCCCATATATTACATTAGAAATAATTTAGAATTATAAAATTTACAATAATTTAGAAATTTTTGTAATAGTTTTGATTAAAGGTGGACAATTAATAAGTCCAAATTATTTTAAATAGTCCCTTTACATAAGCATCATGGATGGTAGACAGAATAGGCAGACTTTTCAATTTTTAGGGTGCCAGAGGCCTTTTTTAGGCTGACAATCTAGTTTTGCATGTCATGACAACTTCATTAACATATATGGTAATGTCTGAGGAAATATAAATCTTCCCTTGATTAAATAACTGAGCAAAAACTCCATAATATCTCCAAATTTCCCAAATGTAGGCAATCGAATCAACAGTTTGACATCTAAATTACAAAGTTGATGGAATGGTGTGACTACTAGCTATTGTGTTCCTTGAGCCTCAGTAGGGGTAAATACTCATTCTTCGATAAGCTTAATAGAAGGGTATACATTTTGGTCCATAAATTTCATTTTCCATAGATTAGTTCCAATCCTATTATCTTTTTATTAGGCAACAGTGAGTCCTCATTGCAACTAAGAAGGATCATAGGTAGCCATCTTATAAGCTCAATAAATCATAAAACACTATGTTAAAATTTTATCACTCACAGATATGAATTCACAATGCAATTCTTTATAGGTACTAAGGAAAAAGGGTAAGTCATCACAGGTTCAATGTAAAATCCCCTTACCAATATGACAAACTTTGATCAATTTTTCTGATTTATGGCTCAAAGGAATTACATCAAACACTTATCTGAATATTGTTGATCTAATATGATATGGTGCACTATTTGGTTTGGTTTGATCATTTTGAATTGCCACATATGTTTTTGAATGAAGCAAAGATAATATAACAATATAGCAATGATTGTAATGATAAATAGAGCTTTGACAAGGCACTTGTATTAATTTTTTGAGTATTACAAATGACTGTCATACAATGTTTTAGACCTATAATAGCAAGTATAAATAATAACAAACTTTCCAAATAGTAACGAACCTGATACAATGATGAATGTAGAAGATGTGCCTTTGGTTCTTGGATAAGTGGGGAGCTTGAAATGCAAATCTAGAACCAAGTGCTTCAAAATTTATAGTCTTTTATTAGACCTCTAGTATAGTGCCACATGAAAGATAAAAATGCCTTACAATGATCCCTAACAGCTGGAACCCTTCCTCAATGTCCCCCTTTACTTCTTAGCTTCAATGTACAACTCTGATTGATAGTGCTTCAGACTTTTACAGTTTGATTCAGACTTGATTAGTGAGCTTAAATGATGCCCCAAGTGTTAATAAAGTGCCCAAAAATGTTTCCCAAGGTGAGGCGCCCCCTTTGGTGTGTTTTATATGATTTTTAGACCCCTCTAAGAGTAAATTTGACCCCTATCTTTGTTTTCAGACCTGAATGTTTCAGACCATGAAAATACTTGCATTCCTTCAACAAATGGCCTTCCAAAAGTATCAAAAATGTTCTCTAATGCTGGCCGCCTTTTTTGGGAGTGTTGGCAGAATTTTATGATGCCATGTGGGTGAAAATCAACCTACTTTAATGGTCTGATCTGAGAATGTTGTCTTCAAAAAAACTTGCAATATCATTCAATATGAAACCCAATAGTCATGAGAAACACTTCTAATTTTATTACCAATCCTAGGCAATCCTAGTGGTGATACTCACAATGCCAAGTAATGTCTATCCAAGAAGATTCGAACAAAAAGGTAAATCTGAAGTATTAATGGCAGCCTATAACATTCACCTTTCCTTAAGCATTCTAGCCCCTCTAGACTTTCAAAATGCATTCAACATCATTGTAATACCAAGGCGCTTCCCAAGAGGGCATCCATGATGCTAAAAAGTGCCACACCAAGGAGAATTGAACCAATGGAGAAGTCTAAAACAAAAATTACAGTCAACCATAAATCATCATACCCTTACCAAAATTGACCTCCATTGCCAAGCAAATCTTCTCCACACTAGGCAGCCTCAAATGGATGTCTTCATTGCTTCAAATTACACCTAGAATGAGAGGATTGAACCAAATACCATAGCTGTAATAAATCTTCAGATTTTGCAATGAAACCCTTATTCTTCCAACCTGTAAATGATCTCAATGAAGCACAAGTTGAGCCTCAAAAGTGAAGCCCACAACTGGTAACAATTCGGTTGATATTTCACAACCTCAAAGTCACACAACCAAGAGGGTTTTCATCCTCAATGGCTATTCTATAGAAACCCTAGGTCCCCTCAACCACAAATCAATATCAAAACATAAACTTGGATGATAAGAAAAGAGCCCAACACCTCCTTATATACTTTTTATGTCTCCACTTTTGGTGGGGGCTAGAAACTTCTAGAAATAAATAACTTTATTTCTTTTATTTATTTTTAATTTCTTTTTTTAATAAAATAAATTTATTATAAAATAAAGTTATAATTCATAAAGTAACTTTATAACATAAAGTTATAAAGATATTCTCTCTAGGTGTCGAAACGCCAATACGCCCAAGGGAAACAACTGAATGTGGTAGAGAAAACCCCTTGAAAGGCTAGGTAACTGCCGAAGTGACCCTCTAATCATCCTGTCTTGGCCTACGAAGGTCAATGATAGGCTAATCTCATCGAAAATGTGATGACTAGGAAAAAGGGGATATTACATTCAATGCACTATGTTCAAGGGCTACAAGTGTAAAATGATGATGCAAGGATGCCAACATTCAATTTATAGATCTTCACATGCCCTTTCAAATCCTAATGTTTAAAATGTGCCATGACATCTTTGACTTTAGTCTTAATATCATTTAATTAGCAAGATCTCATTTTGTGAAGTTGATATGTTGTCTACTAATTTGGTACCCCTTACATAATTTATTTATTAAGTGATGTGACCAATCACCTAGTTATTCACCCACTGTACATGATTATTATTTTCTTGATCTACCCCAAAGAACCTTTCATTGTTATCTAATTAAGATCTCACCACTCACATCTTGCACAAACTTAAATGTTGACACACTTCATCCCCATAAACATGAGTTCTCTCTTGCAAACACTAATCATGGTATTAATGGTGCTCTTTTGCTCTGGTCTCAAATTCAAATTTATAAAACTACCCTATACACTTATAATATATCATAATTAAAATAAGTCTTAATCTAGGATGGTGTGATTTAGCACTTGATTATACTTGGATGCACAACTTATTGGTTGTAGGATTTCAGCCTATTGCCATTCACACTCCTAGGTAGGATGGTGCCTTGTAAATCCCGTAAAACTATAATTTATAGCTTTGTCAACTCATGAATGATATATAGACCTTTCCATCTGATATAGATCTTACTTGGGAAGTCTCTAAACTGATTATCATAGAGTAAGACTAGATAATCTACATGAAATGACTTCATTTATAGATTCTTATCGTGCCAAGATTTTTGAATGTGCTTATTCACTTCATGTGTCTATGATGCTCTACATTTATCTTCATCCATGTGATTTAGTTCTAAGAGCTAGCTTTTCCAAGAATCTTGATCTCCCATATGCATAATAACTACAGTTCTTAGACTAGGTATAACATATTCCATGGGCATAACAACTTCTCAATTATAAAACAACTAGAATGGGTTCAAACCCATCACACATTTTTAGTGTGTGTGATATTCCTAGATCACTATAGAAATTTGATCCTCCCAATCATCTTTTTGAACATCATAGACTTTAATGAGCATCTTACCTAGTACCTTATTCACAACCTCAGCTTCGCTACTAGCCTGAGGATGATAAGTGGTAATTTTGTTGTGTGCTATGGGCATTCCTCTATGGGAGTCTTGATTATTTTATTCAATAAATGTGTACCTTGATCACTTACTAATCTAATTGGTCAATCAAATTAGGTAATGATGTTTGCATATAAGAACTTCATTATATCTTTTACACTAAAATTGGTCATCTTAGTAGCTTCTACCTATTTAGTAAAGTATTATGTCATAGTAATTATATGCCTTACATGATTGTGTTTGTTTCCTATATTTATAAGCCCCACAAAATTAATTCCCCATTTCTCAAAAGGTTGTTATGATAGCATTTTTTGTAAAGGCATTTCATCTCACTGGTTTGGTTTACTCATCTATTAGCACATGTCACACCATTGTACAACTTTATGAGCATATTAAAATAATTAAGGCCACCATAACCCACTCTATAAGACTTTTTTCATATTAGCATCTCATGTGAAGTGACCTTGAACTATCCCCTGATGTGCCTCTTTCATTATTTGAGGCCCCTCATATTCTAATGCATCTCTACATATAACCTCATCATTTCCTAAATGGTAAAGAAATCCATCAACAATATTTTTTGGATAGACCTTGGTGATTATTTATTTCTTATCCTTTTCTATTTAATGTTTAATAAATGTCTCATATTCTAGAAAATGTGTAATTTTCTCTAATTACTCTAGAATCATAGACACTCAGAATAAGTGTACATCAAGAGACTTGTCTTAAACTTATTCTAGTTCTTCACCATTTTGGATTCAACCCAAATGGTCTAGTCCTACATTCTTTCATCCTAGTTTGATGTTGATCCCAAAAAATAACTCTTAGAAGAGCATCAGACACTGTGATATGTGTCTTCCTAGTAAAGGTTTATTGACTAAGTATCATAATGTTTGGTAATCAATAAATAGTTCAAAGGGTGTGTCTAATAGATAATGGTATCGATGAATACTGCTTGGCATTCATCTATCCATAGGAACTATGTTCCTTTCCTCAACAACTTCTCCAAATGGGTAGATATAATTACATACCCTTTTATGAACTTCTTATAATATACTGTATGACAAAGAAAAGACCTCACCTTTGTTAAACTTGTAGGAGGTAGAATTCCCAAAATCACTATGATCTTAGCTTGATCTACTAGTATACCCTTACTATAAACTACATGTTTTAACAAAACCCCAAAGGGTGTAAAAAATAAACATTTTTTTTAATTTGAGCACTATACATAGTACTCTACACTCTCCAACATCAATCATAGTAAAGATAAATGATTTCAAAACAATAGAAACACTGCCCAATCCTCTAGATAGACCTCTATAAAGTAATGGATAAAATCCTTAAATGCAATGACTACTACTCTAGATAAACCTATAGGTGTGTTCCTTAAACCAAATGGCATTACTTTGTATGCAAAAGAACCCCACTCTTTTTCAAAAGTAGTCTTAGTTATATCTTCTTCTACGATTAGGATTTGATGAAATTTATTGAAGTTGTCTATAAAATAATATACTTTATGGCATGTGAGTACTTCTAAATCCTCATCAGTGAATCGGATAGGAAAAAAATCATTCACACATGCCTCATTTAATATGCAATAGTCACCATAGATTCAAATTTTGCCATTCTTCTTTGGTTATACGACCATGGGGCTAACCCAGTCAACTTTTTCCATAGGAAATATAATACCAACTTATTACATGCGGTCTAGTTCTGCCTTCACTTTCAGCTTCATATTTAGATTTAAATAATAGGGTATTTTCTCAATATGCTTGGAACACTCCTTCAGTTTGATGTGAATTTCCCCTAAGGAAGGATCCACCCCCTTAACCTCTAATAATTTTGTAGGGAACACATCTTCATAGTCTCTTAAGAGCTACATCACTTATGAGATATCTTCCTAGGACTTAAAGTCTCTAATATGTGCTAAATTAGGAGCGACCTTCATTCCTATGTTCCCCACATACTCATTCAATGGTTCATGATAAATATTGTATTCTTCTATGGGTATTGAGTCACATAATATCTACTAAGATTATCATTCTAGTATATTTAAGTGTCATATATTTTCCTCTTTAGATTGATTTGTGATAGGTGTTGGGAGTGGTTATTCTTCATGTTCTAGCTCAAATAAATTAACTAATGCCATATCGTCATCATTTGCATCTGCATTAGATGTCCACTCATCCAAATCTTATATCCTATGACATGGTTAAACAAGGACTTTATCCTTACCCTTTTTTCTTTGTATGTTTAAAAGGCATTATGTAGATCACATGTTACACTTTCCTATGAATATGATTTAGCTCCATTGTCTAAGTCATCAACCCATCCTAGCATAGGAAAGTTTTTAATTTTTACAATGCCTTGTGTGTCAAAGGGTTCTCATGCTCAAAGATGAATGTCTAAATAAATTCACTTTGAACTTGTGCCCAATGCTTTTTTCCCCCATGCACTCCTGATGTATGTACCAAGTCATTAGGAGAACACCCAAGGTATATCTAAATACATGTACCCAATATTTTGGGGCCACAACTTTAATAATCCATACTTCTACACATCGATAAAGGTGAATTTTAGGACAATCTCCCTCATGGAATAGTGGCCATTCTATTTTTATTATTCTTGGTAATTATAACCTATCTATAATCATTTCACATGCTTCATCTTGTCATAGCTATTCATTCTTATGGATGGACCACTAGTTCATAATAATTCCCTTAAGTTCATAATTTAGAGCACCAACTCTCTTATCAATATCTCTTACATGTTGTTAGAAGTGTAGGATAAACCAACCAATATCTTCAATGGTAAAGTATTGAGGTAGACTTCACTCTATTGTAAAACACATATATAGAGGATGTACCTCATGATCTCCCTTAAACCTATTGAGAATGTGCATATCTGAGTCTCTACTAATTGATGAAGCTATATCCCATATTAGAATGCCTTCTAACATGGGTTCTATGTAATATATGTCTATATGACCTGATTGATATAAGAAGTCTATATCTGATTGAGTTGGTGATCTTATAAACATAGATCACATATCCTCCACTTCATTCTATGTAATATCTATAAATAAAACTACAATCTTTGGCTTGCAGGGCTTGTTGATTGTCCTCTGTATTCACTTTCATCTGATGATCGTCTGCACTATTATATGGTGAATCTAGCTCCTTAAAAATGTGATATAGTTTATGCCCATATTTATTTAATGTAATTATGATAATATTATCTCCCTAATGAGCTTCTAACTATTTCATGATTGTGTTGATGGTCATTTGACCATCATATGCCCACTTTTTACGTATTAGCACAGGATAGTGAGTCGTATTCCTCTTCATATCTATGACTTCAAAGTCACCACATAGGTTTAGCTCTAAAACCTTGATTTCCACATCTTCCAATTGATTTATAGGTTTAATTCATCCATAATCTATAATTCTTAGTGTGATAAAGATATAACATAGTGTAGGTTTCTCAATAGCGACCCACGTGGATCTAGGAATCATATTGATGGTGCTACCAAAATCAAATACTACATTGGGTATCTCATACCCTATGACCTCAATATCTATTCTAGAATCAACATCCTAAGGTTATTTAGTCTTAACATACCATATCATTTGATCAATCTATTGAACTTTTTGTGCACATCCTAGAAGATTATGTAGTAAATTGGTGATGTTCTATGAAATGTCTTCATTCCACAAGATACTGAGTAATTTCATGAGATCCATAAAAGTAGTGACAACACCATCTTGTCTCAAAATTCAAACTATCTATCCATATATATATCCATTAGTAGCCATATCACCATCTTATATAGTCTCCAATTGTTGAATTATTTTTAAAATCCATATAGCTTCCCATATTAATCCTTTCTTAGCGATGGGTTCATGGTACTTATATGGTCAAACTTTCCTTATCCCCTAATCCTTTAGCATCTCTAATAGTAATAACCCTTATTCTTAATGTTTTAGGAATGTAATAACTTACAAGAAAACATCTTCTTTGGGTTGAGTGTTAACCATATTCATGTTTCATATGGCCTTATTTGCATGTTGTTTATCCAATATTGGACAATCCTCTATGTCATGTTATTCTGAAATCCTACAATAAGAATAAAAGGATTGCCTTTGTGGGTTTCTAGGATAATTTATTTGTATATGGTTAAATTATCAACATAAATAGCGTTGTATTGGACCCCTCTAAAGATTACCTCCCCTTCTTCCTATGCACTACCTCAATATCATCCTCTACCTCCTCTAAATCATCCCTAACTATTTTGAAATCCACATCCACTTGATTGTTGAGGCCTAAAGTTTCTAGAGACCTATAAGGCATTCCACCCTTGTGGTTGTTGGAGGCCATCATACCCATTGTATTGGTTAACTTGCCTATTGTGTCTATGGAATCACATGATTCTAAGAAGCATAAGATTGATATTGTGTGATTGGAGATGTCTATTTCTAAGAAGTGAATGTCTAGTTTATGGTAGATTTTGGTTGATATTGTGGTGCCTTTGATATCCAAGGCATACACAGTTGTGTTTCTCCTAGCATGTTAATTTTTGGTCTAGGAATTATTAGGTTCATAGTATCTCTCTTCTACATGATGAATGTAAAAACATTCTTTTTAATATCTTCTTTGAGCTCCTGTAGAGATCTATAAAAAATTTATCATGATTATGAGATTTACAAAAGTTACAATACAAAGACTATGGTTGTTGGAGATACTGCTAGAGGAGATGACAATGAGAGGTTACATGTCCTACTACTCTATAATCTTCTTAGAATTATGTTTTTATTCTAGGACACTAATTCTTATGATGTCCTTCTTGGGAACACTTTATACACCAAGGCCTAATTTATGCTTATTTCCTTCTCCTTTATACTAGTCCATCTTTGTCAAGAGAATTTGTAAAGTATTCTCTATTAAGTAAGTTGAAGTCATAGCATCATCATAGTCTTTGATCTATTTGACCCTAATCATAGCTACTCATGCATCTGCCTTAGTGACAAACTGGATCTATGCAATGACAAACCATATTATTTCCCTAAATCCTTCTACAGACCATGTTGTTTTGTATTTATATTGTAAGACAAACTCTATTTTATTTATAACATCAAAAAATTAACAATCATAGTCATTGACAGACTCCTTTATTGCCTATCAAATTTCTTTCAAATCCTGAATAGTCTGGCTAGAACATTTCTTAATCTTAAACTCTATGATTAACATGTTTTTACCTCTTGTAGCTTTTTTGCATTGGTATCCTTATGGAATATTAATTCCATCACATGATTTCTTAAATCTCTAATCAAATCACACTTCATTACTACTTTATCAACAATTATTTTAGCCTACAGTTCATGGCATAG
Source organism: Torreya grandis (assembly GCA_037957365.1). NCBI lineage: Eukaryota > Viridiplantae > Streptophyta > Pinopsida > Cupressales > Taxaceae > Torreya > Torreya grandis. The sequence continues at coordinate 728,704 of JARHVA010003228.1, forward strand.
GTAAGAAAACACTATTATGGGTCTATAAACCATCATACCCATCATACTAAGCTAGATGAATTAAACACCCCAAATGATTATCCATATTAGGGTTTTTTATATATATCATAGGTAGTTGTTGTGTGATTGGCATCTGTATCTTTTACAGTTTTGGTGGTGATTTATATGGTAGCATCACCTAGTGTGTTTCCACTAGTGATTTTGATGATGAAGTAAATTCATATGTGTCTTCATCATCCTCCTCTTCTTCTTCTAATATTTAAATTTGGTTGATAAACTCTTCATCTTACACAATAATTATGAGATTTGTCTCTATTAATAAAAAAGATTTTATGTTCTCCTTTTACTACTTAGAAAAGATATGAGCAACTTCAAGATGTTCTTCCTCTAATATTTTACTAGTTCTCCTGTGATTTTTTCTATGACAAGGCCTTACCAATATTTGTCTTCCAAGGTAGTATAGGAACTGTGTTTTTGCAAAAAATAGGCTTGGGGGATGTGTGTTCCCATGGTGAATGATAGGTGCCTACAAAGATGAATTTCTCAAAACTTGAACTTGTGTTATGTTTGTGACTATACGATAATCTTTATTCTCTTTTAGAGAAAATTCCTCTGCAAGCTTGTGAGATTTTCACTATATATTCTACTTCAACACTACTTTCTCCCTCCTATTTTATCACTCATTCTTCATCACTATCTTTCTCTCTTCACTCTACTCGAGCCCTTGTTCCTTTTCTCATCTATTTTATCTTCAAATTCTCCTCTGTTCTCACTCTGATATTATATTATACTACTACTCATCCTACTCATAGCTTCTTGGATTTCCCTTTATTTATTCCATATTTTTTGTTGTTGCATCTCTCTTTCTAATTCTAGAGTCTTTTTATGATTCCTCTCCTCTTGATTTTCCATTCTAAATTTAGGTTCAAGCTTTACCTTATCATCTATTCACCATTCACCCCTCAGTCACACACATCCCCATGACACCCAAAGGTACTACTCCATAATAAAATTAATAGGAACTATTGGCCATTTTTGGCCCACATACTAAAGCTCTTGCATTTTTTCCAAAGGGCACTTCCAAAGGGAAAACAGCTCTTTTCAAAGTTCTGAAAGATATCTTTTCTCAGGGAAAAGGGGACCCTTATCAAATTTTTTGAAGGCCTATTTCAAAGATGCCAAAGGCATTTTCAAATTGCAATGGTCCATTCAAAGGAATTTGAAAGGTACTTTTCCTTTGCAGTGGACCTTTTCAAATTTTCTAAAAGGTACTTTTCCTTCACAAAGGGCCAAAACATTTTTTTTGAAAGATCATTTTCACAAAGTTGGAGGGGTCTTTTCAAATTTACAAATGGGTTTTCTTTCCAAAAGGTTCAAATAGATAATTTTAAGGGTGCCTTTGAATTCTTCCGAAGGTTGCTTTTCAATTCTTCTAAAGGTTGTTTTTCAATTCTTCTGAAGGGATTTTTAAAAATTCTAAAGGATAAAAAAGGGGGTCGCTTTCAAGAAAGCTAAAGGGTAGATCCCTTTTGGAAAGGGGCATTTTCATAAATTCTAAAGACATGAATTCCTTTGGAAAAATTGTCCATAGGAAGGGTCTAATCAAATTGTTCAAAGAAAATCACTGAAACAATTTGTCTAAAGGAATTGATGATGGGCCCACAAATGTCAAAATCTAAACCTCTATAAGTAGTTATTGGAATTTAAAAAATCAAAATAAGATACACAATCTATAGACTTGTATTAACATAAATGGATACAGTAAAACCAATGTCCTTAGATTGGTTTTCCATCTATAGAAAAGATTTGGCCCAGGTTTCAAAGTAAGAGTTGGTGTATACAATTAGTGGAGAGGCTCTCATCCTTTAACATGGCCATCATCTCTGACAAACACCCCCTCAATTTAGAGGTAGCATGACTCAATCCAAATTCAAAGTTATAGGTATTTTGTCCTTATATGTGTAAGACAAGTGAAGGATGGTGTGGAAAGGAAAGATGAAAATTAGGTGATTAGAAAAGGTAGATCGACCATTAAAGATGTTCTTGGAATTTTCCTTTTTAGTGGATCATGACATCATCATCCTCAACAAGTTCTTGTATTCTAGTGTGTTTCTTAACTAATGAGATGGATTAAATACTATTAGAGATAATGGTGGTTAATTTGTTGAAGAAGGATTAGTTCTAATTAACCCAAATGTGGGTGAGAATTCACAGAGGGTGGTTGGATTGCATTTATTGAATTTTGTTCTTCCCTTTTTTTCATATATCTCCATTAGCTCCCCCATAAGAAATATACTCTCATTTTACAGGGGAAAATTGTGTCAAAAATTTGTAAGAAAGACCTTTTGAAGCAAAAAAATCATTTTTTACCTATCTCTTGCCTTTAAATTGTGCTTAACAAGTTTGTGCATGATGGCCTTATGAAGACGTGTTCTTTCATGTCTATTATCCTTCTCTTTTGCCTATTTTTAGGTGTTTTCAAGTTAGTTTTAGGTATAAAATTGAGCTCTTTCTACCATTAATGGATGCTTGGTGTGAATTTTGAAATTCCTCTTTGCTTCATGTATTATTTAGTGAGCCTAGTTTATGAAACACTTATGCAAATTAACTAGTTTGTGAGGTTGTGTGAGAAATAATTATCTTATGTTGAATTATTATTTATTTCATTCTTATCTGAGTTTCAATCAATTTGGTGCATTACTTTGTTAGCTTTCTTTAGAGCACTTATCCCCTTTCTAACCCTTTTCCCCATGAACCATTAGTTTAGCTTTAGTTTAGGTGATCTACAAAAAGGAAGCAAGCCTTCTCCAAAGGTTTAACCTCACTATAGGATACCCATAGCCTAAGGTTGTCCCAATGCTTGTATCTAAGAGTGAGAGAGCCTAAGAAACTCTCCCACAAAGGGTGCAGTTCTAGCTTATAATAGTTTTTGGCATGCCCAATAGGATGGATTTCAAAGAAGATTGGTCAAGTTTGATGTTGATTTGATCAATTTGTAGTGGTTGTAGATTTCATATTTTAGTATATGGTGACTCTGAAGAACATTCAACAATCTGATGGTAAATTAGTAGCTATCTTTCATGCCAAAGGTTACTATAAGATCAACTTTTGGAGGTATTCCTTTTGAATTTTTTGAATTACCTTTAAACTCATCAAGAAGGCTAAGGTTTATCCATAATCACCCATACGTAGGAAATTATTTTTCTAAACCAATTTTGAGGTATACCTACACAAGAAGTTCCTTATTAGCCCCTCTTGCTACCATGATTCCCCAAAGAGCTTTTGTAGATTTCAGTGGCCAAAGTCTTTTGAATTTGCCATAATATGATCCTATCCTAGTATCATCCCTCAAAAGCATCCCATATTTCACTACAGACCAAGTCATAACTCCTATTGAACACATCATAGATATAGCCAATTTCTACAATATTCATAATGTCACAGTAGAAAATGTAGCTATTAGACTATTAGTTGTATCTTTTAGGGGAAAGGCTTTAGATTAGTATAAATGTTTAGCTCCTAACTTTATTAAATCATGGGATTAGTTAGGAATAGCCTTATATAAGAGATATATAGACAAGAGTGATCATTTATCACTAGCAAAATAGTTGACCATAATCAAGAGAGCTCCTCATGAAGTTATGTAAGACTTCAACACAAGATTCCAATTAGCTTGGGATAAAATTCCAGCCATTGTTAGACCACCCCCTAACTTTGTATTCTTATACTATTTGAAGGCTCTAAATATTGATATATTTGTAATGGGCCAACCTATGGGAGGGGACATATTGTTAGATGCTTATGAAGTGGATATTAAAGTAGAAAATTGCCTAGTTCAAGCTGGCAAGCTTGCTCCTAGACCCCTAATGCCTCTTTTCCCTGAGATCAAACGACCTCCTGTGGTTATTCCCCCACTTGATGTTATTCTTTCAACTCCAAAAATTTTTGTCATACCTTTATCTAAGTAAGAAAAGGCCTCTACTAGTGGATCAAGTGATTCCTAAGAGAAAAAAAACTGCCTAAAACTTAAGAGCATGCTCCAATCCTTAGGAAATGATGTAGTAAATGTTATAAGGTAGCAAGCTTAGTTCAATAAACCTTATCAAGATCTATATCAACCTCAACAGTAGTCTTATCAAGCAAATAGGCTACCCTTTAAGGGAAATTTCCAAAATTATAACCATGAGCAAGGATAAGGATAGTCTAGCTATAATAAGCAAGGTAGTTATAACCCAAATGTTTTAGGCTCTTCTAAATCCTTAGTTCCTATTCAAAATAATAAGGCTCAAGAAACTAAAGGGACAATACCTTGGGATCAATCTGTTGGGCAATCCATTGCCCCAAATAATGGTTTTAACCAAGCTTTCAATGATTAATGGTACCAGGCTATTACTTATGGATACAATCAAGCCTTAATGGCTCAAAACATAGAGATCCCCATGATGAAAAAATCAAGACAGTCTCTACAAGACCAAGGATCTAATCAGGTACCAAACTAGCTAGATGCTACAATGGTCATCAGTGAGCAAGAAGAGTCTTATGTACTCAATCAACAAGCTAGTTTTAACCAAGCATACAATCTAGTGGTAGCTAATACAAGATTCAAAATAAGGAATATGGATGGTAATCAAGAGGTAGTCAAAGAACCTCCTATCATTACACCTTCATTGTCTAAGCCTAATGAGTGTGTTATCACTCCAAAGGTCCTAGAACCTCCTAAAAATTAGAATCGAGAGAAAGGTTCTAATCCATAAAACTCACAAATTCAACAAACAATAGTAGTGGCTCCCAAAGCTCAAGTGAAGTTTGGTGATCCACCAATCAACATTGTTGAATAAATGAAAAATTCCAATGTAAGTGTGCTAATTTGGGACATGTTTTCCATGCCTAGTTAGGTGGATATCCTTCAAGAAGGTTTGTCCAAGATAGGTGTTACAACAACTATAGGTAAATAACCAAGCAAAGAAGCTGAGGTCCTCATTAATTTAGCCAAGGGTCCTATGGGAGAAAGGTTAAGTAGTGTGGTCAAACCTCCTCCCTTCTATATTTAATTAATCATTGGTGATTCCTTGGTGCATAATCACTTGGTAGATATTGGAGCTAGCACTTAGGTAATACCAAATTCCATATCTAATCAATTGAACCTAAAATATGAGTCGTATACCAAGGGAGTTTTGTAGCTTAATGATTCTTCCACAAAGCCATCTAGTATCATCAAGGATTTGAATATGACCCTACATGCTTATCCTAGTGTCTTAATGGCTTAAGATGTGTAGATTGGTCCTACATGACATTCTAAACAAGGTATGGGACTAAGGTATCAATCAAGGTTGAGCCCATGGCACCATTTCACATAGAGCCTCATCAGCTAGATAGCATAAACATCAATTATACTATCCTTGATGAGGAAGAATTTATAATTAATCAAGAACTAAATAATTATCCTGAGGAGATTCCATACTTGTTCTTGGATGAGCTATGGGGGGATATATAATTTCTCAACCCTTTGGAAGGTGTTGAAGAAAGAGACATGGGTGTCTATTTGCTTACATGAAGAAAATCAACTCATGCCTTCCCTCATTAGACCTAAAGAAGACCTCAATGGTATGTGAAAGTTGTTATTTTATGGTTCAAAGAGAAAAAATGGAGTAGGTATAGGGGCAATGTCAGTTTCCCCTCTAGGTAATAAGAATTTCTCTTCCTATAGGTTCCATTTTAGTTGCTCTTCTAATGCAGTAGAATATGAAGGCTTGATCTATTGTCTCTAATAGGCTAATAAAAGAGGAATCAAAATGTTGCAATCATATAGAGACAATGAGTTTATAGTGAACCAAGTCAGAGGCTTGAACATTACAAAGAATCCATTGATGAGGTCTTACAAAAATAGAGTGTGGAACCTAATTGAAGATTTTAAAGCCTTCAACATCCAAGTTGTACCAAGGAACTAGAATCAGCATGCTGATAGGTTGGTAGTTGTGGAAGCCCAGTTTTGTATTCTAAGTGAGATAAAAGAGGCCAAGGTTAATCCACATGTCAATGTAGTGGTGAGGCCATCAGTGCTAGATAATGAGGTCTATTGGCAATTTTTTGAAAATGACAAACAAATTGCTTGCTTCTTGTATCAAGAAGAAGAGTTTTCCTCAATGAACCAAGGTAAATTTCAACATCAGTATGGGGATCGAATTATTCAAAAAAAATATAACAAGCTTATTAAAGGGTTGGGCACCCTTGAAAGTATTTTCTATGAGGTAGACCATATGATGAAAGATAAGGCTATGATGTCAACTAATGAGGAGAACTATGAAAGAGTCATTTTTTAAGGATAAGCTCCTTAAGCTTGGGAAGGTAAATAATGAGGTAGAAAGGCATGTTTTCATTAAACTTTGTAAATAATATTTAGACATCTTTGCTTGGGAATATAGTGACCTTAAAGGTTTTGATCTGAAGTTAGCCTAGCATACTATAGAACTAAAGGGTAATTTTAAGCCTATGAGGAAAAAATAAAGGCCCATTAACCCCAAAATAGAAGAGCTTATGAGAAGAGAGCCAACCAAGTTAATTGAATCCAAGATCATCTTCCCCATCAAAAACTCATCCTAGGTAGCCAATTTGGTGACTGTAAGGAAAAAGAGTAGGGAGATTAGGCTATGTGTTGACTTTAGAGATTTAAATAGGGTCTCCTTGAAGAATCATTACCCTCTACCATCCATGGAGTAGCTTCTTCAAACAGTTTTAGGTTTAGAAAAAAAAAATCTTTTGGATGGATATTCAGGTTACAACCAAGTAGTAATAAATAAATAAGATCAGTACAAGACTACCTTCACCACTAAATGGGGCACATATACTTATCATAAGATGCCTTTTGGCCTATCAAATGTTGGGGCCACTTTTAAAAGAGAAATGGACATGGCTTTCTTAAGATACTAAATCAAATAGTACTAGTATACTTGGATCACATCATAGTTTTCTCTAAGGATGCCAATGAACACATGGACCACCTAAGATTGATATTTGAGAGATGTAGAGAGTATGGGATCTCTTTGAATCCCAAAAAGTGTGTGGAAAACTCTTAAGATATATTATCTCAAAATAAGGATTATCTAATGATCCTAATAAAATAAGTGCCATCTTGGCTTTATCCCTACCCAAGCATAAGAAGGGACTACAAAGTTTTCTTGGGAAAATAAACTTGGTGAAAAGGTTTGTACCTAGTTTTTCAAACTTGGTCAAGCCCATCACTACTCTGCTAAAGAAGAACCAAGTGTTCACTTAGTCAAATGAAGGTAAATCAGCATTTGAGGCTATCAAACAAGCCATTTCCCAAGCACCCACACTCATGAATCCTAATTTTTTAATGGATTTCATATTGTATGCTTTTTCTAATATTGATAATATATCAGTTATGTTGATACAAAATAATACTGAAGGACTTGAGTATCCAACAGCATTTTTTAGTCAGGGGCTTGAAGCGTATGAGCTAAGGAATACTTTTGTAGAAAAACAAGTCCTTATAGTAATAAGAATCCTTAAAAACTTTAGGCCAATGCTCTCCAATAGTAAAATATATCTTATGGTGTCTCATCCTAGAGTGAGAGACTTCCTTCTTAACAAAGACTTGAATGAAAAGAGAGTTGGTTTGATTGCCAAGGTCATGGAGTATGATGTGGAGATCAAGGTCACTAATCTAGTAAGAGGTAAAGGCTTGTGTGAGCATATGGTCAATGACCTTCATGAAGACAAAGAGGTCATCTTGGTAACACAAGATACCCAAAAATAGATGCACCTCTACCTCACACTAGTTGGCTTCAAGATATGACACATTTCTTGATAATAGGTGAGTAGCCTCAAGATAGGATAAAAAAAGGTGTTTTAGACTTAAATCCATAGTTTATGCATTGGTTTATCGGGTTTTATTTGAAAAGGAACTAAATAGAGTGCTCCTAAGGTGCATAGATAATGACCAAGTGACCAATATTTTGGAGTAATTCCATGATGGACCTGCAAGAGGTCATTTTGCACCTAGAACCATGGTAGCAAAGATAATGAGGGTTGGTTATTACTATCCCAACCTTTTCAAATATGTGTATGCATGGGTAATAAAGTGTTAAAAATGTGCTTTCTTTATGGACAAGCATAGATTATCAGCCCTCCCTCTCGACCCAATTTAGGTACAGCAACCCCTCATGTAATGGGGGATAGATTTCATAAGAATGATCAACCCTCCATCAAGTGTAGGACATAAATAGTTGATTACTAAAAATAAATACTTCACTAGGTGGGTGGAATCCATTGCATTAAAAGAAGCTAATGAAGGTGTAGTCTTAGACTTTTATGACAGCATTGTGACTAGGTTTGGTGTTCCATCAACTATCATCTCTGATAATGCATTGACATTCCTTAGTCTAAAAATAAGTGAATGGGATCTCAATATGGGCATCTACCTTAGCACCTCTTCCCATTATTATCCCTAAGGAAATAGACAGGTTGATTTCATAAATAAGAATTTACTGAGAATCATTAGGATAACTATGGAAGAGAATCAGAGGGCATGGCATACCAAACTAAAGATAGCCTTGTGGGCTGATAGGGTGACTCCTAAAGCTACCATTGGAAATTCTCCATATGTCTTAGTATATGTAAGGGAGGCCAAGTTACTTATTTCTTTGGAGCTACCTGCATTAGAACTAGCCCATCCACTGGAGTTAATGGAAGATTGGCCCATAAATGTGAGACTGGTAGAACTCATGGAGCTTGAAGAAATGAGAGACCTTATAATGAAATCACTAGAATCACATCAATCTCAAGTCAAGAAATCCTTTAATAAGAGATCCATAGCAAGGGAATTCAAGGGGACCTAATCCTCAAGTGGGATTCAAATAAGGCCAAGCTAGGCAACCATACCAAATTTGATTGCTTATGGAGTGGTCCTTATTTGATCCATAGATACAAACAACATAAATCCTTTTAGTTGGCCCAGCTAGATGGAGAGGTACTACCCATCCTAATCAATAGGATTCATCTAAAGCCTTGTTATTATAAGAGTTTATATCCATTATATATATTGTACATTTTGTATAGTTTTTATTATTTTCTCCTAAGTTTCTTGTGCACATATTTTTAGTATGTGTTTCCCTTCCCTAATTACATTAGGCACAGTGTTTGTTTTGTTCTTGTTATCCTTGTTGCTTCAAGAGGAAGTTCCAGAAAGAGTCAGCCTTGTATCCAATTTTAGACCAGCTCACTTGTAGAGGCTAATGAGTCCATGCCCAATAGACTAGGCAAGGCAAGTGTTCTAGGTTCTTGAGCATAATAGGCATTCTTCCTTGCGAGTCACAAAAAATTTTGGCCATTTTTGGCCTATATACTAAAGCTCTTGCATTTTTTTTGAAGGGCACTTCCAAAGGGAAAATGGTTTTTATAAAAAATTTGAAAGATATCTTTTCTCAGGGAAAAGGGGACCCTTTGGAATCTAAAAGGTACTTTTCCTTCACAATGGACCTTTTCAACTTTTATGAAAGGTACTTTTCCTTCACAAAGGCCAAAACATTTTTTCAAAAAGATCATTTTCAAAAAGTTGGAGGGGTCTTTTCAAATTTATGAAGGGGTCTTATTTCTGAAAGGTCCAAATAGATAAGCCAAAGGGTGTTTTTCAATTCTTTTGAAGGGTGCTTTTCAATTCTTCCAAAGGGCTTTTTCAAAATTCCAAAGGATAAAAAAGGGGGTCACTTTCAATAAAGTCAAAGGGTACCTCCCTTTCAGAAAGGGGCATTTTCATAAAGTATAAAGACATGAATTCCTTTAGACAATTTTTTTGTGGGAAGGGTCTAAGCAAATTTTCTAAAGAAAATGGCCAAAACAAGTTGTCCAAAGGAATTGATGATAGGCCCACAAACATCAAAATCTAAACCCTTGCATGTATCTGTTGTCATTTAAAATTTTCAAAAGAAGCTATGTAATATATAGACTTATATCAACATAAATAGATATAGAAAAACCAATGTCTTTAGATTGGTTTTCCATCTATAGAAAATATTTGGCCCAAGTTTCAAAGTAGGAGTTGGTGTATACAATTAATGGAGAGGCTCTCATACTTTGACATGGCCATCATCTCTGACAAATAGTTGCTTAATTTAGAGGTAGCATGTCTTAATCCAAATTCAAAGTTATGGGGATTTTGTCCTTATACGTGTAAGACAAGTAAAGGATGGTGTGGAAGTGAAATATGAAGATCAGGTGATTAAGAAAGGTAGCTAGAGCACTAAATATGTTCTTGGACTTTTCTTTTTTAGTGGATCATGACATCATCATCCTCAATAAGTTCTTGTCTTCTAGTCTATTTCTCAACCAATGAGAGGGATTGAATACTATTGGAGCTAATGGTGGTTAATTTGTTGAAGAAGGATTAGTTCTTCTTAACCCAAATGTGAGTGAGAATTCATGGAGGGTGGTTGGATCTCATTTATTTAATTTTGTTTGCTTGCCTCTTCTCTTTTTCTTCTTCCATTTTTTTCATATATCTCCATTGGCTCCCCCATAAGAAATATACTCTCATTTGACAAGGGAAAATTCTATCAAAAATTTGTAAGAAAGACCTTTTGAAGCAAAAAGATCATTTTTTACCTATCTCTTGCCTCTAAATTATGCTTAGCAAGCTTGTGCATGATGGCCTTGTGAATAAGTGTTCTTCCATGTCTATTATCCTTCTTTTTTGCCCATTTTTAGGTGTTCAAGTTAGTTGTAGGTCTGAAATTAAGCTCTGTCCACCATTAATGGACACTTGGTGTAAATTTTGAAATTCCTCTTTGTTTCATGTATTATTTAGTGAGCCTAGTTTATGAAAAACTTATGTGAATTAACAAGTTTGTGAGGTTGTGTGAGCAAGAATTATCTTATGCTAAATTAGTGTTTATTTCATGCTTATGTAAGTGTCAATCAATTTGGTGCATTTCCTGGTTATCTTTCTTAGGAGCCCTTATCCCCTTTCTAACCCTTTTCCCTATAGAGCATTAGTTTAGCTTTAGTTTAGGTGATCTACCAAGAGGAATCTGGCCTTCTCCAAATGTTCAACCTCACTACAAGATACCCATAGCTTGAGGTTATCCCAATGCTTGTAGCTAGGAGTGAGAGAGCCTAAAAAAATCTCCCACACAGGGTATAGTTCTAGCCTATAACAGGAACCATGGTCTTTTCTACAACTAACATCTTGATTAGCAAAGAAATTCTAAAAATTTACTTCTGATCCCTTTAACAAATAGATCTTTTACCATCTTGAAATCTATATAACCATGTACTACAAACTCCATAGAGTATATGTCATTGGTATAAGTTACCTAGTGATTAGTCTAATGCATCTAACTTCTATCTAGGTTATATAGGCACTCTATTTTCTTTTTAGTCCATGCAATAACATCAATATCTCTAAATCAAAAATAATGGAATTCTAATCTAGCCAACCATGTGGCTAATAGCCCAGGAAATTCTCACAAAATATCTCATATATCTCACCATAAATATGTTGTATGATTTTTTTCATAGTAAACCTTATCCTTTTTTATTTTCATTCTAAAATTTTATGAATCTTTTGGTCTAACCAATTTTCTAACCCTCTTTGACTAGATAGCCATCACAACATCCCCTTTTACGATGAGTTCTAAGCTCGCTACACCATTGTTAATAGTGGTTCCTAGGTTTCACTAGAACATGTTAATTATAAGGATATCCTTATGATTTAAGGGATAACTTTCCATAGCTTATAGACATACATAGGTTTTACACATCTAAATTGAAATCATAAATACTTAACTTTAATGAATATACTTGCACAACAAATAGATCTATTCAAATATTAAAAGTGCTTATAATGAATTAATTAGACATATCATGCATTTTTATATGCATAAATACATAACTTACAGAATAACACATAAGGAAATTAGATTCAATATTTGATTAAGTTTGCTTCATACTTCTTCATAACAATGAAAGCACTATTCATACATATAGATACATATAATCTGAGCAAAGAGATCTGTTACAATCCTTCTCCTTAAGATCAAAAATAATCAACAATATACTATCAACTAAGCATAAATCAAACCCATTCGATTACAATTTGATGAATCATTCTACTAAAAACTAAAGGAATATATATCTTGAAAGTTGTTATCATTCCTAACTCATAAATCCATTTTTAACACACATATATGCAAAACACTATTTTGTTTCTTCTTAATGCTAGAAATAACAAAATAAAGTAACCATGAAACAATGCAAAACAACTATACAATATAAGGAAACCATAATTTTATCCATGTGGAAATTACATTTGATGAAATAATTTAGGTCTCACATTCACTCGATAACACTTTGTAACTAAATAAGGTTTTTTGCATATACTATTATGCCTTCTAGTTTAAAGAATGCACTAGTAGTGTTCTTGTGCATTATAGTGGAAGCCTTTAAGTATTTCATCCATAATTTCCATTAGGTGTACCTTAATGTCTGGATCATGTATGGTTTAGTGGATGAACACTTCAATAATTTTCACTTCATGCGTGAGCATTACTACCAACTTCAAAATTATTTGAATCTTAAAAATTACATCTTTACCATGCCATTTGGGATCCTATTGGGATATATAATTTGTTAGAATGGACTACTAGTGGATCTAGCTAAGAGTATTATCATTATCCAACTCCTAGATCTAACCACTTAGTGTAAGGTCTATGCCTTTTTGGGTCACATGGGGTATTATTTTAAGTTCATTTAGGGTTATGCTAATATAGCAGTGTTGACAGAGGAATTACTCAAATAGAATGGCCTATTCGTATGGACCACTAAACAATGACAAACATTTGAAGCTCTGAAGGAAAAATTAGTGACTATACCCATTCTCCAATTCTTGGACTGGACCTAACCATTTCATGTTCATGTTGATGCTTCAGGCATGGTAATGGATGCCATCCTTATATAACTTTGTGAAGGAAACCTTGATCATACTATTTATTTAGATATCTATAAATTCACACCAATTGAACAAAACTACTTTACTATAGATTGTGAGGCTTTGTCCATGATTTATGCAATCTAGAAGTTTTGCCAATACTTGTTCACCACCCCATTTATCTTCTATATAGATCATAAAGCACTTAATTATTTGGTCAATAGTCCAATGTTACATATATGAATCTACCAATGGATTGTCCTCTTTTATAGTTTTGGTTCTTCATGGTTGTGAAACTAGGTAAAATTAATATAGGCCCAAACCACCTCTCATGCGTTCAATTTAGAAAATTAATGCATGTAATAAAAGATTATTTACTAGATGTATAATTCTTTCAAGTTAAGCACATGCCTAAAAAATTAGATGAAATTATTATTTTTCTTATAATATACTCAACACCATACCACCTTTTCACCCAAGAGAAGAAATGACTAGTTGTTTGCATTTCCACCTTCTAGCTTATTAGAGGAGACCTTTAAAAACTGAGATAAACCTAGAAGGCCTATAGCACCAAAAGGCATTTTCAAGCCCTATCAAGCAAGATGACACTTTAAAAATAGTTTGATGACATGGTATATGTTTCATGATGATTATTTTGTTAGGTTGTGGAGCTAAAAGCTTCAACCTTTGCAAACTAGGAACAGATGGTTGCTGAGTTCTACAGGAACCGGCATCGGCAGCAGGACCGACGTCGGCAGAGTCCAGTGCAGAAAGCCACCGGCGACGGTAGGAAGTCAGCCGACGTCGGCAGAACCAGACTAGCAGGGACCGGCGTCGGTCGCCTGTGTGTTCCCGAAGTGTTCGTTTGACGGACAGTTAGTTAAGTGAACGATGAGTTTGCATGTTAAGACCAGCCAGAGTCTTGGGCTGCGAGGATAATTGTCTAAATTAAGAGTCTAAGTTAGTGTTTGAGTTAGGGATCTATTTATAGACCCATTGGCATGTATTGTTTAAGGCATGAGATAGAAAGGAAGAGTTTCTTCTAGTTGTAAGATCTGTGAGTTGCAGGTTGTTGCAAGCTCATTGGGGATCTACATGTAAGTTTGGTCTTTGAATTGCAGGTTGCAGGTTCATGAGAGATCAGCTTGAAGTGCTATAGAGTGCTTGGTGTACCGGTAGGGTTATTACTGACTGGTTGGTGAGGTGAACACCAATTCTGTGTGTGAGTTGGTTGTTGGGACCGTTTTTTGTGTAGGAGAGTGTGTGTGAGAAGAATTACTGTACACTTGAGGTGTGGCGAATCTCTGTAAGGGAAAGAGTGTGGCGGCTCTTTGATGTATTCTTTTCTGTATAGTGTTAATACAAGATAGTGTATTGTCTCTCATATTCTGTGCTATTGGTGAATTCTAGTTACTTGTGTTTCTGGTTATTTCCGCATATTCAATTGCTTATGTTTGGTAATCATACTGTGCTCTTTCTGAGGAGCAAGATCCTAACGAGTGGAGTCAGAGCATGTTTGTTGTTCTAGATTCCTAACAAGTGGTATCAGAGCTTTTGGTTGGGATACTAACAGATTGGTGTAGATCTGGGTAGTGTGTTTTGATTACAGGTTACTCACAGGGCTTCTGTTTGAGTGGGAGTTGAGCAATGGCAGAAAACAGTCAACTACGAATGGAAAAGTTTAATGGCAAGAACTACCAATTATGGAGGATGCAGATTGAGGACTATCTGTATCAGAAAGATTTGTACTTACCGTTAGGTGGGGTTGCTAGCAAACCCTTGGATATGAAAGATGAAGAATGGGAGGTTCTTGATCGGAAGGCTCTGGGATCTGTTAGATTGAGTCTTGATTCATCTGTGATTTCCAGCTTATCACAGTGTAAGACAACGGTGGAGTTGATGAAATCTTTGGCAAATTTGTATGAAAAACCCTCGGCTTCAAATAAGGTATTTCTTATGAAGCGTTTATTTAATTTGCAAATGTTGGAAGGTGGATCTGTTCATAGCCATCTTAGTGATTTCCATGGTTTGGTAAACCAGTTAAGTTCAGTGAATATTGTATTTGATGATGAACTTAGAGCTCTCTTAATCTTGTGTTCATTACCTAAAAGTTGGGAAGGTTTGGTAATGGCAGTTTCTAATACTGTGTCTCCTTCAAAAGTCTTAAAAGTGGATGATGTTGTGAGCGTGATCTTGAATGAAGAGATACGCAGGAAAAGCACAGGTGAATTATGTGGAAATGCTTTGAGTGTTGAAGGAAGAGGAAGGCCAAGAGAGAGGACAGAGCGTGGGAGATCAAGGTCGAAGACAGGCAAAAGATCTAAGTCCAGGTATGGCAGAATAACCTGCTGGAAATGTGGAAAGCAAGGGCACTTAAAGAGAGATTGCATATCGGGTGAAGATCATCATGAAGAACATGGAGAAGAAGCAGATGTTGCGGGTTACGTTGCACAGGATGCTCTGGTATGTTCTTTGGATAAAGTAGAATCTTGGGTATTAGATTCAGGTGCCTCTTTTCATGCATCTCCACATAGAGAATTTTTTCATGAGTATGTCCAGGGAGACTTTGGAGAAATTTGTGTAGGGGATGGTAAGCCTTGTCAGATTGTTGGCAAAGGCAAAGTGAAGCTGAAATTGTAGACAGGTGACACATGGGTGTTAAAGGAGGTCATGCATGTCCCAGTTCTGAAGCGGAATCTGATTTTTGTTAGAAGTTTGGGTGAAGAGGGTTGCACAGTAACTCTCACAGCAGACTCTTGGAAGGTTACCAAGGGTACACTTGTTATAGCTAGAGGTAAGAAAGTAGGTACGCTTTATCTATCTACTTGTTTTACTGATTCTCTTTCTGGGTTATCTACTTCAGCTGTAGATTCAGAGATGTGGCTTGATAGGCTTGGTCACATAGATAAGAAGGAGATGCTGGTTCTTGAGTCAAAGAGTATGCTTTCGGATTTGGAAGGCATGGATCGTGGTTTCTGTATGCAGAAGAAGAAGGTGAGGTTTCTTGAAGAATCCGATGTTAGTGACAAGAACGGGAAAGCCTTGGTTTTCAAGGAGAAAGTGACGGACAGAGTTCAGCATAAGGTGCAGAGGAATTCTGAGCAGAGCAAGGGTGATTTGGACAAGGGTTTGATCCAAAAAGAGCTCACGGGAAAAAGTCAGGTCTCACAAGAAAAACATAGAGACCGACGTCAGCAGGAAAACCGGCGTCGACGTCCAGACAGGGACCGACGTCGGCTATGTGCAGCCCGACGTCAGTGACTCGGGGCAGATAGAGACCGGCGTCGGCCAGGGGAAACCGACGTCGGTAGGGAGGCAGTCGCAGGGAACCGACATCGGTCGGCTGTAGACTGAGATGTGACCGGCATCGGTTACTGAGACGAATTTTGGGTGGACAGCGAGTTGTCATGGAGTCTCAAGCGCCTATATGGAGGACTGAAGGTGTAAGTAAGTTCTTAAATTCATCATTTCCCTTCTTTACACTACTTGTTGCTCACTTATGGCATAGGACCAGGAAGTTATTAAAGAAGCAGAACAGGTAGATCCAGGAAACAGTGGGAGCTTGGCATGGATGAGGATGTGATTCCTTGGAGGAGAACCAAACAGGTGTTTTGGGTAGTGTTGCCAGCTGGAAATAAGCACTGAGAGACGAATGGATGTTGAGGATGAAGAAGAGCGGAAATGGATACGTGAGATGGAAGATCAGGGTATATGATCTTGTATTAGCTGCAGGGCAATGGAGGTTTGATCATTGTGTTTCTCTTTACCAGGTTGGATAGTATTAGCTACACTATTCTATTTTCTGTATGATGTGCTTGTTGCAGGGTTACATATACAGGTATTTCTAAACTAAAGGTAAAGCTAGTTCAGGGGTTTGTCATGGAGAATCTGGGAGCAGCAAGATTCTTTGGCATGAGTGTGATCTAGAGACATGGAGGTCTTGTTGACTTTTTTTCAGGATGATTGTGTGAAACCGGTTAGCACGCCGATGGTTAGACAGTTCATAGAACAGGTGTCTTGATTCACATAATGAGGTTGAGTGCATGGTATGTACTAAACCTAAGTTTTCCCAAGCAGTGGGAGTTGTCACAAGTTTGGAGTCAATCCGGGAGAGTAATACTGAAGGGCAGTTCAGTGGGACCAGCAGCAGGTGCACATGCTATGCAGGGTCAAGTTCTTTTTCTACATGGTTGTAGATGCGGATGTGGCAGGTAATTTGGATGACAGATTTTGCACCATGGATTTTGTGGTGGTTGGTCTTCAAGAGTGATCTTGAGGAGGGATACAAAGCCAAGGAAACAAACTAGACGGTGTACAGGTACAGGTACAGGTTGCAGCTGTTTATCTCCAAGTGGGAGATTGTTAGGTTATGGAGCTAAAAGCTTCAACCTTTGCAAACTAGGAACAGATGGTTGCTGAGTTCTACAGGAACCGGCATCGGCAGAGTCCAGTGTAGAAAGCCACCGGCGACGGCAGGAAGTCGGCCGACGTCGGCAGAACCAGACTAGCAGGGACCGGCGTCGGTCGCCTGTGTGTTCCCGAAGTGTTCGTTTCACGGACAGTTAGTTAAGTGAACAATGAGTTTGCATGTTAAGACCAGCCAGAGTCTTGGGCTGCGAGGATAATTGTCTAAATTAAGAGTCTAAGTTAGTGTTTGAGTTAGGGATCTATTTATAGACCCATTGGCATGTATTGTTTAAGGCATGAGATAGAAAGGAAGAGTTCCTTCTAGTTGTAAGATCTGTGAGTTACAGGTTGTTGCAAGCTCATTGGGGATCTACATGTAAGTTTGGTCTTTGAATTGCAGGTTGCAGGTTCATGAGAGATCAGCTTGAAGTGCTATAGAGTGCTTGGTGTACCGGCAGGGTTATTACTGACTGGTTGGTGAGGTGAACACCAATTCTGTGTGTGAGTTGGTTGTTGAGACCGTTTTTTGTGTAGGAGAGTGTGTGTGAGAAGAATTACTGTACACTTGAGGTGTGGTGAATCTCTGTAAGGGAAAGAGTGTGGCGGCTCTTTGATGTATTCTTTTTTGTATAGTGTTAATACAAGATAGTGTATTGTCTCTCATATTCTGTGCTATTGGTGAATTCTAGTTACTTGTGTTTCTGGTTATTTCCGCATATTCAATTGCTTATGTTTGGTAATCATACTGTGCTCTTTCTGAGGAGCAAGATCCTAACGAGTGGAGTCAGAGCATGTTTGTTGTTCTAGATTCCTAACATATTTAATGTATGGAGAAGCAATGGATGAGTTAGTTTCATCTCTAAGGAGAAATTTGAATTTTGTAGTTCCAGACACCCATTCAATCCACCTAATCAAAGGCTCATATCTTTCACCACATGAATATTTTGGATAAACACTCTTATAATTATTTTATTACACATATTAAATTATAATTCATTAATAATTTAGTTTTATTTAGGGGTTGTGCATTATAAATAATTACAAACAACATAGGCATGTCCAAAATGCTTGCAAACCCTATAGGTAAATTTCTTTACATAGGTATATTTTCATACATTTTTCATGGGAACCCAATATTATAAAATTTAGGGGATATTTATACTATTTATTTATGGAAATAATTTTATGTTTGGAGTTATGTGATTTATGAACCATCGTTATGAAGGTTCGGCTCCAAAACCTTTCTAAACCCTCATAGTGACCAGTTTTGAGAAAAGTTGATTTTATTGCCATAAAAACCTCATGGATCAACATGAAACCTCTTCCAACATCAATTAAATTCATATATATTCCCATAAATGATATTATTTTTTACATAATTGTATGGATCAGTTCATAAATCAAGTTTTTGAGAGAAAAAACACAAAATATGAGGTATAAGGTAGTTTACATGAAATCCAGTACATGGAGGTTAAATATTGAGACTTTTTGTTCATCTTAAAATCATAAATATTCATGTAATTTACTTTACCATGTCATTAAAAATAGCCACTCTGCAGGAAAATGAGGCAAAATTGACCTAGTCAACCATGGTGATTGAGTTGTAAGAGTTTCTTGATCAAGAGCACCTATATCATTGTGTGAGTAGTTGTTACAAGTATAATACTCATTTTATTTTCAGTTTTAATGGTTTTATTTTAGGTTCTAATTTATTTCAAGTACAAAAATTATCCTATTATGCCTAATTGGCCTAGTAGACCTATTTGATCAAACAATCAAAGAGGAAATTAGTGTTGAATGACTATCAAGGAGTTCATGTCGATTTTCCACTCAACTTATATATTTTTTATATTGATACATTATTCACTTTAAATCATAAAAGTTACATTTCATGAAAATAAGGGCTTAATGGAGTTTAGCTTGTCTTAAGGAACAATAATTTCAGTTGACTAGTTAACTATCATCATGCATTCTTCTTGGTTTTCATTCAAAGGAAGGACATTCACATAGTTTAAACTCACTTAAAGTGTTCTTATAAACCAAATAATTTCATATAATTCATGAAAATATATTTTGACAAGTTAAATATGGGCTCACCTTTCCTTTTTAATGCTAAAGGGAAGATCATGTAAAGACTTTCAATATGAAGACACTTATTGAAGACTATTATTTATATTTGTAAAAGGATATTGACTTAAGTTAAAGTCTAATTGACTTAGCCTTATACCCTCTACACCAAATTGTATATGTCTTCTCTTTTCCTATATATTGCGGATTTTAAGGCATTTTTTAGATCCCTCGGGTTGGCATAGAGAGACTATACAAAAATTGTAACTTGCAATTGAAATCAGTAAAGAAGTTTTTTATAGATTAATTCATGGTTGTAGTGTGTACTTTTGATTATTTATTTTCATATAAGTGTGATAAATATCTCCTTTTGTGGGTCCTTTCATCACCTACTACTATGATTTCATCCATTACAGGTCACTTGAAGAGTTATAAATAGAAATTGAGTTGGAGATTGTTAGTATGCAGTGTCTTAGAGACCTTCATTCACACACCTTCAATATCAAAACCTTATTTCAAACCTTTATTTTAAATAATGATGTTTAGGACTAATCTAAGATATTTTTTTTGACAAATTGTTCTATCTTCATCCATATGTGTATCTAAGTTTCAAAGTTTACAAAGGATCAATTACTATTCAGGTACATCACCATCTTAGATAGATTTTATTTTTAGTTCCTTCCTCTTTTCATCCCAACATCAAATAGGTTTATTAGTTGATCCTAAACTCACATATTCAAAGGATCTAACCTCACAACTAGAGGTTTGATCTAGATATAGGTATCCCACAACCTTAGATCATTCTAATGTTAGTCCAGATATGAGTCAGATTTGAGTAGTTTAATTTTAATTAGGTTGCTAATAGTTCTAGCACTCTTGGTGGGACTACTTATTCATAGAAATTGAAGCATATATTTTCAATCCAAGTATAGTATCAAGTTTTAAGATGTCTTTTTTATACTTAGATATATTTCATGCTATCAAGAGTGGTTACAAGATCCTATACAAAAGGGAAAGAGATAGATTTCATAGAGTTATCTTTCCAATCAACATAAAATAAGAAAGCCTTTGAGTCTAATCCAAATCCCACACCACATAATTCCCCTATTATTGCTAAAACTCCTATTTAGGTAAATATTGTTCATCTAAACATTGTTATAAATCCCATACCATAGATAATTATTCCCAGAAGATAAGCTTTTATGTCATTTAATGGTGGTAGCCCTCTAAACATCAATCAATGGGATGATATCCCAACTTCTACCTTAATGTATGTTCCTTATTTTATAGGATAAAATCAAGTTACTCCTATAGAACATATTGCATATATAGCTAACCTTTATCTAGTGTACCATGTGGCTCAGGAAAATGTAGCAAAGGGGTTGTTGCAACTTCATTCAAAGGAAAAGCACTTTAGTGGTATAGAGGATTGACACTTGCATCAATCAATAATTGGAATGAATTTAGAGAAGTTATGTGCAAGAACTTTGAGGATAAAATTGATCATATTTCATTGGTGGAGTAGCTAACAATAATCAAGAGGTTTCCTCATGAAATCATGGTGGATTTCAATCATAAGTTTTAGAAAACTTAGAATATAATCCCTACATTGATCAAGCCTACTCCAAACTATGAATTTTTGTACCATCTAAAAGATCTTAATTTATATGTGGCTATGATGATCTAATCCATGGGATGTAACACTTTACCTGAGACTTATGAAGTAGTAAGAAAGGTTGTAAACTACTTAATACAAGCATGTAAGTTATCTCCAAGGCTACCTATGCCTTTATTTCTAGAGATACATCTTATTATTCCTACTATTACTCCAATTTTAGATTCATCAAGTCTTTATCAAATATAGGGTAATCAGATCGATAGATTGGGGAAGATAGAGAGTCTTCTCAAATCTCAAAACAACAAGTTGGTTGCAATGGAAAGGAAACAAGCTCCACCTTACAAGCCATACCAAAATCCTAATTAGAATTATCAGTATAATAAGCCACCCTATCAATATAATCATCAAAGAAAAGGGAAAAATTCTCAATCAAGAAAATAAAATCCTAATACTCTAAGAAATTATAGAGCCATAGTGCCAACTCAGAGCAACTATGCTCAATAAGGCAAATGGAATAATCAGTGTGATCAAGTAAATAACATGGTAATATCTCCAATTAGTGAGAATTATTAACAATTTTATATGCAATAGAGTTTAGTTTCTGTTCTAAATGATAATCAACCACCTTCTCAACATAAGGAAACTTCTCTACCATATGGAGACATTCCTTCTTTCACTCAAGTAGAGATGCCTAATCAGCAAGGAGAAGGTAGTAGTAAAGCTCCTACTGAGACTACATTTGTAACTTCCATGAAGGTGAGAATTCATTTGAGCACATGGTTCTAAATCAATGCTAAAATATGTCTAATGTTATTAATTCTATTTTAACCCATACTAGATCTAATAAATGGAAATTGGTGAAGGTTCAAGTCCTTAAAATGTAGCTCCTCTTCCTTCTCATCCACCACAAAATACCACCACTTTGGATGTGCCTCAAAAGACATCAAATCAGAAATTACAAGATCCAAAGGGGAAGAATTTGAAGGGTCCTTACATTCCTAAGTTCACACAACATTTAGGAAGCACTTTTGATCCTAAATTTTAGCCTAGGATATCCACTTCTCCACTCATTATTGTGGATCAAATGAAGAAGGCTTATGTATCAATTTCTATGTGGGATACACTGCTAATCCCAGGCCAAAAGGATTTTTTGCAAGAGGAGCTTTCAAAGCTCAATATCTCAGATAGACAACCTAAAAAGAAAAGGGTAAGTGATGTTCTAAAAAATTCAAATCAAGTTATTGAGCCTCAATATCTAAAGGTGACTAAGCCTCCTCGCATTTATCTTTTTAGTCATAGGAGATTGTCTAGTTCACAATTATATGATTGACAGTGGGGCGAGTACCTCTGTCATGCCCAAGTCAATAGCTAAAAAACTAGGACTTCAGTATGAACCCCATAAGAAAATTGTCTTACAATTATATGGATCTCTTACAAAGATTGTATGTGTGTTGAGAGATCTTAAAGTCATACATGTTGCTTGTCCAAATTTTACTATCACACAAGATGTGGCTGTTAATGATTTACCTCTTTATTTTGCACTATTCCTATCTAGAGATTTCAATGCTAAGATAGGAGGTTGCCTTTCTTCTGATTGGTCATACATGTTTTTAGAACTAGGTATAGAGCCAAAGTCATAATAACATCTGAGCCTATTTCCATATTTCACCTAGAATCTTATATGCCAAATATGTTAAATGTGAATTGTAATATTTTATAAGAAGATGAAAATACCAGTGATCAATAACCTTCCAAGTCACTTGAAGGTATACCAGATCTACTCTTGGATGAGTGGGTTGTTGATAACTATGGATATGACCCCTACTATAGTATTGAAGAATCAGGTTTTGGTGTCTACTGTATGCATGAAGAAGGTGACTTATTGCTTAGTCTCACTAGCTCAATGCAAGATCAAGGAGTGTGGAATTTTTACTTTGATGGATCCATATCAAATAACATAAGTGGGGCTAGTGTAATGTTGGTTTAAACTCATAATCAAAGGTATTACTCTTATGTTAGATTTTAGTTCAGTTGTACATCAAATATTGTAGACTATGGAGCTCTTATTCATCACCTTCAGTGGGCTACAAAGAGGGGTATTAAACTTTTGTACGTGAAAGGTGATAGTGAGTTTGTAGTATATAAATTTAGAGGTTTTAAGTGTATTAAATAATCCTCTTTTAAAGGCCTAAAAATATATATTTTGGGACCTCATGGAAGATTTCTAGGCATTTGATATTAGCTCCATTCTTAGAGGAACCAATCAACATGCAAATAGACTTGTTGCCATAGGAGCACAATATGACATTATGGATCAGCTCAACGAAACTAAAAATTAGACCTAAATCAAGGTTGTATGAATGTCTTTAGTTTCAAATAATGATGTAAGTTGGCAAGTTTTTGACAGTGATAAACAGATAGCTTGTTTCTTACAGAATGAAGCAAAATTCTGTGCAAAGAATTATGATAAATTATAAAACCAATATGAATATCAGATTTTGAAATTAAGATAAAATAATTTACCTAAAGGTTTGGTTACTTTAGAAAGCATTTTTAATTAATATGATCAGCTAAGAAAGGACAAGGTAAGCATCTCTTCTAAGAAAGAACATTATGAGAAAATTACCATAACTGAAGGTAAGCAACTCAATTTGGGTAAAGTTAACACTAATACTGAGAGAGGAGATTTCATTTCATTGTTTAAGGAGTTCATATATGTATTTTATTGGTAATATTATGTTTTTAAAGGTTTTTATCCCAGGTTAGCACAGCATACAATTGAGCTCAAGAGGATGCAAAACTAGTAAAATAGAATAAAAAGCCAATCAATCCCAAGGTTGAAATCTTCATGAGAAAATAACTTACGAAGTTGATTAAATAAAATAAAATATTTCCTATAAATCATTCAACATGGGTAGAAAACATTGTACCTATGAAAAATAATAATGGAGAGATAATATTGTGTGTAGATTTTAGAGATCTGAACAAAGTGTCACTGAAAGATCCCTATCCTCTTCCCTCCATGGATCAAATTTTATAGAGAGTATCAGGGTCACACAAGTTATCTCTATTGGATGGGTACTTAGGTTACAACAATATATTGGTGAAAAATCAATACCAATACAAAATAACTTTCACCACCAAATGAGGTACTTATGCATATAATAAGATGCCCATTGGACTCTCTAATGTTGGACCAACTTTTCAAAAGGCAATGGATGTTATTTTTCATGGTCTTGGGTGAAATGGTTTTATTTTATATTGATTACATTAATGTATTTTAAAAGGATCCTAATGATCATCTAACACATTTGAGAATGGTTTTTGATAGATGTACACAATTTGGAATTTCCTTGATTCCAAAGAAGTGCATCTTTGCAGTGCATGAGGGAAGACTTCTTAGACATGTTGTGTCAAAAGTTTGACTTTCCATTGATCTAGAGAGAATATAATAAATCCTTGATCTATAATTTCATAAACATAAGAAAGGATTGTAGAGCTTTTTGGAAAAGATCAATTTCATTAGAAGGTTCACTCCTGGTTTTACAAAATTAGTAAGGCCACTCACCCATATGCTAAAAAATTACCAAGATTTCACATGGATCAAGGAGGGTAAGAGAAGATTTTAGGCCATCAAAGAGGCCATTAGCCAAGCTCTTAATTTGATCAATCCTGATTTCAGTAAGGATTTATTTATGTATGCTTTATCTACATGTAGTACAATTTCAGCCATGCTTATGTAACATAATAGTGAAGGTTTGGAGCAGCCCATTGATTTTTTCATTCACGCTTTGGATGGATATGAAGATAGGTATTATTTAATTAAAATCATGTGATTTTTTTTATAAGAGGTTTGAAAAACTTTAGACATTTAGTTTCCAATAATAATATTTTTCTAATGGTAGCTCATCCTAATGTGAAGGATTTTATCCTTAATCAAGACTTAAGTGAAAAGAGAGTTGGATGGGTCACTAAGTGCATGGAATATGACATTTAAGTGAAGTTAAAAAATATAGTCAGAGGTAGAGGATTATGTGAAAATCTTAAATCAGATGTGAAAGAATAAAAAGAGACAAGTTTGACAGCTCAGGACACTCAAGAGGCAGTTGAAACTTTCTCTACTTCCAGTTGGACACAGGACATTGGTAAATTCCTCTAAACAAGAGAGTGTCCTATGCGATTAAATGCATCAAAAAGGAGACACTTAAAGCTAAAATAAATAACATACATTATGATTGATGGATTTCTTTTCAAAAATTACATTGGAGGTATGTTATTAAGGTGTGTTAAAACTAGTCAAATTAACAAACTTTTAAATCAATTTCATGATAGTCCTTTAGGAGGCCACTTTTCAGCCAATACTACAGCAGAAAAAATCATTAGAGCTAGTAATTTTTTGCCTAATTTTTTCAAGGATGCACATACATGGGTTATAAATTATGTAAAGTGTGTAATGTTTATAATAAAATAGAGACTAGTTGTTATGCCATTGAAGCCTATTAAGGTTGACCAGCCTTTCATGTAATGGGGTTTAGACTTCATTAGCATGATTCATCCTCCATAAAGTGTTGGTAAAAATTAGGTTTGTACATCCATAAATTATTTTACCAAGTGGGTGGAGGCAATTCCATTGAAAGAGGCAAATGAGAACTTAGTTCTTGAATTTTATGATAGTTTAGTCACCCGTTTTAGAGTCCCTTTAACTATCATATCAGATAATGTTTTGCAATTTAGCCATGAAAAGGTCTGTGAATGAGAAATTGAGAATGGTATTTATATAAAATCTTCATAAAATTACTATTCATAGGGTAATAGACTAGTAGATTCCTCTAAAAAGAACCTGATTTGGATCATCAACAGCACAATGGAAGATATTCAGAAATCATGGCATACAAAGTTGAAGACTAACTTATGGGTAGATATAATCACTCTTAAGAAGGCAATTGGACATTCACCTTATCTTTAAGTTTATGGAAGAGAGGCAAGGATTCCTATTTCATTTGAACTTCTAGATTTGGATATCACATACTAGCTAGAGCTTATGGAAAATGATGCAATGGACATAAAGATGAATGAACTGAGAGAATTGGAGGAAAAAAGAGATGATGCCATGCATACCATGTGGTCAAACTAA
Organism: Torreya grandis; assembly: GCA_037957365.1. NCBI lineage: Eukaryota > Viridiplantae > Streptophyta > Pinopsida > Cupressales > Taxaceae > Torreya > Torreya grandis. Next base: position 754,873 of record JARHVA010003228.1, read on the forward strand.
TAACAATGCAAGAAATCATTTGACAAAAGAGATTCACAAAGACATTTCATCAAGGAGACATAGTACTCAAATGGGATAAATAATGTGATAAATCAAGTAAGCAATCCAAATTTAATAGCTTTTAGAGTGGCCCTTATGTTATCACTAATTGTAAGGTAATTAATGCTTTCCAATTATCCAAACTGAGTGGAGAGGAATTTTCTATTCTCGTGAATGGGATGTTCCTCAATTAATTCTATTAAGATATTCACTCCTTTGTACATAATCATATTTTCATTCCTCTAAGTGCATAAGTTGCACATGCTTTATTAGTTGTTATTTTACTTTAGTAGTTAGTTGTTTTTAATTTCATATATGTTTGTTTTTTGTGTCAGAGTTTACAAGTTTTCCCAATTTTTGAGTATAGTCCAAGATCTAATATAGTCTAGAGATTCTAATTTTTTCTGACAAGTAGGATGGTGAACCCCTATGAGTCACAAAAAATGTTGGTAATTTCTCCTGTCAAGGCCAAATATCAATCTGTACAATTCAAAACTTTTTCTTGGTACTATTGAGCCCATTCAAGGTGGTTTAAAATTGTGTATTTTGGCATAAAAGGACAATTTTTGGTCTTTAAATGTCAAAATTGGTGTTTAAAAGGTCATTAAACATTAAAATTAACTTTAAACACATTTGTATATATGATTTTTTCCTTATTCCAAAGCTGCAAAAGCTAAAAGGTGTTTTGATGCAAATTTAAGTCAAAAAGGGTCTATTTTCAGCTCTTGCATGCTAAATTTGGCCTCAAAAGTGTGTAAAAGGATCAAAAAAAAAAATTTCATGCTAATGACTTGTGATACTTCTATTATATTTTAATTATGGTAGTGGAATATTTATTTTTCAATAAAAGGTAAAGAAAAGGCTATTTGCATTCATATTTCAAAGAATAATATAAACTTGTACAGAATTACGTATAGATGAAGTCTGAATTAGGAGTATCAGAGCATGAAAAAAATTAATGAAGAATTTTATGGAAATTAGAGGCAAAATAATCTCAAAATTTGTCATCTCCAGTCAAGTGGCTTCTTTACACATAGAGACAAACCTTCAAGTTTACAATTGGTACATTTTTGAGAGAGAAGCTACAGGTCTAAATTTTTGGTCAAAGAAACTAAACTCAGAGGGATTCCTTCTAGACCAAGTGGTTATAAAATTGGTCTCTTTTCCCTCATGAATCATCCATTTCATGTTAGGCTTAATTCTATAGTTTTGCATCCATGAAGGTAAACACTTTTCTATAAATTTTCCTCATCAGGGCATCATTTCAAGGAAATTCAAGTTTTCAATGATTCTTTGGAACCTAATCCACCTTACCATGGCCTCATTTAGTAATTTTACACACATATTAAGGTCAAACAAAGCTCACAAAGATAAGGAGTGCAATTTGAAATTTGGCATGCTTCTAAAGAGGAATTGTATGGTCTAGGGGAGAGAGAAGGTTTGCAAGATTTCTTAGTTTCCTCCATGACATGTATTTCATTCATGTTATCATGTTTACACAAAATTTTTCTCAATAAATTGTCCAAGGATTCATGGCTCAGCCCATCATTATGTTTTCACGCATCTCTAAGGAGTCTCAGTTTAGCATTGTTTAAGGAAAATTAGCATATTTTGAGGTTTTTATAGAAACCTGTGTTTCATTTTCAGCCTATTATCCTTGTCCAAATGCGTCCAAATTGATATGGTTTGATGATGATATGTTCATGTTTGCATATGACTCTCCACATTGGTCTTGACATGCTCTTTCATACTCCTTTTCACCTTTATCTCACTCATCTTCATCCTCACTATCATACACTACCTTTACCCTATGGTTTGGATTATTTTCCACCTTCATTCAATTTTCCTCATCCTCCCTTCATTTCATCACCCCTTCCATCCATCTCCACACAATTAATCCATCACAATGAGAAGTCAAGACATAATAAAGCCATCATGGATGTGAAGTAAGGTATGTAGACATTGAGATTTAGCACCATTTCATGAGTCTCCACCTATAGCAAGGAAGGAACATAGTCATGGTTTTCCATGAAGAGCATAGGCCAAATAATGATAGGGAAGATTTATTCATAATGTTTTATACATAAATGACCTCATCAAGCAAAATAAGGGATAGGAACAAGGATAAACTCATGTTTTGGGCTTCCTTAAGGTCACATGTACCTATTAGCTATACAAATGGTACAAATATGATCACCTAAAATTGACAAATGACTCAGTCCTTATGATTTTGACATGACATCAAGGCATGGATGAGATTGGGCAATAAATAAAATATTTCTCAATCCTAACACGATTCCATTCATGTCATACACCTCAGAATGTAGCCATGTACTTGCATGAGGCACAAAAATGTGTTGGAGGTACAAGATGTCTGAGAGGGGGGATGAATTAGTCAACCAATATTTCACTTTTAGATCACTTATCATTCATTCATTAACATTCATGAATCAACACAACAAGCATATGCAACTAGATTATCATCAAAGCAAGGAGCCCACATATAAAGCATGAATAAGAGAAGCACATCATAACATAACATATAATGTAGGACACCCTCATGGGGAATAAAACCCACTATAAATATTTTAAACACATGGATTACTTGTCCTATAAGGTATTACAAACATGAGACTTTAGTGGAACACCCATTCCACAAGGAGTACCTATCCCTAGGATGGTTAAGTCCTTCTAACCAGTCTTTAGTGAAACACCTATTCCAAAATAAGCACTTGACCTTAGGATGGTCAAGTCCTTCTAACCATAATTTAGTAAAATACATGTTCTACAAGGATCACTTTCCCCTAGGATAGTCAAGTCCTTCTGACTAGACTTTAGTGAAACACATGTTCCACAAGGAGCACCTGCCCCTAGGATGGTCAAGTCCTTTTGACCATTCACTTCTCTCCCTAATATTAAAACCTACAAGAGCACTATATTTGACATCAAAAATATAACCTACAATTCATATACATATTCATCAACTTTCTCTACTCTATAACCCATCCACTAGGCACACACCCTTTCTTCTTTCCTTCGCTCTTCAACTCTTACACATACCTTTCTTTCATAAGTCTTCAAACCTACAAGAGAACTATTTATAACATAAAAAATATGACTTACACATCATAAAAATAGTCATCAACTTCATATGTTCTTCAATTTATCCACTAGCCACCCTTACTTTCCTTCGCCTCTCAACTCTATACTCTTCCTCCACTTAGACCCCCCTTCTCTCAAGTCTAAAAATCATCATCTTTGATTTCACCTTTTATAGAGCCTATTTTATTATTATCTTCTTGGTCAAACATAGTACTTTCCTTAACCCTTAAGGCTTCTTACATATCTCAATATGATCCTCAAAGCTTATCCATAGCAACTATGGGTTATACTGAAGCAACTATGCCTTTCAATTATGCCTTAGTAACCCTTATAGGTCTTATGGAGACCTATTCACCCATTTAGCACTCCATCAATTAATTTAAAAACATAGGACCACTTAAAAATGCATATGTCCACTCCACATTACCTCTTATACATCCTCAAATGATTAAAATCATCATTACACACTTCTGCATATGCTAAATCTACTCAAACATTAGCCTTGTACATAAAAACACCATGAATGAACACGTAGTCAAATTCTAAGAATTTGTTCATATTGACTATGGATTGTTTGAACCTCAAAAATCCATATAGATCATCCTCATGGAGTCTAAAACACTCTCCAATATCTAAATCCTCGTGAAAGATCTAAGTACCATAAAGAACAACTCAAATATCCTTCTCAGGTCACTTGCAGAACATGGTCAAACACCCAGTCAACTTTAAAGATTAATAAAATTGACTATACAAACATTAAAAATTCTTAACTAGATTTACTAAATTCACCTTTAATTTTTCTACAACTTTGCTTTTTACTGCATCTTTGAATTTATCTAGGATCAAAATATATGAGCAAAATACTCAGCACTAGTTTTTCCTTTATTAATTTAAATGCCAATGATCAAAGTTAAACATCAAACACTTTATCATCATCTCATGCCCTCTCATAGCTTGAAAAAATATTCATAATTGATCTTCCTCAAATAATCTTAGTCTTTACCTTTGCTCACTATCAAACATCGAGCATTTTTTATCATCTCACTGCCTCTTGACAATTTGGAACAAATGCACTTTGTCGATCTCTTATGAGTAGCTTAATCTTTATCAAGAAAAACTCACTATTAGATATAGATTAGAACTCCCACAATTATTCAACTTGGTATCTTTGTGTTCCTTCTACACACATTGACTCTTTGACTCAACCTTCACCATTGATCTTCTGACTACATAAACATCTATGAAACATTGATCTTCTGTCCAAGCTTTGTGAATGTGACACATGTCACTCATGTATTCATACTTAACATATTGAATTTTACTCACACTTTTTGATCAAGAACTGAAATTTAACATGCATCATTAGATCTATTGAATATATTTCCTTAGACTTTAACATATTTTAACTTGATAGTCTCTGGCCCAACATAATCTGCAAGTGCAACTTTGAAGATATATATCTCGAGCTAGAAAACACTTTGGGACTCCAAATATTTAGGGTACCTTCTTGGCACTATAAACATCATCTCCATGAAATCCTTTGACCTCAGTTGGATTTTTTATTACCTAAATTAAATTCACAAACTTTTTGGTTCATACATATATGCATGACATGCAATGATAGTCTGCCTAAGTATAGAAACTTAGTAAACTTTTGTCTGAGAGGCTAACTTTGCACATGAATATATTTTGCTCCACTCAACCTCATGACCTAAAAATGGACCATAGAAACTTGGGACTAATTTGATCACACACATATAACCAATTCCCCCTGACTCATCCATATATGGCAATAGTGATATCATCAAACTACCTACTTAAATTTTTTTGTCACAGAACCAACTATGCCAAGATGAACATAATGAAGAACCAAATGCATACCATACACTTCCATAAGCTCTCCAATCATCCTTGACCTTTTATAGGACCCATAAATATAATCTCATCATCTATAACATTCATCAACTATGCTTACAAACAAAGCTACCAAGCCTATGCCAACACAGTGTTCACATGCTTATCTTCTCTTCTTGACCTAAAACCACATTAACATGCTAGATATAATATTATAAGCCTGAAATAATACATACCTTAGCTCATACACATCCAAATCATGACTTGCACAAATTTAGATAAAAACTCATCATCATCATGATATCACCACTTTTTCATCACCTTTGACATCAATGCACACATGAAATGAATATTTGACATCAATGATAACACTTGCCAACAAAATGCACCTATAAGCTTGTCTTGGGTCAAAACTTGTAGTTGGTTAAGGTCTTGGAAACCTTAAGGTCTCTCAAAGTGGAAATAAGGATAGTCATATGAGGATAGTCAAATCCAATAAGGTGGCTTAGGAACAACATAATATCAAGGTTTTCAAGGGCTTAAAAAGAGTAAATAGACCTGCAACCAACTAAGGATAACCTATAGGCCACAAAGGACAGTCAAGTATATTCCATGGAGTTTTGTCTTCAAGAAGAGGTATAGAATCATAAGAACATAGTGTTGAATGGTGTTGTTTATAGTCTTTGCTCAAAGAACCCTAAATAGTGACCAAACTCATATTTGGTCATAAATATCTACTAAAAGACACCTACAGGCCTGTACTCAGGAGAAACCTATAGTTGATAAGGGTTTTGGTCATTAAGGGACTTATCAAGGTGTTTAAAGAACCTAAAACATTTACAAGTGCCTAAATACTATGAGGTTTAGTTAACCTAAATTAAGATCTTAAAGGACGTATAATTATAATTCAAGAAACGTCAAGAATGAGCTAGAAGATACCTATAGTCAACCTAATTTAACAACCTATAGCCAAGTAGGTGAGCATGCCAAATGGAGACCTTAAAGAGGGTATATATCACTTCAAGAAGAGTGTGAGTTTGAAAAAATAATTGTGACATGGATCAACTCATAATCACATTATGTATGGTCATGACTCCTGTTGGGTGAATATTTTGTCACCAGCTAACTGGTGGGCAAAATAGGTTGTTTCAACCACATCATAAGGAGATTGGTCAGCCAAATGTGTAGGTTTACCACATCAAAGGGGCACAAATCTCTCCTCTCATCAAGGGGAAGTTCCCTATAAATATGAGGAGTTATATACTATATATATAAGCAAAAAATAACACTCAAGGGTAGGATAACACCATCCATCTCTCTTTTTTTAGAGATGATGTTCACAGGTCAAAGGAGAAATCTTGGTAAAATCATTGAAGGCACTTCTCTTCTTTCAGAAGTGGTCTGCAGTAAACAACAAGAATTCTGTTTGGAAAGTAACAGATAAGCAAATATGACAGGGCGTAGTAACCAGTAGAATGAGGTGTAGCACAAAGTCTCCACCTCAACTTCCCAAAGCATGAAATATGAAGGAAAATGGGGGCACAAAGTCATCCCAAGATCCTTTACATAGAAACAAACACACTAAAGACAATTATGGCAGCACAAAGTCTCTCCACAGTCAGCCTCAGGACACCTTCCTGATTACTTCCACTAGTTCTGCTTATTTAATTAAATGGACAAGAATGCATTCAGGAAATAGACATAAGAATAATTTCCTCAACAACACAAGCTATTCTAGCACAAAGCCTTAAAATTCACTTGTTTTCTCATTCAAATAATGAAATATGATTAACAATCTGAGCTCAAAGTCTCAGTATTGCCTTTCAATTTGTGCAGAGTTTTGCTTTTATAATAGAGAGATCCCCCTCGCATAAAATAATAGATTACAATATATAGCAGCCAAGAAAGACTTGGTGCTTTGTTTCATGGAAAGCCCCATGCTGCATTCAATGCCTTGAATGCAATTTCAATTGAATCAAGGGGTCATGTTGGAATAAAGTGTCAGCCTTAATTGTAGCATGTCAATTTATCTCAAATGTCTCCTCTAAATTATAGGCCACCTAGTTCTCTTCTTGATATTTGCATAATTATCCACTTCACCTTTACTCAATGAAGAAAAATAGTCCACATCCTTGATTTGTCATGCTCTTTGATGTCCACTTGGTAGACTATTTCACCTACTAGAAATAACTCCTGCACAGATATTTTTAGCATTTCTCTCTTGTCCCCTCTTCTCTTAATGCATTTTGTCCTTTTCTTCATGATTTGAGCTCTTGGGCTATCTCCTTTCCTTTCTACAGGCTCTTTCAGCTTTTTCTTCAATTCGTCACTGAGTTTGGTTCTTCAGGTTTTGTGCCATATCTGAAAATAAATGGGCATTTCATTACCTTGAATTTGACGTCTACGAAGACGTCACTAGTTGTTGGTCACTTAAACCATATTGAACCTTGAACCTTTGAACCTTGAGATTTCATTGCTTCCATGGTTCAACGGTTCGAGTGGTCCAATCGGCTCCTTGGTTCAATCACTTCTTTGGTTCAATCACTTTCTTTCTTCTTCGGTTGAAGCTTCTTTGAACCTTTGAACTTTGAACCATTTTGGTTCAAAGTTCAATGGTTCATTCTCTTCCTTAGAATCCTTTGGTCCTTCAAAGTTTCTAGATCCTTTTCTTTTCTATTGAACTCGTTGAACCTTTAAAATTTGAACTCTTTTAGTTCAAGGTTCAATCGGTTCATTGGTTCATTCTTTATTCTTTGAATCCTTTGTTTTTCTATGTCTTTCGAACTCCTTGAAGGGAAGGTGTCCCTTCGGGCCTTGAGAATGGTCCATTTCATGGTCACCGAGAGTCCCCCGCAAGGGTACCTACCCTTCAGGGTCCTTTGGGCAGTGTTGTTCTTCAAATCCTTTAGACAAAAAGTCCAAAATAAATCCTTTGAACATTTTGTCTGAAGGAATTCTTTCCTCTGCCTTTGCTGCTTTCTGTCAGGCCTTTCAACATTCCTTTAGACAAAATGTCTAAAAGATTTTTCTTGTGAAATTTTGCCATGAAAAATCTTTTTGAAAGATATCCTTTTGTTCCCTACCCTCCACAAGGGCACTTGTCCTTCGAGCTTTTGGAGACTCCTTTGAACCTTCTGATTGAACCAACTAATTTGAACCAACAATGGTTCAATGGTTCAATATTGTGTTCTGCTCATCCAATTGACCGCTTGAACCAATCCCATTGAACCAACTCTTTAAACTTTATTAAACTCATTGAACCTTTGAACCCATTGAACCTTTTTGGTTCAAGGTTCAATAGTTCAATAGTTCAATCTTTCTTCTTTGAATTCTTCTTTTCGTTAAGTCTTTTGAAGCCATTGAACTTTTTGAAGTGGTTAAACTTTGAACTTGCTGAAGCGGTTAACTCTTTAAGTCTACCGATTTCATTAAACCTATTGAACCATTGAACCTTTGGAGGCAGAGTTCAATGGTTCATTCCATTTGTTTGAAGCCTACTGATGGACCTTTTGGTTAAACCTCGACGTTGAACCAACTTCGAAATAGCCTAAGTGTTGGGAACTTGTTTCTTTATGAGAGCTCGCCTATTGAAGTTGTTGAACCTGTTGAACCTTAAGTCCCTTGACTAAAAAAGCTTGAATAATTGAAGAATTGGAGCACTTAGAACAATTTTTGAGAAGGGAAGAGAAAAATTTGGCCTGTAGGACCAAAATAGTTGATATGTTGTCCCCAAAAATGAGTGACAGATTTTGGGAACAACAGCTGGCTCCAATTGGAGAGCTTCTATCGATAGTAAAAACAATCAAAGGGAGTAGAAAACAGAATCTCTAGTGCCTTCAAGTATGCATTTGGGCTATGGAGTCATGTTACCCAAAAAATAAAGGCACCAAAAAATAAAAATAAACAACACAAAACAGAGCTAAAGACTATATAAATATACATATGTACAACTGATGTCATCTGATACTTTAAAGATTGAAGTGCTTTACATGTTGCCCACTGTGAAGAAATGAAAAAGGCGTGCCATCTTGATACTTCAATAGGAAACTGTTTTCACCATTGAGCTGATGAATAGTAAACGGGCCTCTCCATAGGAAATTGAATTTCCTATGCATTCCCTTTGGTTCTCTTCTCTTGTCCCATAATAGAAATTGATCACCGATCTAAAAATTATGGGCTTTTGCTTTCTAGTCGAAGAGCTTCTTCACCAAATTTTGATGCACAATAATTTAGTCCACCACCATGGTTCATTGCTCATTAAGTTTAGTCAAGAACATGATCCTCTTGTCAATGGAGCTTTCATATGTCTGATCTTCGACCGCCTTTGCCAATTTCAATGCTGGTAATTCCAGGGTGATTGGTATCTCTGCATTGAGACCATAAAGAAGTTGGAAAGGTGACATACTTATTTCCCTCTTGGGCATAATTTTATCTATCCATAAAGCATCAACCAATGCTTTATGCCAGGTTTGTTGGTTGTCATCTACCAGCTTCTTGATGATGGTCACCAAGATCTTGTTGCTTGATTTTGCTTGGCCATTCCCTTATAGAAAATAATCAGAGGAGTGGGAAAGGGTAATCCCATAATAAAAATAGAACTAAGTGATCTCATGAGAATATAAATAGGCTACATTATCTATCACAATCTTGGTTGGGACCCCAAACCTAGAAATGATGTTTTATTTGAGGAAATTGCATACTACTTCTAAAGTAGCATGCTTGGCTGGAATAGCTTCCACCCATTTGGTGAAGTAATATGTGGCTATGAGGACATAATCATATCCAACGCTTGAAGATGGATTTACAGCACCAATGAAATCAATTCTCTATTGCTAAAATGGCTCTTCTATTACCACTGACTTAAAAGGTAGAGCAACTAATTTAGGTCTTCTAATGAACTATTGGCATAGTTCACATCTTCGTACCCATTTATATGTATCTTGAAATAGAGTAGGTCAGTAATACCTAGCTCATAGAATCTTATGAGTAGTTACAGGTGCAAAAAAATGTCCTCTATAGGCCAGATTACGGAAGGACTCCAAAAGTTGGTTCTGCTGCTCATTATCCACATAGTGAAGGAAAACCCCATCAAGGTTCCTCTTATATAAGCCATTGTCCCACAAGACAAAATTAGTAGCTTTTAAGTTAACAACCCCCTTTTCTTTATGAGACAGGTGTGTAGGATACTCACCATAAGGAAATGAGCAATACTTGAATACCACTGATTCATGGTAGAGACAAAGAGGACTGTTGGTGTGTCTTCAATTTCTACTTCTTCATGCCCTGTTTCTTCTGATATGTTGTCAACAATTAATTGACAGAGGCCCCTTCCTCACCAAAGCTTCATTGATTTGATAACCAGATCAAAATCCTAGATTTTAGCCATCTAATTACCCCTTTTGGTTCCAAACTCCTGTTGAGTTAATATGGATTTAACTGTGGTATCAGGAACCAGGGCAATAATGTGTGACTTCAGGATGTAAAAATAGAAGTGCTTTATAGCCTTTACCACTGCATAAACATGTTTCTCCAAATTTGAATATTTCAATTCATAAGCTTTGAGAGGATAGCTCATGAAGGATATGGGAGATTCCACACCCTCTTTGTTCTATTGAACTATAATTGCTAAAAGTGTGTGCTCGAAAGCATAATTATACATTGTAAAAATTTTGGTATAATCTGGACAAACCAGAATTGGAGTGTGGGCAATAGCTGTCTTAATGTCTTGAAATGCTAATTTGCCTTCATTAGTCTAGCTGAAAGTGGCCTTTCCCTTCATCATGTTTACAATATGGTGAGTCTTCTCTGCGAACTTGGGGATGAACCTTCGTAAAAAAATCACCTTTTTGAAGAGTGAACTGCAGTCTTACTTGTGGGCAGAGTAAGCTCCTAGATGGATTTGACTCTTTCTGAGTCAATCTTTATGCCTTCTCTGGATACAATGTGTCTGAGAAGTTTCCCTTTTGTTACCCCAAATATAGACTTCTTGGGATTTAGAGAAATTTCATTCTGGTGACATTGTTCCATCACTTATTGCAAATAGTGCACATGATCAGAATGATGCTTGTAAAAGACAGTTAAATCATCAAGGTACACCATAATGAACTTACCTATTTCATCTTTGAAAGTAAGGTCCATTGCTCTCTAAAAAGTGGCACTAGCATTTATCAAGCCAAATGGCATTCTTCGATACGCAAAGGTGCCCCAAAGCATGGTGAAGGCAGTCTTATGTTGGTCTACTTCACCAACTTCTACTTGATTGTACCTTGAGAAACCATCCAGCATTGATAACATCTCTGAACCCATCACCATCTGAATAAATTGATCCATGATGGGTAGAGGGTATTTATCCTTTAGAGAGGATCGATTCAAATTCCTAAAATCTATTCAAAGGCAAATATCACCATTCTTTTTTCTCACAAGAACTATGTTTGTAATCTATGTGGAATGATGGATTGGGAATATTATCCTAGCGTTCAGCATTTTTTGTATTTCAAATAGAATAGAACCTGATATCTTTGGATTAAACTACTTGGATTTTTGCTTGTAAGGCACCGAATCACTCTTGAGAGAAATTTCATGGCAAACTTCTTTAGGCCTGAGCGACTTCAAATCATCATAGGAGTACACCAAAACGTCCATGTAATGGCGAAGCAGGTCAGCAAATTTGAGTTTTTCCTCTTAGAGAAACACTTCTCAATGTTCACCATCTTGGGATTTTTCTTGGTACCCAAATTTATTTGATCAAATACCTGGGAGGAGCTTGAATCCATTTGTTTCTGTTTGATGAACCTGTCGTGCTTGTGAAATAGTTCTTAAGGGAAACTAGTCCTTTTGGGATTTTATTCCCTTTGAGTTGTAGGAATTCTTCACCTGCGTCTAAACTTGTTTCAGGGGCTGATTCAAGTTTTTGAGGCTCACTGCCTTCGAAGTGAAGCTGTTCAAAGCTATCATTTTATTTTAGAAAGGTGATGATTTAGTTGTTGCCATTGAACACTTGCCAATGATGGGCATTGTCAGGCACACTTGGTCGAAAGACTAGCTCGATAGTGTACCTGTCTCCTTTAAAATTTAGGTGAAGAACCAAAAGAATTGCAAAAATAGCGAATGCATCAGCTCAGTCATTTAATTCCCTAGGTATTGTAGAGATAGTGAAAGCATCAAAGCTTTCAATTTGATCCCAAACTAGATTGCGGTAATGGCACAATCTCTCATTTTTGGTTTGGTACAATTTCTTGACCTAGAAAACCACTAGCTTAGTGTCTCCTTTAGTGTGAAGGAGTTTGATGCCCTTATTTTGAGCAGCCTTCAACCTGAGTAACAGAGATTCATACTCAGTAGTGTTGTTGGTGTTGTTGAACTATAATTTGTATGAAGAAAGAAAAATATCTCCTTGAGGAGATATTAGAACAATCCTAGCTCTAGAAATAGTGGAAGTATAGCTACCATCAAATTCTAGAATCCAGATATCATCAAAAACTAATTTTTCTTTAGATTTCTCTTTAATTAAAGGGGAGGATTCTTTTGGGCTTGCACTGTGTCCTACCAATTCTTCTGTTATTTGTTCTGAATCAATTGTCAAGCTATCATATTCAAGAATTTCATCAGATGCCACATGAACCTCTTCTATGGATAAGAATTAATTATCCATGCCTGAAGACTCAAATAGAATTTGAGCTTCAGGCATTGATGTTTGAGTGACCACATATTTTGCCTCCTTCTCAGGGAGCAATTTTTGCATGACACCTTTGACCAGGATCCTCACTTTAGACAGGTCCATACTCAACTCACCACCAACATCCTTGAAAAAATTTACCTAAGAAGAATGTTGTATGAGGTTGGGATGTCGACCACTAGGACTGTCATCTTAATTCTCTTGTTCGAGAATGCTGCAAATTCAAATTGAGCATCCTTGATTTGTCCCAGTAGTGGCACTTATTTGTTCTTCATGGAGAAACATCTCCCAAATGTCTTGGTCAGTGTGAGACCAAAGGATTCAGGTAATTTGATGGGCATGACATTGTCAGATGCACCTGAGTCTATGATACAATTTTTTAGCCAGTGTCCATTTATCAGCAAGGAGACATAAAATGGTTTTGTTCTCCTAGGAGCAATAGGGGGAGTAATGACAAGGTTATTCTGGATGGATGTGGGAGTCACCTTTGGAGTAGCTAGTCCTACAGGGATGGTTTTATTCTTTACACATTGAACCAACTTATCCAACTACTCAAGGTTGGATTATAGGAATTCAAATTCAGACATTTGAATTTTAGTTTTCTTGACATGGTCGACTATGTCAAACATCTGAAATGAATTAGGAATAGGTAAAGGTAGTTTATCCTTTTAATTTTTAGGGGGGGAGGACTGATCTATGATATTAAAGTTAAAGGTGAAGGCGTACTTGAGGTACTTAATTTTTTATTACTCACTGGGTCCTTTGGCTGGAAAGACAGAGTTCATAATCTGGCAATTGAAATTGTAGGTTGAGCTCACTCTATTTTTTCTTTATTAGCTTGTTGGGCTAACTGCTTCTAGGACTGGGTGAATATAGTGTATGATCCATCAAACGCTTCACCTTTACTTTCTAGGTTCATCCTAGTAATTTAGGAAACTAATGTTAGAGTCACTAGCTAATTCTTCTTCTCCCTTTATGAAGAGATTAGCATCATCTTCTTGGTTTAACTCAAACTGGAAGGAGAAATCAAATTCTATTTCAAGATATCCAACTGCTGAGTTGGTTGGTGTTGCTTCAATGGCAATCTTCCATTATGGGGGAGGAAGATGATTTGGCTGCCCTTGATTTCTAGCAGTGTTGCCTTGATATGACTGATTGGGGAATGTCCTCTTTGGTATATCTCGATACAGAGTAGAAGACATCCCTTGCACCATTTTCTTTCTAAGAGCTAGCAACTCATTTGCTAGCTTTTGCACCATAGGATCAGTGGTGCCTGTAAATGGATATTCAGAGGATGAAGAAGATTTATCTCTGTTACGATCTCTCCTTATCTTACTCACCAAGATGAGATCATTTTCTACCTCAGTAGCTAAATCTTATGTCGTAACAAGGTCTATGCGACCAGCCCATCTTAGCAAAAAACTCACTTTAGGCAGCTGAGAATTGATGAAAAAATATTTGAGATTCTCATATGTTGGCTGAGTAATTATAGGAATCTTGTTCCTCAGCTTGTCTAACTTGGCTATGAAATCTCTCATTGGTTCATGAGGCTCCTTCTTCATTTTTGTGAGCTGAGCCAACAGGGCATGTACATCTTCTACAGGCTTGAACCTGGCTTCAAATTTGGCTTTGAGAGTGTTTCAGTCAGTCACTAACCGAGCCCGTAGGTGGTAGAACTAGTCTACAATAGCACTTTGTAATGTTTCTATAAATAGTCTGACTACTACATCCTCATACTCCACACCTATCATGCCATAGGCTATGCTGAAGGCTGCAATATGTTTATCAGGATGAACTCTCCCATCACCAAAGAATTTGGGTAAATTCTTCCTTGAACTACGTGGTAGCTCATGTAGAGGTAGATTTAAATTGAGTGGGCCAAAAGAGTTACCCTAAGGGCCTTGAACCACCATGATTTGACTACTGAAAGGAGGGATAAAAAATTTCTAAGAGGTATGTATTGACAAGGCTCTGCTAACAATAGAAATGGATGCTTTGCCTAGTAATGGAGACCTGAATTTTGTAAGAGGAAAACTCCTGGTTTGTTGAAGGTGATATGGTGAAGGGAAAGGATAAAAAACACTTTGTTGTACTAACTCGAACACAAGGTCAATAATTCCTTTAGCTCTCTAACTTCATGTATACCGTGGATTTTCCAGAGTGTAAAACTGAAATGAAAAGAACTAGAACTGGTTCAATTTAAAGCTTGAGGCTTCAAACTGCGCGTTCTTCTCCAGCAGAGTCACCAAAAACTGTTGGGTGAATATTTTATCACCAGCTAATAATGGGCAAAATAGGTTGTTTCAACCACATCATAAGGAGATTGGTCGGCCAAATGTGTAGGTTAACCACATCAAAGGGGGACAAATCTCTCCTCTCATCAAGGGGAGGTTCCCTATAAATATGAGGAGCTATATACTATATATAAGCAAAAAATAACACTCAAGGGTAGGATAACACCATCCATCTCTCTTTTTTTAGAGATGATGCTCACAGGTCAAAGGAGAAATCCTGGTGAAATCACTAAAGGCACTTCTCTTCTTTCAGAAGTGGTCTACATCAAACAACAAGAATTTTTTCTGGAAAGTAATAGATAAGCAAATGTGACAGGGCATAGTAATCATTAGAATGAGGTGTAGCACAAATTCTCTACCTCAACTGCCCAAAGAGTGAAATACAAAGGACAATGGGGGCACAAAGTCATCCCAAGATCCTTTACATAGAAACAAACAAACACATTAAAGACAATTATGGCAGCACAAAGTCTCTCCACAGTCAGCTTCAGGACACCTTCCTGATTACTTCCACTAGTTCTACTTATTTAATTAAATGGATAAGAACACATTCAGGAAATAGACATAAAAACAATTTTCTCAATAACACAAGCTATTCCAGCACAAAGTCTAAAAAGTCACTTGTTTTCTCATTAAAATAACGAAATATGATTAACAATCTGAGCTCAAAGTCTTAGTAATGCCTTTCAATTTGGGTAGAGTTTTGCTTCTATAACAAAGAGATCCCCCTCACATAAAATAAGAGATTACAATATATAGCAGTCAAGAAAGACTTGGCACTTTGTTTCATGGAAACGCCCATGTTGCATTCAATGCCTTGAATGCATTTTTAGTTCAATCAAGGGGCCATGCTGGAATAGAGCGTTAGCCTTAACTGTGGCATATCAATTCATCTCAAATGTCTCCTCTAAAGTATAGGTCATCTGGTCCTCTTCCTAATATTTGCATAGTTGTCCACTTCACCTTTACTTGATAGAGAAAAATAGGTCATGTCCTTGATTTGTCATGCTCTCTGATGTCCACCTGGTGGATTATTTCACCTACTAAAAATAACTCTTACACAGATATTTCTAGTCTTTCTCTCTTTTTCCCTCTTCTCTTAATTCATTTTGTCCTTTTCTTCATGATCTGACCTCTTGGGCTATCTCCTTTCCTTTTTGCAGGCTCTTTCAGCTTCTTCAGCTGGTCACTGAGTTTGGTTCTTCAAGTTTCGTGCCATATTTGAAAATAAATGAGCATTTCATTGCCTTGAATTTGACGTCTATATGGATGTCATTAGTTGCTGGTCACTTGAACCATATTGAACCTTGAGAGTTCATTGGTTCCATGGTTCAATGGTTCGGGAGGTCCAATCGGCTCCTTGGCTCAATCACTTCTTTGGTTCAATCGCTTTCTTTCCTTTTCGGTTGAAGCTTTTTTGAACCTTTGAACCTTTGAACTTTGAACCATTTTGGTTCAAAGTTCAATGGTTCATTCTCTTCCTTAGAATCCTTTGGTCCTTCAAAGTTACTAGATCCTTTTCTTTTCTGTTGAACTCATTGAACCTTTGAACTTTGAACTCTTTTGGTTCAAGGTTCAATCGGTTCATTGGTTCATTCTTTGTTCTTCAAATCCTTTATTTTTCTAAGTCTTTCAAACTCCCCAAAGGGAATGTGTCCCTTCGGGCCTTGAGAATGGTCCATTTTGTGGTCGCTGAGAGTCCCCCACAAGGGTACCTACCCTTTGGGGTCCTTCAGGTGGTCTTGTTCTTCAAATCCTTTAAACAAAAAGTCTGAAGGAATTCTTTCCTCTACCTTTGCCGCTTTCTATCGAGCCTTTCAACATTCCTTCAGATAAAATGTTTGAAGGATTTATCTTTTGTAATTTTGCCATAAAAAATCTTTTCGAAAGATATCCTTTTATTCCCTGTCCTACGCAAGGGCACTTGTCCTTCGAGATTTGGGAGACTCCTTTAAACCTTCCAATTGAACCGACCAATTTGAACCAACAATGGTTCAATGGTTCAATGATTTAATGGTTCAATACTATGTTCTACTCATCCAATTGACATCTTGAACCAATCGCTTTGAACCAATCTCGTTGAACCAACTCTTCAAACTTTATTGAATTCATTGAGCCTTTGAACCCATTGAACCTTTTTGGTTAAAGGTTCAACGGTTCAATCTTTCTTCTTTGAAGTCTTATTTTCATTAAGTCTTTTGAAGCCGTTGAACTTTTTGAATTAGTTAAACTTTGAACTTGCTGAAGAGGTTAACTCTTTAAGTCTGCTGATTTCAATGACCCTGTTGAACCATTGAACCTTTGGAGGTGGGGTTCAATGGTTCAATGGTTCATTCCATTTGTTTGAAGCTTGCTGATGGACCTTTTGGTTGAACCTCAAAGTTGAACCAACCTCAAAATAGCCTAAGTGTTGGGAACTTATTTCCTTGTGAGAGCTCGCCTATTGAAGTTGTTGAACCCATTGAACCTTTGAGTCCCTTAACTAAAAAAGCTTGAATAATTGAAGAATTGGAGCGCTCAGAACAATTTTTGAGAAGGGAAGAGATAAATTTCTCCTGCAAGACCAAAATATTTGATATGTTGTCCCCAAAAATGAGTGATGGATTTTGGGAACAATAACTCCCATATCATCATCACTCCATAACCCCTAGTCTATACTACTTACAGTCAAAGTACAGTTAAGCACTTAAAGAGAAGTATGTGATCAAAAGAAGGGATAGTGGTGTATAGAAGATTTGATGCTTCAAAAGAGTAAATGACATGTAGGATAAGGTTCATAAATAAGGGAGGGACTCTAAGTATTATCTTATAGTTAATAATATAGTCAAAGTACACCTATCATTGTGTTTAAACATAGTCATATATTCTAATTGGTAAGGGGTTTTTCAAACATAGTGGTTTCTAGGGAGGTGAAGTTCATAAAGAGGATATAATAATCAAGTAATAAATGATGGTTTCCAAACTCAAGGAGAGTGATACAGTAAAAAATCACCTTATTAAACCACCCCCTACAGTCAAAGCATAGTCTAGGTCACTAATCCATGCTTATAGCCATACACAGCCACCATAGTCATAAGGAGTTTCCCTAGGTAAAATGGTCTAGTAGAAGGTTTCATTAAGTATTTAGGGGTCATAAGTGAAAACCATGGTGTGAGGTGGATATAATCAAGAATAAAAGTGTTCCAAACACTTGTACATACTTAGCCACCCTAAAAAGACCACTTATAGTAGGCTTATAAAGCCTTAGAATTGTGTTAACTCTTCACCAAGACTAGGACTAAAGGAAGATTGTATGCTTAAAGGATAAAGTGAGGTTAATGTCTATTTTCAGAGAGATATGAATTCATCTATAATATTGTGAGAAATGGTGATCCAAGGAAACCTATTGTCATATAACTCTTATCAAACCTTACAGTCATGAGAATACATTCATCCTTTAAGACTAGTTCATGTGAATTGAGGGTTAGTGGTCTCTATAGGAAATATATAATTCAAATAAGATGTCAAGGTAGTGATGATACTAAGATAAATAGGTCATATATCTCCAATTACTACCTACAGTTAGGTTCAATAGGACACTCACCTATATCTCATATGCATGGCATTTCTTACAAGCACAGTCATATGAGCAAATATGCATACAAGACGTCTCAAATCAAGAAGTGTACATATGAAGATATCTCAGGTAAATTAAATCATAAGTTGGAATCCTCATATTATTCAAGACCACCAAGATGCTACCAGCTTATAAGGATGATAGTACATAGCCAAGTGTACAAAATATGGATGTGTGAAGTCAAGAAATCAATGTTTGAGGTCAAAACATGCTAGAAGAAGGGTGAGATATGGTTTCAAGTTCATGAAGTCGACTATTACTCACTAAATGAGTATGAAATTAATCTTAAAATATTCCATTTTACATGAAGTCAACCCCCCATACATCAACACAGTTAAATGCATGCTCATTGAATGCATAAGAGGATAATTTGAGAGAGATTTATGCCTTTTAGGCACCTAAAGGTGGAATAAAGACTTTAAAATTATTTAAAATAATCATAAAGACTTGAAAATTCTTCCATATCATTCTCAAAACCATTACACAAGTGGAAGTGGCCATTGTGACACAGTCCCCTACTTGTCTAAAAATAGTCATGATGGAGCTAGAGGAGGTTCTTATGGGTTTCAAGGTACAATAGAGGTTTCTAAGTTTATTAAAGTATTTGAAAATAATCAATATTTACTATCCAATCTTCACAAACCTTCTAATAAGTGATAAAAATCCCTAATCTAAGTAACCCATCCCCAAGTATAATGAAGCAAGCAAACAGGCTTATGGATCTTTAAAGACTTTTACTTGTTTTTAGACTTGTCTAAGATATATTCCAATTTTAGAGAGGTTTAGAAGAAACTTTTTTAATGATATCTAATGTTTATATCTCAATGAAGATGAAAAGATAGGCAGACTCAAAGATCTAGGGTCACACAAGCCATGTATGCAAGGAACCCCACATGCATCCTTAAGAGGCATGAAGACAAGTAGAGCTTGGGAAGTAAAGAGAAGTATTGGGGATGTTAAATAACATGTAAATAAATTATTTATCCCCTATATCATCTTACAAGTCATAAAGAACTCAAAACTCAGCTTTAAGCCTAGAAGGCCTATAACACCAAAAGGCATCTTCAATCCATATCAAGCAAGATGACACTTTAAAAATGGTTTGATGAAATGGTATAGATTCCATGATGATTATTTAAATTATGGATAATCAATGGAGGAGTTATTTATATTCATAAGGAGAAATTTGAATTGTGTAGATCCAGACACCCATTCAAGCTACCTAATCAAATACTTGTATATTTCACCACATGAAGATTTTATCCAAATGTTATTATAATTATTTGAGTACCAATATTCACTTATAATTAATTAAAAATTTAGGTTGGTTTAGGTTTTTTTATTTATGAACAATTGTTAAGAGTGTAAGCATGTCCAGGATACTTGTAAACCCTACAAATAAATTTCTTTACGTAGGTATATTTTCATACATTTTACATAGGAACCCAAAATTATCAAGGAAGTTGAGGGGTTATGTATAATATATATTCATGGAAATAATTTTGGTTTTGGATGTATGTGATTTATGAACCATCGTTAAGAAGGTCCAGTTCTGAAACCCTCCCAAACTCTCATGGTGACTAGGTTTGAGAAAAGTTGATTTTATTACCATCAAAACCTCATGGATAAAATTTAAACCTTTTAAAAAATTAATTAAACTCATAGAGGATCCTATAAATGATAATTTTTTGTATGTAACAATATATATCAATGCATAAATCAGGTTTTTGAGAGAAAAAACATAAAAGATGAGGCACAAGGTAATTTACATGAATTCCAATTCATGGAGGTTGAATCTTGATACTTTTTATTCATCCTAAAATCATTAGTTGGTCATAAATATTACTGTAAGTTCCCTTAAAAACTCATTAAAAAAAGCCACTCTACAGAAAAATGAGGCAGAATTGACCTAGTCAACCGTGGTGATTGAGTTGCAAGAGTTTCTTCATCAAGAGCATCTATCTCATGGTGTGAGGAGTTGTTATAGGTCTAATACTAATTTTATTTTCAATTTTCATGGTTTTATTTTAGGTTTTAATGGATTTCAAGTACAAAAACTAGCCTATTAGGCCTAATTGGTCTACTAAGCCTATTTGATCAAACAATCAAAGAGGAAATTGGCATTAAATGACTATCAAAGAGTTCATATGAAGTTTCCAAACCACTTATCTATTGTTCAAGATGATATATCATGAAATTTCAAGTCTACAAGTGTCATTTAATTCAAATAAGGACTTAGTGGAGTTTATCTTATCTTAAGGACCAATCACTTCAGTTAACTAGCATCATACATTCTCCTTGGTTTCTATGCAAAGGAAGAACATTCACATAGTTTAAACTCACTTCAAGTGGAGTTATCCACCAACATATGGTGTATCATTCATGAAAATTGAGTTTGAAAATTCAAATATGGGCCCACCTTTCCTTTCCAATGCTAAAGATAAAATCATAAAAAGACTTTCAACATGAAGACACTTCTTGAAAACTATTTTTTATATTTATAAAAGGATATTGACTTAAGTTAAGGTATAATTAACTTATCCTTCTTCCCTCTACACCACATATGCATAGATTCTCTTTTTATATATATTGAGACTTTTAAGCCCTTTTTTAGATCCCTCATGCTAGTATAGAGAGACTATAAAGAAATTGTAACTTGCACCAAAAATCAATAAAGAGAATTTGTTTGTAGATCATTTTATGGTTGTAGTGTGTACTTTTGGTTTTTTATTTTCATATAAGTGTGATAAATATATCATTTTATATGTCCTTCCTCACCTACTACTATGATTTCATCCTTTACATGTCACTTAAAGAGTTATGAACACAAATCGAGTTGGAGATTGTTAGTATGCAATGTCTTTAGAGATGTTCATTCACACACCTTCAATCTACAAATCTTCCTTAAAACCTTCATTTTACATACTAATGTTTAGGACTTATCTGAGAGTGTTTTTTTGAAAAAAAATTCTATCTTTGTCCATATGTGTGCTTAAGTTTCAAAGTTTACAAAGGATCAATCACTATTCAAGTGCATCACTATCATAGATAGATTTTATTTTCAGTTTGTTCCTTACTCTTTTCATCCCAACATCAAATAGGTTTATTAATTGATCCTAAATTCACATATTTAAAGGAGATAACCTCACAAGTAGAGGTTTGATCTAGATACAGGTATCTCACAAACTTAGATCATTCCAATGTTAGTCTAGATATGATTCAAATTTGAATAGTTTGATTTTAACTGGGTGCAATCTAGGTTGCTAATAGTTTTGGCATGCCTAGTCAGACTACTTATTCATAAAAATTAAAGCATATATGATGAGTGTCATTTAATAAATATTCAATTGATGTCTTATCAACCAGGGCTGGTGTCCAAACTATCTGCAATAAGGTATAGGATTGTAGATCTAGAAATCTACTTATGGGGGTATTTTGATGGTCCTATTCTAACTTTGACTAATGAAATAAATGTGTCATAAACTACTTGATTCACTCTTTTACTGAAAAGGAAGAAATCAAATCAATCCACTCTTTTGCTTGAAAGTAAAAATCACACTCCTATTTATGCTTGTGTGGAAAGAAAAATCACACTCCTAAATAACAAAAGGAATCTTACTTCACACGTTTGCTGTAAGAGAAAATACACTTTGCTTAGAAAGGAAATTATTTTGAAATAATAAAATGCCTTTTAAATTGTGAATTTGTTTTGATGTTTTTATGAATAAATGTAAACATTAACAAGATTCTAATTAGTTATAACAACGAGTTAATAGAACATAACATAAATATCGTACACAGTTCCTGGTTCCAAGGTGAGTAGGCCCTTGATCCTCTCAGACTCAGGAACAAAGATTAATCAATGCTGGAAATTGAAGTGATGATTCATAAAATTGAAATGATTACAATCTAACTAAAACCTGTAATATGCTTGTACAAATCTTTTTCTCTATTATCTGCTCTCTAGCACCATATATATATATATATATATATATATATATATATATATATATATATATATATATATATATATATATATATATATATATCTTTTCAATGATGAAAGTCTTACATTTTATACTAATATAATCAACTCAAAATAGGATGCAAAGAAATAGGATTCCTTGGTCGATCCATTCATCTAAAGATAAGAGATTGGATTTCCAAGAGATCTAATTATTCTGATGAAATAGATATCTTATCCTATAATGGTCCTAAGATCTAAATATATATACAACTTTATCAAAATCAAATCCTAAAAAATAGTAGGTGGTTATTTTCTATATTTGATTCCAGCTGGAATGATTATCTCTTATCCTATATGGCCGCTAGCTTCCATATTTATAGCTTCATCCTTATAGAATCCATAGAATTGGCCCTACAGAGTCAGGAGGAATGATCCTATGGATTCCATAGAAAAATGCCTACAGAGTCCATAGAAACAATCCTGTAGATTCCATAGAAACAAGCCTATATAGTCCGTAGAAATAAGCCTGCAGAGTCTATAGAAACAAGCCTATAGAGTCCGTAAAAACAAGCCTGCAGAGTCTATAGAAGAAAGCCTGTGGAGTCCATAGTTTTTTTACTGGATAGAGATCAAAATTAAACGTTCACTATACATCACCTGTGTTTTCTGCTTGAGCATTCTTCACAACAAAAATTACTAAAACATGTTATGTATTAGACATTAATAACAAAATAAAGGTTTAATCTTTGGTTCAATATAAATAAGACAAATATCTATTTTCCATGTAATAGCTATCTAATAATCTAATATTTTTAAAAGATAATATCCTTTGAAAGATGAATTAAGGGAAATAACATGTCAATAATGAGCCATATTTTGAGCTCATCATCTCCCCTAAGCTTTACCTTTTGCAAGTCCCATTACAAATATTTATTGGCATTCATACCTCTAGCATCTACTTTCCATACTCTGACTCAAATCATATTCATCAAATTCATTTGTTATATGCTTGTCTTAATTGCTTGTGAATCCCTGATATGCTTGAATCATTTATTTCCATATATTGAATTGCTCCTCGGATTGTGGAGCCCAACTTTGCCATCCTAGAATAGGTATGATCAGCAAAGGGGGTCTATATCTCATGTCAATCCATTTCTAATCTCCTCCAGAGTTTATTACCTCTATTAAGAGTTCCAAAATTGAGGACACTCTCTTCATACTCCATCTTAAGTTAGTTGGGGACATGACCTCTCATCTTTTAAGAGGCACTAAAAGTTGGTCCCATCTCTTTACACTTGTAGTCACCACTAAATCAAAACTCTATCTTGAAAACAAGTCAAAAGAATAGCACAATCATATAAAGCCTATAAATAATGCATTTTAACCTCATCACTTAACAATGCACAGTTAAAATTTTGTTTGATCAATCTAGGAATAGGAAAGGTTGGTCTGACACATAATCTTGTAGTCTTAGCATGATTTGTATAGTCCTCAAATCTACTTTTCTATACTATTTGATTTTTGAATGTATAATGTAATGCCCTCAATTGAACTTCTCCTACATGAAGGTTTTTCAAGAATTTATTGTGCTCATGGTCTCCTAGAATCAAATTATGCAAATAAAACTCATAAAGCAAATCATGTTGATCAGGTTCAGCACTATAAAAAAATTCCAAAAATGTTTTTGGATGTAAAATCTTATAAGGAAGGTGACAAGAGATCCTCAGAAGCTTCCATATATAAAATTGTTCAAATAAAAACAAACTATATGTAGGAGAAGCATTCCTACATGCCAAAAGAGATTCCCCTAATTTGCATGCATCTTGCAAATTTTCTTTTAAATCTTGAACTTTAGCTTCTAATTCTTTCTTTTCATTTTCCAAGAGTTTGTTTGAAAAATTTGCATCTTTATTTTTCTATTTAAGTATGGAATATTCTTCTTCAATTTAATGTAGTATTTGTAAGGAAAGAATACCTAGACAACTTGTTTGACAACTGTGGTCAACAAATACCTTAGGAGGAGAAGGTGTAACATTAGGTGCTTTGGAAGAGTTTACCAAACTCTACAATCTCCCATTTTCCTTCTTCAAATTTTATACATATATCTAAAGATCTATTTGTTCACTTTCATGTTCATTTATTGTTTCCTCTAATCTATAAACTTTTGCTACATGATCAGCAGATGATGTGTCTAATTTATGTACCAATAATGAGTTGAGATGATCCTTATTCTACAATTGATTGATCAAGTGAGCAATGTCAGATATTTATTGTTGTTCAAGAGCTTGAGCTTGAGAAAGCTACAAAGTCAACTACGTAACAAAATCATTTAGATTAGATGATTCACCTTTCTCATTGGTACATATAGTTTTCCATTTATCCATTATAGTTTCAACTAGATAGGTGGTTGTTCCACCATACTTGATTCCTCTACCATGTGTGGCTCTTCCTCTAGAATTGGTGCCTCCATTATTATTGAAGAGTTCCTTTCGAAAGGAACTTCTTCAACATCTGCAGGTGCAGGGATATGTTGATGTATGGGGGAATGAGATACTATTTTAAGACTATCTAAAATATTTGTAGCCTTTTGTTCATCTTCATCTATTAAAATGAGCCTTCTCTTAATTTTAGTCACTCTCTGAGCTACAATTAATTGTTGTCCTTCACAACCATCAAACCCTCGGTCTTCTCAAATTTTGGAGCAACCTTTCATCTCAATTTTCTTCTTCCTGACAAGGAAATTAGTTGCATTACAGATTCATGAGGTTCTTGTGAGGACCTTGAAACTTTAGGGTTTTGATACCTTGTGATTCTTCTTGAAGAAGAAGAAGAAGGTATTTATGTTGGGACTCCAGTCTATGATTTTTTCCTTGCATTATTTTCTCAGTTGATGTAGCAGGTGGAGATGAGCGTTCTTATGGTAAATTTGAGGTTTTTTGTGTAGGCAAATTTGGAATTTGTTATGCTATACTACTCTAAAATTACTCTCAGACCTCTTGTCCTTGCTGAAGGAAGTGATGTTAGATAATGAGATGAATAAGGCCATGATACCTAAAATAGCATTAGGGTTTATAGACATAATTTGCAAAGCACCATATAAAAAGGATGGGAGGTTAATTTTGTACTGAGGGTTTTGTCTCCCATGCTTAAGGTGTATTAACATTTTCATGGCATCTTCCCCTAAAAGCATGTGTTACCCCTCACAAATGATATACCTGAGTACCCACTTGGCTATAAATTTCTAGGATTCAAAAAGTGAATTTCTACTAATCTCTTTTGATTTTCCCTTAGAATCTACTAGACATGAAGTCCTAGTCTACTCATTACCATTAAACTGACTAATTAAATCACTAAATGAAATTCTACCTGTAGCTCTCATTCCCTCTTCTATAACTTGAATAATTTGTCTTATAATTTGAGTTATAATAGGAATAACAACGCCTTTCACAATTGAAAATTAAGGGATGAGATTAGTGATGAATTCACTTACCATTATTTCAACGCAACCCTAAAAATTTTCAATCAAAGGTAGCCAGCCATTGGATCTAAACACTAACATAGAAGCTATATCTTTATGAAACTTGGTTGCATTCTTTGGCTCTGATCTCATCTTATGTCCCATTTCTATGTGGATTTATAGACAACTCTATTCCTTTAACTATGATTGGGGTTTAGACCAGTCTTTTGTTAAAATCAGTAGGCAACAGTCATTGAGAATTTGTAGATCAACTTCTATCGAAGTCTATAAAAATGAAATGGTTCATATGAAATGCTACATCTGCATGAGTATGTAGTTTGATATGATGACTTGATACAGTTAAGCACCACACATTTCTATGGAGTATGCTAGCCATTTTGTCACATTAATACAAATGAAATGAAATGATGATATGGCACTTTGATGGTGACAGTGATTTATTATTTCATTTAAAACCCCTTTTATGACATCTCATTACTAGCATGATTGATGACTCAATTGATTATATCAAAGCTACCGACTTATCCATAAAACTTTGGTGGCTTGTTTACATGCTTCTTCATTGTGTCATGTCATTCCATTTCAGAAGATTCAAATTTAGGTCATCTCCATAGAATAAGTCCTAATTAAATCAAAGATAATTAGTTAACTAAATTTAGATAAATAAAATATGTCTTACTTACTTTGGCCTTAGATTTATCCTTTGCTCACCATTTTTCCCACACAACTAAGTTTGCATGGATTAGTCAACATGACCAATCATAGTGACACGATGAGAATCTCTGTATTTTTTTATTTTTTTATATTCAGGATCATCAAGGAGTAGGTTATCTAGAAGAAGTAGAGTCTTCCAGAAAGGCTACTTGATCTTTTATCTCTTGAACAATTTTTTCTTTATTAAGACGTTTTTGATAAAGCTTCAATCTATGTCCATTGACTAACAGAGCTATTCTATTGTCATCAATAGGTATTAGTTTAACAGAACCATTTTCAAATACCTCCTCAATCTGATAAGGTCCCAACCACCTCATTTGTAATTTTCCTTTAAACTATTGAAATTTGGAATCAAACAATAGTGCCCAATCTCCTTTCTGAAACTTTTGTTGCTTGATTTGTGAATCATGCCAAGATTTTCTTTGATGTTGTACCAATTCAATTCTTTGTAGTGCTTCCATCCTCATTTCATCAAGTTGATTAAGATATAAGAGTCTTTCTTTCTATATTTCTTCTAATTTAATTCCTACTTCTATAGATGTTTTCAAAGTTTGTAATTCAAATTCAACAAAGAATAAAGGCTTCTTACCATAAACTAATTCATAAGGTGAAAATCTATTTGTTGTTTTCCAAGTAGTATTATAGGCCCAAATAGCTTCTGGTACCTTATCAACCCAATCCTTTCTACTAAAATTAACAACCTTGGTTAAAATAGTTTCTAGTTCTCTGTTGGTGACTTCAACTTGCCCATTAGCTTATGGGTGGTATAGAGATGTTTTTTTGTGTTGAGTTTGATATACTTGCATGAAGTACTTTATCATGTTTGATATGAACTATGGTCCTTGATCTGAGACTATCTCCCTTAGAACATAAAATCTTTACATGATTTTGAAATATAAGAAATTAGCTACCATCTCTTCTCTTGTATGAGTTAATACTTCCACTTCCACCCACTTGGTCACATAGTCTATATATACTAAAAGATATTCTTTTCCTCTAGAAGGTGGATCCATAGGAACTATAAAATCAATTCTCTATTTCTCGAATGGTTCTAAAACCAATTGAGGATGAAGGTATAGAGGCATCTCTATTGAAAGAGATAGTTATCCAATTCTCTAACAAGCATCACAGTGTTTAACATATCTTTTTACTTACTAATGAAGGTGAGGCCAATAGTATCCTATTCTTAGGATTTTATGTATGGTTCTTTGAGCTGAGTAATGACCTCTTCCTGGTTCATCATGACAAGACCTGATAATATCATAAGCTTCACCATTTATCACACACCTGTGAAACACATGGTTAGGTCCAAGTTTAAATAACATTCCATTAATCCATTTAAAAGAAGAACTTTCTTTGATTAAACATTTTTTTTTTTTTTTTGTGAAAATTATAGAGGAAACTTCCCTATGGTGAGGTAATTAGCTATATCAGCAAACCATGGAGATTTTGATGAAATATAAAATAGTTGTTCATCTGAAAAGTCATCTTCCACTGGTTCTTTTTCACCTGTAGTGTTCATTCTTGATAAGAAATCAGTAACTACATTAGACTTCCCTAGTTTATCTATAATAATAACATCAAATTCTTGTAAGAGCAATAACCATCTAATAATCATACCTCCCACAATTGGTTTGTTGGTAAGATATCTATTAACTCAATGGTCTGTATAGACAAATACCTTGTAGCTTGTTATGTAGTGTCTGAATTTGTTAATTGCTTAGACTACAGCTAGGAATTCCATTTTAATTGTGGTATAATTTCTTTCAGCAGGTGTCATGTTTTTGCTAATATAATATGTAGCATACATGTTACCCTCTTCATCATTTTATCTATGAAGCATCTGTAGTAACTAGCATGTCCCAAAAAACTCTTAATTTTAGTTTGTGTTTGTGGGATGGGTAAATTGGATATTATTTCAACTTTCTTTGGATCTACTTGAATGCCTTTTACAGAAATATGGTGTCCCAACACTATTCCTTCATCCATCATAAACAAACATTTCTCATGTCTTAAAGATAATTGATATTCCTCACATCTTATCAATACTCTTTTCAAGTTGGTAAGAGCCTCTTCATAAGTTCCACCATAAACGATGAAATCATCCATATATACTTAAACACAATCATTTGTAAGGTTAGAGAATATTGCCAAAACTGCTCTTTGGAAGGTTGTTGGAGCATTACAGAGTCCAAATTGAAGTACTCAGTAAGAAAAATTTCCCCAAGGGTAGGTAAATGTGGTTTTATCTTGATCTTCAGTTGCTATCATTATCTGATTATATCCACTAAACCCTTGCAAGAAAGAAAAATATATTTTTCCTACCAAGTTGTTAAGAACTTGATCAATGAAAGGTAAAGGAAAATAATCTCCTAGTGTTGCTTTGTTCAATTCTCTATAATCTACACATACCCTTAATTTTCCATTTTTCTTGGGCATAATTACCAGAGGTGAAACCCACTGGCTATCTGAGATGGGGTAAATAAACCCAACTTATAGCAACTTTTAGATCTCTATTTTGACTATCTCCTTTAATGCAGGGTTTATTCTTCTTTGTGGTTTCTGACCAGTTTAACAAATTCTATGTAAATGTGATGAGTGCATATGTTGGGGTGAATTCCCTTTATGTTGGTAAAATCCCAAGAAAAAGCCTTGGTATGTCTTTCCAACACTTCAAAGAGTTGATCTTCCTCTTCATTTATTAACCAACTATTGATGTTCAAAATCTTTCTAGGTAATACCATGATTGGTTTTGTACATGGGTAGTTGGATTCTATTTACTTTAACTCACTAATCAATGAGTTCAGAGGACATGGATGAGGAATTAGTTTATGAAACATGGTTACATTATCAACAAACTCTTTTCCAGGGGGAATTAGCCTTGCTAAAGAATAATGAAATGCATATAAGAAATGAGTTTGCTATTATTCTACCAATTTCCACGCACTTTTTTGAATCAATCCATGATCATATGATGAAAAAACAATAGAATAAGTAGAACTGGAGATTCAAAATATTCTATTTGACCCAATAAACCTAAACTAAGGTAGTCTGTAGTTTTTGGACTAGTCGAGTCCGTATCTTTTAGACTGGCAGAGTCCATAGATTCTAGGTATATGTCTCCATTCAATTCTTCCAAGTATTTTTTAACTATGATCATAGCTAATGAGGAAATTTTGTTTAATGTGTTGTCTAATTCATCTACTCAAAGTTCTTGTATGTAATTTATTGATGGTTTTGTAGGAGGATATAAAGAGATGTATTTAGATTTTAACCCATTACAAATGGTCATGTCTCTTGACTTATAATCGATTAATGCTGCTACAGTAGTTAACCATGGTCTACCTAGAATTATGGGATACTCTAGATTCCTTTTTTTAGGTTGCAAGACCATGAAATCTATTGGATACTCCTAAGACTCTATTATTACTTCAACATTTTCTATAATCCCTTCTTGTTTAGTTACAGATTGGTCCACCATTTAAAGAATGGTAGTTGTGGGTTGCATTCTCATAAGAGACAATGTATGGAGAGTACCAGTTGTCATAACATTAATTGTTGCTCCTAAATCTACCAAGATGTTATGAATTTTTTTTCCTCTGATTGTGACTGTGATCACTGGGCTTCCTAGATCTGCATATTTTGGAACTAATAGTTTTCCTACTAATAAATCAGCAACCTTTCTATCAACATGAATGGTTCCTAGACATTTTGCTTTCCTTCCAAGTGTCTTGATACAAAGGTTTTTGATTATCTTGTTTAATTAAGGTATATCCCTAATAGCTTGTAGAAGGGGTACCTCAATATTGATCTTTTGCAACTCATGGACCAAGTTTGATTCTGGTTTAATACCAATTTCTTTTAATCTTTCAGAAAAAATAGCTATTGGGGTAGTAGTTTTTAATTTGTTTGCTTCAGGGCTCATTTTGATTTTGGTCTCTCTAATGTTTAATTGAGATGAGTCTATTTTTTATTTGTCATCAGATATCTCAAAAATGAGAACTGGAGGTGTTTGTATAGTTTTCCCTGATCTTAAGTGTATATCCAAACACTCAATAGGTCTAACATTGATTGTCTCTTCTTGTTCATTAACATAAACAGGTGTTGGTTGCTTATTTTTCAGATTTGCTATTGGTTGTGCAAGCATTGAGGGTTGATTGATTTATCCTTATTACTGAATAACTGGGGGTGGCATAATAGTTTTCTATTGAAGTGGTCTTTTTGGTTGGGTGAATTGTGGATGTGGGTTCCACTGTTGATTCCATTATTAATATGGTTGTGGTATCCATTGCTATTGTGGTACCCATTATTGTTGTGGTTGTGGCATCATCCATGGGGGTGTTGTCATCCAATCTTGTCCTACCCATGGATTTTGAATTAATAGAATTTGGGGTTGATTTCAAAAAGGTGAAGGAACTGAAACATCAATGGTGCCATCCATAGATTAATTGGGTTTCTTGCATTAAACTGTCCTTGAGCCTAGTTTTGTGGGGTAAAGTTTTGTCTCCAAATATAATTTACTTCTTCAATGGATTGGACTTGTGTTTTCATTTGATTCTTTAAGACAGGCAAAAGGGTGCAATGTTTGGTATCATGATCTGTTGCATCATAGATCCCACATGATGAAACATTAGTTCTATCTAGGGGTAGTATCTAAGGGTGTGTTTCTGTCTGCACTTAGGATAGTAGATTTCTAAGGGTTTTATTGCATTTAACTTAGCTTGAAGGACATATAAAGTATTGTTTAATGTAACCAGGATATCTGTCTTTAGATTAGCAAATTCTTCCATTAGCTTACCCACTTCATTAGATTTCCCAAACCTTCTTTTCCTAATTCCAGGTTTTATTCAAGAGTAGTTGGTACAAAGCTCAAAAATCTAATGGAAATTCAACTTATTTATATCTCTACCTCCCATCAGATTTAAGGCATCTCTAGTATCTTCATCCAACCCTTTCAAGAAAACCAATTTCTAAACTTCTTCAGTGAGTGGATAATTGCTTCTTTTATGAGTGAACATGAATCTATCCAAATAATCCTCTAAAGATTCATCCTCATTCTATTTGATTTTGAATAAATCCTCTTTTCTTTCTCGCACTCAAAACTAATCTTGGTACTTGTTCAAGAATTATGTTTCCATGTCATCCCATGTTCTAATAGAATCACCAGGTGAACCCATTAACCATCTCATAGCTGCATCTTTAAGTGTAGAGGTAAATAGTTTTAATTTATGGATATCTATTGTGTAATCATAAGTTTGGCATAGCACCTTAAACTCAAAAAAGAATTGATCAGGATCTTTTGTAGATCTTCCTCAAAAATTTGGCAGATTAACTGGTGAAATATTTTTCATGAGGGTTTGATCATTAGGATCTACAACAATAGGAAAGGAAAAAGTCCTTATTTGTGCAAGTTGTTTATTTTGTTGGAGAGCCATATTTTCTTCTTCTAATGATGTTTCAAAGCCTGGATGATCTTCCCACTGAATATTTATGGTATTAGTTATGGGTTGCTCAAAATTCTCAAAAAAACATTTAGCTATGGATTTTTGAGATGCTTCTTCTAAATTCTTGGAAATTTCTAAATAGTTTCTTCATGTAAGAGATTGATCTTGAGGAATTTGTCCTATGGGGCTTGCTTGTGGCAATGGCCTAGTTTTTATCTAAGTTTTAGAATATTCTTGTAGATAGGTTTCACTTGTAACTTTTGGTTCACTACTCAGAGATGTTAAAAGAGTGTCAACTTGTGTTCTTAGTGGAAATTTTAGGATGAATCATCCTTTAGAAACTCTAGGATGGTACATCAATTTATTGAATTTTTATGGGATTTTATGGGTTTTATAATTTTTTCTATTTTTCACTCTAGACCAATAATTATTACCTTACTAACAGCTTGTTTTCCTAGCAACAGCACCAAAAATGATGAGTGTCATTTAACTCTTTATTTAATCAATATTTAATTGATGTCTTATCAACTAGACCTAGTGTCTAAAGCTATCTGCAGTAAGGTATAGGATGATAGATCTAGAAGTCTGCTTATGGGGGTATTTTGATGGTCCCATTCTAACTTTGACTAATGAAAGAAATGTGTCTTAAACTGCTTGATTCACTCTTTTATTGAAAAAGAAGAAATCACATCAATCCACTCTTTTGCTTGAAATTAAAAATCACACTCTTATTTACGCTTGCGTGGAAAGTAAAATCACACTCCTAACTAACAAAAGGAAATTTGCTTCACACATTTGTTGTAAAATAAAATATACTTTTATTAGAAAGGAAATGATTTTGAAACAATTAAATGCCTTTTAAATTATTAATTTATTTTGATGTTTTTATGAATAAATGTAAACATTAAGAAGATTCTAATTAGTTATAACAACGAGTTAATAGAACATAACATAAATATTGTACATAGTTCCTGGTTCTAAGGAAAGTGGCCCCTTGCTCCTCTCAGACTCAGGAACAAAGATTAATCAATGTTGGAAACTAAAGTGATAATTCATAAAACTGAAATGATTACAATCTGGCTAAAACTTGTAATATGTTTGTATAAATCTTTTCCTCTATTATCTGCGCTCTATCATCTGATATCTAATATAATATATATATATATATATATATATATATATATATATATATATATATATATATATATATATATATATATATATATCTTTTCAATGATGAAAGTCTTATATTTTATAATAATATAATATACTCAAAATAGGATGCAAAGAAATAGGATTCCTTGGTCGATCCATTCATCTAAAGATAGGAGATTGGATTTTCAAGAGATCTAATTATTCTGATGAAATAGATATCCTATCTTTTAATAGTCCTAAGATAGATATATATATATATATATATATATATAACTTTATAAAAATCAAATCCTACAAAATAGTAGGTGATTATTTTCTTTATTTCATTCCAGTTGGAATGATTCTCTCTTATCCTATCTAGCCGCCAATTTCTCCATTTGTAGCTTTGTCTTTACAAAATCCATGGAATTGACCCTGTAGAGTCAAGAGGAATGACCCTGCAGAATCCATAGAAATAAGTCTATGGAGTCTAATAAAATAAGCCTATGGATTCCATAAAAACAAGCCTGTAGAGTCCATAGAAACAAGCCTATAGAGTCTGTAGAAACAAGCCTATAGAGTCTGTAGAAGCAAGCCTGTAGAGTCCATAGAAGCAAGCCTGCAGAGTCTGTAGTTCTGCTAGATGGAGATCAAATTTGAATGTTCACTATACATCACCTGTGTCTTCTTCCTGAGCATTCTTTACAACAAAAATCACTAAAACATGCTAAATATTACACATTAATGACAAAGTAAAAGTTTAATCTTTGGTTTAATATAAACAAGACAAATATCCATTTTTCATGTGATAGTTATTTAATAATCTAAGATTTGCATAAGATAATATCCTTCAAGAGATTAATTAAGGGAAATAACATGTCAATAATGAGCTATATTATGAGCTCATCAATATATATATGCATATCTAGGTATAGTATCAAGTTCTAGGGTGTTATTTTCATATTTAGATATATTTCATACCACCAATAGTGGTTACAAGATCCTCTACAAATGGGAAAGAGTTAGATTTCACTGAGTTATCTTTACAATTAGCAAATAAGAAGAAAGCCTCTCAGTCTAATCTAAATCCCACACCACGTACTTCCCCTATTATTGCTCAAACTCCTGTTTAGACAAATATTAATTAGCCAAACATTGTTAGCATACCCCAAATGGTTATTCCTAGAAGACAAACATTTTTTACATTCAATGGTGGTATCCCCTTGAACATTAATCAATGGGATGATATCACATCTTCTACTTAAAGTCTCTTGTTGATTTTATAGGATACAATCTAGTTGATCCTATATAACATATTATAGATATAACTAACCTTTGTTCAGTGCACCATGTAGCTCAAGAAAATGTAGTAATGGGGTTATTAGCAACTTCATTCAAAGGCAAAGCACTTCAGTGGTAGAGAGGATTGACAATTACAATCAATAAATAACTAGGATGAATTTGAAGAAGTTCTTTGTAAGCACTTTAAAGATAAAAGTGATCATCTTTCATTGGTGGAGTACCTTATAACAATCAAGAAGTTTTCTCATGAATTCATGGTGGATTTCAATTTTAGGTTTTAGAAAACTTGGAGTATAAACCCTATAGTGATCAAGCCTACTCCAAACTATGAATTTCTATACTATCTTAAAGTTATTAATTTAGATGTGGATGTGATGATCCAATCCATGGAAGGGAACACTTTACCTGAGGCTTATAAAGTAGCAATAAAGGCTGAAATTTTATTAATACAAGTAAGTTATCCTCAAGGCCACATATGCCTTTATTTCTAGAGATTCATCCTCTTGCTCCTATGATTATTCCAGTTCTAGATTCATCAAGTTTTTATCAAATAGAGGGTAATCAAATTGATAGATTTGAGAAGATAGAGAGTCTTATCATAGCTTAGAACAACAAGTTGGTTTCAATAGAAATACACCAACCTCCACCTTACAGGCCATACCAGAATCCCAATTAGAATTATTAATATAATAGGCACCCTATTAGTCTAATCAACAAGTACAAGGGAATAATTTTGAATCCAGATAATATAATCCTAATGCTCCAAGAAATTCTATAGCCATAGTGCCAATTCAAAGCAACTATGCTCAAGAAGGCCAATGGAACAATTAGTGGGATCAAACAAATAACATGGTAATGGCTCCAACTAGTGAGAGTTCTCAATAGTATTATATGTAATAGAGTTTAGTTTTCCTTCCACATGATAATCAGCCACCTAGTTATCATAAGGAAGCTTCTATACCACATAGATACATTCCTTCCTTCACTCAAGTAGAGGTGCCTAATCAGCAAGGATAAGGTAGTAGCAAAGCTCCTACTGAGACTACATTTGTTAACTTCCATGAAGGTGAGAATTTAATTGAGGACATGGCTATAAATCAAGGCCAAAATATGTCCAATATTGATAATTATATTGAAGCCCATATGAGATCCAATAAAAGGGCAATTGGTGAATGATCAGGTCCTAAAAAGGCATCTCCTCTTCCTTATCAACCACCATAGAAGACCACCACTCAGGATGTGCCTCAAAAGACATCAAATCAGCAAGTACAAGATCTAAAGGGGTTAAATTTGAAGTTTCCTTACATTCCTCAATTCACATAACATTTAGGAGGCACTTCTACTCCTAAATTTCAGCCTTGGTTATCCACTTCTCCACTCAGTATTATAGATCAAATGAAGAAGGCTTGTGTATCAATTTCTATGTGGGATACACTACTAATCCCATGCCAAAAGAAGTTTATACAAAAGGAGCTTGCAAATCTCAATATCTCAGATTGACAACTTAAAAATGAAAGGTTAAATGATGTTCCATAAAATTCAAATAAATTTATTGAGCCTCAATCTCCAAAGGTGTCTAAGAATCCTCCCTTTTATCCTTTTTTTGTCATAGGAGATTGTCTGGATCACAATTATATGATTGACAATGGGGCTAGTACCTCTGTCATGCCTAAGTCAAGAGCTAACAAACCAGGACTTCAGTATGAACCCCATGATAAAGGTTTATTTTAACTATATGGGTCTCCTAAAAAGACTATAGGTGTGTTGAGAGATCTTAAAATCATACTTATTGCTTTTCCAAATTTTACCATCACACAAGATGTGGTTGTTGTTGATTTACCTACTTATTTTTCACTATGCCTATCCATATATTTCACTGCTAAGATAGGAGATTACCTTTCTTATTATTGGTCACACATGGTTTTTAGAACTAGGTATGGAACCAAAGTCATAATAATATCTGAGCCTATTTCTAGATTTCACCTAGAACTTTATATGCCAAATATGTCAAATGTGAATTGTATTATTTCAAAAGAAGATGAAAATACTAGTGATCAAGAACATTCCAAGTCACTTGAAGGCATACTATATCTACTCCTAGATGAGTGGGATGTTGATAACCATGGATATGACCCCTACAAAAGTATTAAAAAATCAGGTTTTGATGTCTACTATATGCATGAAGAAGGTGACTTATTGCTTAGTCTCACTAGATTAATGCAGGATCAAGGAGTGTGGAATTTGTACATTGATGTATCTAAATCAAAGAATAGAAGTGGGTCTTGTGTAATGTTATTTTCTCTTCAAAATTAAAGGTATTACTCTTCTATTAGATTTTATTTTAATTGTACATCAAATACTGTAGAGTATAAATCTCTTGTTCATGGTCTTCAGTGGGCTAGAAAGAAGGGTATTAAAATTGTGTAGGTAAAAGGTGATAGTGAGTTGGTAGTACAGCAAGTTATAGATTTAAATTTTGTAAATAATACTCTTATAAATTATTATAAACATATATTTTGGGTCCTCATGGGAGATTTACAGGGATTTGATATTCACTCCATTCTTAGAGGAGCCAATCAGCATGAAGATAGACTTACTACCATTGGAGCACAATATGACATTATGGATCATCTCAAGGACACTAAAAATTAGACCCAAATCAATTTTGTATGCAAACCTTTAGTTATAAATAATTATGTAATTTTTTAAGCTTTTGACAGTGACAAACATATAGCTTGTTTCTTATAGAATCAAGCAGAATTCTGTCCAAAGAATAATGATAAATTGCAGAACTAATATGAAGATCAGATTATGAAGTTAAGATAAAACAAGTTACCTAAGGGTTTTGTGACTTTATAAATAATTTTTAAGGAATGTGATCAGCTAATAAAGGACAAGGTACTCATCTCTTCCAAGAAAGAACATTATGAGTAAATTACCATTGCTGAAGGTAAGCAACTCAAGTTGGGAAAAGTTAACACTAATACTGAGAGAGGAGCTTTCATTTCATTATGTAAGGAGTTTATGGATGTATTCTCTTGGGATTATTATTATTTTAAATGTTTTTATCCTAGGTTAGTATAACATATAATTGAGCTTGAAGAGAATGCAAAACTAGTAAGATAGAAGCAAAGGTCAATCAACCCCAAGGTTGAAATCCTCATGAGAAAAGAACTTAGAAAAGCTGATTGAATCAAATATAATATTTCCTATCAAGCATTTAACATGGGTATAAAATCTTGTACCTATGAGAAATAAGAATGAAGAGATAAGACTATGTGTATATTTTAGAGATCTGAACAGAATGTCACTGAGAGATCATTATCCTCTTCCCTCCATGGATAAAATTTTGTAGAGAGTATTAGGTTCACACAACTTATCACTACTATATGGGTACCTAGGTTACAACCATATATTGGTGAAAAATTAATACTAATACAAAATAGATTTCACCACCAAATGGGGTATTTATGCATATAAGAAGATGCCTTTTGGACTCTCCAATGCTAGAGCCACTTTCTAAAGGGCAACGGTTGTTGTTATTCATGGTATTTTGAGTGAAATGGTTTTAGTTTATTTTGATGACTTTACTATATTTTCAAAGGATCCTAATGATCATCTAACACACTTGAGATTGAGTTTTGATAGATGTAGATAATTTGGAGTTTCCTTGAATCCAAAGAAGTGCATCTTTGCACTACATGAGGGAAGTCTTCTTGGACATGTTGTGTCCAAAGCTAGACATTCCATTGATCTAGAGAGAATAGAAGAAATATTTTCTCTATCATTACCTAAACATAAGAAAGGATTATAGAGATTCTTAGGAAAGATTAATTTCATCAAAAGGTTCATTCCTAGTTTTGTAGAATTGGTAAGGCTACTCACACATATGTTTAAGAAACACCAAGAGTTCATATGGAGAAAGGAGGGTAAGAGAAGCTTTAAGACCATCAAAGAGGACATTATCCAAGCTCTTACTTTTTCCAATCCTAATTTCTTAAAGGATTTCTTTATGAATGCTTTCTCTACATGTATTATAATTACAGCCATGCTTATGCAACATAATAGTGAAGGTTTAGAGTAGCCCATTACTGTTTTTAGTCATGCTTTAATGGATATGAAGAGAGGTATACTTATGTTGAAAAACATGTGCTTATTGTTATAAGAGGTTCAAAAAAAATCAAACATTTGTTTTCCAATAATAATATTTTTCTAATGATAACTCATCCTAATGTGAAGGATTTTATCTTTAACAGAGACTTAAGTAAAAAGAGAGTTGGATGGCTCACTAAGTGCATAGAATATGACATTGAAGTGAAGCTCACAAATATATTCAAAGTTAGAGGATTATGTGAACATCTTATAGCAGATGTGAAAGAATAAAAAGAAACAATTCTGATAGTTCAAAACACTCAAGAGGCAGCTGAAACTATCTCTACTTCCATCTGGACACAGGGCATTGCTAAATTCCTCCAAATAGGAGAGTGTCCTATGGGATTAAATGCATCAAGAGACACTTTAGGCTAAAATAAATACCATACATTCTAATTTATGTATTTTTTTTCAAAAGGACATTGGAGTTATGTTATTAAGGTATGTTAAAAGTAGTCAAATTGATAAACTTTTAGAGCAATTTCATGACAGTCCTTCAGGAGGCCACTTTATAACCAAGACTACAGTAGTAAAATCATTATAGATGGTTATTTTTGGAATAATTTGATCAAAGATGCACATACATGGGTTAGAAAATGTGCAAAGTATGAAATGTTTATAAGAAAATAGAGACTAGTTATTATACCATTGAAACCTATTCAGATTGAGCAGCCTTTCATGCTATGGGGTTTAGACTTCATTAGCATGATTCATCCTCCATCAAGTGTTGGTCATAAGTGGGTTTTGATATCCACATATTATTTTATGAAGTGGGTGGAGTTAGTTCTACTGAAGGAGGAAAATGAGAACTCAATTCTTGAGTTCTATGATAGTTTAGTCACCCATTTTGGAGTCCCTTTAACTATCATATCAGATAATGTTTTTGTATTCAGAAGTGCAAAGGTATGTGAGTGGGATATTGATCATGGTATTTATCTAAAATATTCATAAAATTACTATCTATAGGGTAATGGAATAGTAAATTCCATTAACAATAACCTAATTCAAATCATCAAGAGAATAATGAAAGGTAATAAGAGATCATCACATATAAAGTTGAAGACTACCTTATGGATAGATAGAATCATTCCTAATAATGGCATTGGTCATTCACCTTATCTTTTAGTTTATGGAAGAGAGGCAAGGCTACATATTTCATTTAAACTTCTAGCTTTGGAGCTTACACACTAGCTAGAGATTATGGAAAAAGATGCAATGGAGGTGTTACGGCTCAGATTTGTACCCTTTGAAACAGGGTTCTTCAGGCCCTTTCCAACTTGAGTAGAGCTTTGGGAATAACCTAAGGCTATGGGTCACCTATGGTGGGGTAAACCTCTAAATTATGTTAGCTTCCTCTTGATGCTCACCTAAACTAATGATTTATAGGGAAAAGGGTTAGAAAGAGAATCAGGGCTCCTAAGAAGGCTAAAAGGGTGGTGCGCCAAAGTTAAATGGACAATCATATAAGCTTGAACACAAACTATATTAGCAAAAGACAACTATGGCTTACTCAATCTCACTAATTGCATAAATATTTCATGGAAGAGGTTCCAAATAGAACACTAATCTAGACCTACAAGTTAGCTTGAAAACACTTTCAAAGAGGCAAATAGAAGGACAACAAACTAGGAAGAATATCCTTCACAAATTTACCATACACAAGCATGCTAAATACTGATTAGAGATAAGAGACATGCAAATAGTTGATCCTATAATTCAAATGGTAGTTCTTACAATATTTTGACAGGGTTTAACCTTATCAAATGAGCACACTTTTTCAAGAATCTCAATGAGTATCCTTATCTCAAAAAATAAAATGCTAAATTCTAAAAGCTAAGAACCCCCTCAATGGGAATGAGACCAGGATATATAGGAGAAGAGCGATAAAAAAAAGGATGTGCAAGCATGCTATCAAAAAATAGACACTTGTCCTAGGTTATTAATTAAACCTAAGTCACCACCTTTACATTTTATACAATGAAAACCTTACCGCTTCTTTGATCAATCAAGACTTTACCCATGGCTTGTTGATTGAGAAAGTTCCCAAAGGTTTTGAGGATGCATTGAATGCTCCTAGCTATAGTTCCCATCACTGGACCTTTTCTTTGATACTTCACACCATCTCTCATTTGAGGTCAAAACCTCATGATCATGGATTTAACTGAATTATGTCCTTGTGCATTTTTGGTGTCTACTTGTCGAGACTATTGCGATGCTAAAGGATGAAACCCTTTGCATTAGTCACCTGTCTACTCCACTTTCATATCTAGATCATAGGTCCCATCTATAGGTGGAAAACTAATGTAAAGACATTGTTTTTCCTATATTTTTCTAATTTAAAATAGACCTATAGACCATATAACACTTTTTAGACCCCATTTTATTTCTACAAGAGCCAAGAATTCATTATACATAGATCCTTGTTTAACTTGGTGAACTAGTCTCAAGAACAAACCCTATAAGCTCTAACTTATCAAACTAGAGATCAATATTAGGTCTAATGGTAGTCCTTTTATATTCATTATACTCTAATACATTAGTTAGGCCACTCTATGTCATTTGAACCAACTCTTATGGCATCAGGAAGACCCTATAAAACCATATGTTCATGGTCAAAAATAGCTTCTCAACCTCCATCGAGAATCTTAGGCTTGTCTTTAATTTGATTGGTTATCAAGATATAACTCAGATCATTGACATGTTGACTCAACTCACTCTATCAACTTTAATCAATATAAAATCTCATGGATTATCGATCTTCTACCCATTGAATGTGTCCTTGACACTTATCATGCACACATTCACCCTTGAGATTCATTAACCCTTTGACCTCCATTTTCCATTAGATCTAGATGCTTGATTAAATTCCAACCATTAATCTATTAGGACCCACCATTTAAAATCTAAAGGCTAGTTTATGACCCTAAAAATGATGTCCTCACTCTCAACAAATGGCATTCATATGACCATCATTAACGATTGTGCAACCATCAAATTTAATCTCAATAGGATTTGTCTTACCTTGTCTTTAAAGTTTATGCCCCACTAATAATCATTTTAAATCCTACAAAATATGATTGGAATCCCACCAACTATCAAATTGAAGCACAGAGAGATTTTTTCTCTAGCTTAAAATTTGACATTAGCGTGAATGTCTAAAATTGTAGGTCCATCTTGACTAACTTTGAAGGCTTATATCTTGAAGTATAAGGATCATGGAGGCACAAAACTTTTAAGAGATGTTATTAAAACCAAAAATAACAAACCCATTTGATCCACTAGTCTTGGGAGTTTTCCAAGTGAAGATATTAAATGCATAAGTTGACTAGTCCATTTGATCGTCCATGACATCTTAGCTCAAAAATGGCTATGGAAACTTGGAAAAAATAATTGAGTAAAAATGGCTATGGAAACCTATAACTTAGCATGTATGATCTAGGGACCAAGATGAATAGAGCCATGTGACCACTTTCCCTTAAAACTTTCACATGTGTGAGATATGGGCTTGTCAAGATGCTCACTTGGCTATGTTTGAACTTCTTTAAAAATGGCTAAGTATGGAAAAATAGCAAAAATTCACTAGGAGGCAAAATTTGGATCTCCATAAATTTTGATGTAATTTGGTGGAGGACTTGAAACTTGGCATAAAACTAAACAAACCCATATGACCAATTTTCCTTGACTCATCCACACATGTGAGATATAGCATCAGCAAATTGCCCACTTGAAATTTCTGCCACTAGATCCCAAATTCATAGATGAACATAATGAAGAACCAAATGGATTAATTGCATTTCCATAATTAACCCAATCACTTTTGACATCTCATAGGGTCTCTTTGCAACTTTAGACATGCCCCTTAAAAATTGACAATATACACTTTTAAGCAAGCTCAAAGTGTTTTCAAAATCTTTGAACTCTGTAAGATCCCTTTCGTCCATTAATTCATCTAGAAATGTTATCCAAGCCTTGTTTCATACTTGATCCTCATGAAACTACACTACATTCAAGCAAGTTTGGTGTGTGGGCCAAAAATTACCAACATCTTTGGTGACTCATAGGAAAGCATGCATGTTATGCTATAAGAACCCAGACCATTTATCTTATCTAGTCTATTGGGCATGGATTCATTAGCTTATGATTGACTAGGCTGACCCTTTTCTAAAACCTCTCTTGAAGCAAAGGGATTGAAAGAAACAAGACAAAACAAAGAAATCAAAACAAGTGCATGTAGGCACTTGAAGGAAAGAAAGAGAATCTAACCTATTAAATAAAAGTGTAGGAAGGCACTTAGAGAAAAGCATAAAAATTACTCTAATATATACAAGACCTTTTCAACACTGATTCTCCTGGATCAAAAGGAAAACTCTTGAAGTCACCTTTATATGATGAGCTAAGATGTGAAACCAGTTACTTTCTAGACCTTTGCTTTGTTGAACTCAGTTAATTCATGATTTCCAATCCTTTTGGCATGCTCTCAAAAAAATTAAGTGGGATAAATATGTCTCCAATCCAACATATTCTTCTTCTAGTTCAAGACTTGATTGGTGTTGGACTATAGGATCACTTGAAACCTTACTGCCTGATGTCACTTTTATACATGAAGGATGACAATTTTATTCAAATCAAAATATCTCTTATTCCTCCCAAGATTCAACTTATTATAAATTACTTGGGGCAATGCCAACCTTGAAATCACCCTTGCTATGCTCTTGAGGGATGATAGGCTCATGTTTGGCTACAACCTACTCAGCTATTTCATAGTTACCTCTGTACTTTTCAAGAATTAATCCATGACAATTATATCAATCTCCTTCTTCCATGAATAATGGAAGCTCATCTACCCATTCCAAGATCCATTCATCATGTCTCTCTTCTGAGAAACTTGACTTGTCTTCTTCTGGGAGGCTACCAATCTCTACAACTTCATGTTGATGTTCACCTTCATGTGATAAATAGATCACATGCTTGCTAATCAAGTCTATTTATTTCATGAAACCATGGTGCAACTACTACCATATTTGATCATGATCTTATATTTCACCTCTGTCTATCACATTAGTTTGCACCCTATATTAAGACAATCTCTCTCATCAACTTTGAAGATAGATATGTTCCCATCTTGAAAAAGATGAGTACTAAGAAATATTTCCTCATCATATAGGCTGGAAACATTATTTTCATAGCCTTCTTGAGGCTTTCTAATAGCTACAAGTTCCCCATCTATCATCCATAGAATAGACTTCTTTTCATAAAGGGAGACGGTGGGAGGTTAAGAGACTTCATGGATACCTCCAATAAGAAGGGTAGATGAAGGACTTGAGATACTTGAGATTTCTTTTGACTTTACCTCATAACACTTCTATTTATCTCAAATTTGGATAGGTATTAGAGAAGTTTCCCCTAATATGGGTTCCTTTTTGAGAAACGGCAAGGTAGAAAGTTGATGGATAGGCTCATGGTTTTGAGGTGGAGGATGATATGTGATGGGTTAATAATGAGTTGGAGATGGAGATTGAATTATGATGGATGGTTCAAGGATGGATGGGGGCCTCCTTGCAATGTGGAACCTTGAGAAAGGTTGACTCATGAAGAAACTCTTGTAGGGAAAGCAAATTGAATTGAGAAATGGAAGGAACATCTTCTTGATCAATGATAGCTTGAGCTCTTTCCTCCTCACTTGTTCTCCTCAAGATGGGTTCCTTCTCAAGGGAGGGCAGGATAGAAGGTTGAGGTTTCTTTGATTGGTTTTCTTAGTTTTCCCACCTCACTAATCTATCCATCCACCATTGTATTAAAGTCTTCATTTCATATAAATCACCATTGATAGCACCATATTGGACTTCTTCTCCAACAAACATCCACTTACTTATCAACATTGTAACTGACCTCCTCATCCTCTCTATGAGATGGAAAGGGACCACATCAAGCTCTATCTCCCATTTTCTCATAACCTCTTCTGATTTTATCTTATTTGGCTTGTATGCCGACAAAGATGTGGTAGCAGAAACATAGTTTTGACAAGGTTGGCTCGAGGGGGAAGTAGGTTGATATGAATGATATATAGGTTCATTATAGGGGTCATAGGAAAGATTAGATTATTGGTAAGGGTCATAATAAGGTTGGTAGGCTTCATTTGGTTTATGGTATATCTCACCAACTTGATTAGGATAGGATTATGCCCTAAACCTAGCCATAAAGACTCATAATAGAGACCAGGTACAAA
This sequence comes from Torreya grandis, assembly GCA_037957365.1. NCBI lineage: Eukaryota > Viridiplantae > Streptophyta > Pinopsida > Cupressales > Taxaceae > Torreya > Torreya grandis. The sequence goes on from JARHVA010003228.1 coordinate 799,870, forward strand.
AAAGAACTTGCTTGAAGGCTTACCTAGACTGCTATAACTATTTGAAAACTACTCAGAGTCATCATTGATGTTTGTAAAATTCCTCCAAATGTTTATATGTATAAGGACAACATCAAAAATCCTTCCATTGCTTTGGACCTTGGTCTCACTAGGCGTGCCAGAACTATTATGACTCAAATTTACACCCTTTGGAAGAGGGTTCTTTAGGCCCTTTCCAAATTGAGCAGAACTATGGGAATAACCCAAGGCCATGGGTCACAAATGATGGGGTTGAACCTCCAAAGTAAGCTAGATTACTCTTGATTCTCACCTAAACTACTGCTAGACTAATGCTTTGTAGGGAAAAGGGTTAGAAAGAGAATCAAGGCTCCCAAGAAGGCTAAAAGGGTGATGTACCAAAGTTAAATGGACACTTGTATAAGCTTGAACACACATTGGATTAGACAAAGATAACTATGGCTTACTCAATCTCACAATCTCACTAATTGCATAAATATTTCATGAAAGAGGTTCCAAATAGAAAACTAATCGAGACCTGTAAATTAGCCTGAAAACACCTTCAAAGAGGTAAATAGAAGGAAAAAAAATTTTGAATAATCTCTCTCACAAATTTACCATACATAAACATGCTAAATATTGATTAAAAATAAGAGACAAGCAAAGAGTTGGTCCCATACTTCAAAAGTTAGTTGTTACAATATTTTGACAGGGTTTAACCTTATCAAAGGAGCACACTTTTGTAAGAGTCTTAATGAGTATCCTTGTCTCAAAAAATAAAATGCTAAATTCTAAAAGCTGAGAACCCCCTCAATGGGAATGAGACCAGGATATATAGGAGAAGAGTGACTGAAATAAAGGATGTGTAAGCATGTTATTAGAAAAAGAACACTTGTCATGGGTCAATAATTGAACTTGAGACACCACCTTTGCATTTTAGCTAATGAAAACCTTGTTTCTTATTTGATTAATCAAGATACTTCCCATGTTTTGTTGAGTGAAAAAGTTCTCAAAGGTTTTAAGGACACATTAAATGCTCCTAATTATAGTTCCCATCATTGGACCCTTGCTTTGATCCTTCATGCCATCTCTCACATGAGGTCAAAACCTCATGATCATGGATCTGATAAAATCATGGCGTCATGCTTTTTTGGTGGTTGCTTGTCAAGATTATGGCCATGCTAAAGAATGAAAACCCTTTGCATTAGTCATTTATCTACTTCACTTTCATATCTAAATTATAGGTCCCACCTATAGGTGGAAAACCAATCTAAGGACATTGGTTTTCCTATAGTTATCTATATTAAAATAGACATATAGACCATATAGCACCTTTTGGATCCTACTTTATTTTTGCAAGAGTCAGGAATTCATTATACACATATCCTTCTTTAACTCAATGAATGAACCCTATAAGCTCTAAATTATCAAACCAAAGATAAATATTATCTCTAATGATGGTCCCTTAGTATTCTTTATACTCTACTACATTAGTTAGACCACTATGTGGTGTTTGAACTAGCTCTAATGGCATCAGGAAGACCCTACAAAACCCTATGTTCATGATCAAAAATATTTTCTCAACCTCTATCAAGAAACTTGGGCTTGTCTTTAATCTGATTGGTTGTCAAAACTAACTTGGCTCATTAAAATGTTGACTCAACTCACTCCATCAATTTCAATCAGTATGAAAGTTTGTGGATTATTGATATTTTACCCATTGAATGCATCCTTGACACTTGTCATACACACATTCACCCTTGGGATTCACTGACCCTTTGACCTCTGCTCATTATTAGATCTAGATTCTTAATCAAACACCAACCTTTGATCTATAGGGAACCACCCTTTGAAAGCCAATGGTTAGTTCAAGACCCTAAAATTGACCTCCTCACTCCTGTCAAATGACATTCATGTGACCATCATTAATAGTTGTGTGACCATCAAATTTAAGGTTGATAGGATTTATCTTGCCCTATATTTATAGTTGATGTCTCACCAACCGTCATTTTATGTCCTACAAAACATGATTGATGTCCCGTAGATTGTCAAATTTAAGCACAGATAGATTTTTGACTAAGCTTAAAATTTGATGTTAACACGAATGTCTTAAGTTGTAGGTCCATTTTGACTAACTTTGAAGGCTTATATCTTAAAGTGTGAGGATCATGGAGGCACCAAACTTTTAGGAGATGTTCTTGAGACCAAAAAGAATAAACCCATTTTCTACTGGTCCTAAGAGCTTTATGGGTGAAGATATTAGATGCACAATTTGACTGGTCTATTTGATCTTTCAAGACGTCTTGGCTCAAAAATGGCTATGGAAACTTGGTGAAATCTGATTGAAGAGCCAGCTTTGATCATGCATAACTCCATTTTTGCTTTGGAAGAGGACCTCTAACTTAGCAAATATGATATAGGGACCAAGTTGGACAAACCCATGTGACCACTTTCCCCTGCAACTACCACACGTGTGAGATATGGGCTTGTCAAGATGCTCACTTGGCTCTATTTGAACTTCTTTGAAAATGGCAAGTATGGAAAAATAGTAGAGATTAGCTAAGTGGCCAAATTTTGATCTCCATAAATTTTGATGTGCTTTAGAAAATGACCTAAAACTTGGCACATATAAACTTGGCACAAAAGTGAACAAACCCATATGACCAATTTTCCTTGACTCATCCACACGTATGAGATATAACATTAACAAAATACCCACTTGGCATTTTTGCCTCTAGACCCAAGATGCCTAGATGAACATAATGAAGAACCAGATGGATTATTTGCATTTCCATATTTAATCCAATCACTTTTGAAATAACATAAGTTATGTTTGCAACTATAGACTTACCCCTTAGAAATTGGCAAGATACACTTTTTAGAAAGCTCAAAGTGTTTTCAAAAGCTCTAAACTCTGTAAGATCCCTTTAGTCTATTAACTCATCCAAAAATAATATCCAAGACTTGCCCCATAATTGATCCTTAGGAAACTACACTGCATTTAGGGAAGTTGGGTATGTGGTCCAAAAATGGCCAACAAGAGGTAAGGATGAATAAACTGAGAGAATTGGAGGAAAAAAGAGATGATGCCATGCATATCATGTGGTCAAACCAATATCAAGTCAACAAATCCTTTAAAAAAAGAGATTCATCAAAGACATCTTAACAAGGAAACATAGTACTCAAATGGGATGAAGAACATGTTAAACTAGGTAAGCACTCCAAATTTGATATCCTTTGGAGTGGCCCTTATGTTATCACTGATTGTAAGGAAAGCAATACTTTCTAATTATTCAAACTGAGTGGAGAGGAATTTCCTATTCCTATGAATGGGATATTCCTCAAGTACTATTATTAGGATATTCACTCCTTTGTACATAATCATAGTTTCATTCCTCTAAGTCCACAAGTTGCACGTGCTTTGTTAGTTGTTGTTTTGCTTCAGTAGTCAGTTGTTTTTAGTTTTGTGTCTATTTATTTTTTACCTCAGAGTCTGTAAGTTTTTCTACTTTTTGAGTATAGTCCAAGATCTAATATAGTCTAGAGATTGAATTTTCTTGACCAACAGGATGGTCAACCCCTGTTAATTTCAAGAAATGTTGGTAATTTGTCCTGTCAAGGCTAAATACCAATCCGTACAATTCAAAAGTTTTCTTGGTATTATTGAGCCTATTCAAAGTGGTTTAAAAATATGTATTTTGGTCTAAAAGGAAGATTTTTGGTCTTTCAATTTAAAAATTTGTGTTTAAAATGTCATTAAACATTCAAATTACATTCAAACACATTCATATATGAATTTTTCCTTAGTCCAAAGTTTCAAAAGCTAAAAGGCATTTTGATGCAAATCTAAGTCAAAAGGGGTCTATTTTCAGCTCATGCATGCCAAATTTGGCCTTATAATCATGTAAATGGATCAATTTTTTTTTGAATGCTAAACGACTCGTGATACTTCTATTATCATCTAATTGTGGTGGTGGAAGCTTTAGTTTTCAATAAAAGTCAAAGAAAAGGTTATTTTCATTCATATTTCAAAGAATAGTATGGACTTGTATGGAATTCTATACAAATGAATTCTAAATCAGGAAAAAGATAGGCATGAAATATGTTCATGACTCTTGCAAAAATAAAGTGGGATCCAAAAGGTGCTATATGGTCTATATGTCTATTTTAATATAGATAAATATAGGAAAACCAATGTCTTTAGATTGGTTTTCCACCTATAGGTGGGACCTTTAATCTAGATATGAAAGTGAAGTAGATAAATGTCTAATGCAAAGGGTTTTCATTCTTTAGCATGGCCATAATCTTGACAAGCAACCACCAAAAAAGCATGAAGCCATGATTCGATCAGATCCATGATCATGAGGTTTTGACCTCAAGTGAGATGGCATAAAGGATCAAAGAAAAGGTCCAATGATGGGAACTATAATTAGGAGCATTTAATGTGTCCGTACAATTCAAAAGTTTTCTTGGTATTATTGAGCCCATTCAAAGTGGTTTAAAAATATGTATTTTGGTCTAAAAGGAAGATTTTTGGTCTTTAAATTTTAAAATTTGTGTTTAAAATGTCATTAAATATTCAAACACATTCATATATGAATTTTTCCTTAGTCTAAAGTTTCAGAAGCTAAAAGGTTTTTTGATGCAAATCTAAGTCAAAAGGGGTCTATTTTCAGCTCATGCATGCCAAATTTGGCCTCAAAAGCATGTAAATGGATCAAATTTTTTTTGAATGCTAAACAACTCATGATACTTCTATTATCATCTAATTGTGGTGGTGGAAGCTTTAGTTTTCAATAAAAGGCAAAGAAAAGGTTATTTTCATTCATATTTCAAAGAATAGTATGGACTTGTATGGAATTCTATACAAATGAATTCTAAATCAGGAAAAAGATAGGCATGAAATATGTTCATGAAGAATTTTAGGGTATTTGGAGGCAAAACAGTCTCAAAATTGTTCACCTCTAATCAAGTGGCTTATTTAAACATAGAGATAAGATTTCAGGTTTGCAATTGGTATGATTTGGAGAGAGAAGGTACATGTCTAATTTTTGGTAAAATAAAGTAGACTCAAATGTCTTCCTACTAGATGAAGTGATTTTTAAATTGGTCTCTTCTCCCTCATGAATCATCCATTTAAAATTAGGCTTAATTTTATAGTTTTGCATCCATGAAGGCAACCTATTTTCTGCAAATTTTCCTCATCAAGGAATCATTTCAAGGAAATTCAAGTTTTTAAAGATTCTTTGTAACATAATCCTCCTTCCCATGGCCTCATTTATACATTTTCCACATATCTAAAGGTTAAACAAATCTCACAAAGACAAGATGTGTAATTTGTAGTTTGGCATGCTTCTAAAGAGGAATTGTGCAGTTTAGGAGAGAGAAGGTTTTCAAGATTTCTTGGTTTCCTCTATGGCATGGATTTCCTTCATGTTATCATGTTTATAAACAAAATTTCTCAAGAAATTATCCAATGATTCATGGCTCAGCCCATCATTATGTTTTCAAGCATCTCCAAGGAGTCCCAATTTAGCATTGTTTAAGGAAAATTAGCATATTTTAAGGTTTTTACAAAAACCTATGTTTCATTTTTAGCCTATTATCCTTGTCCAAAGGCATCCAAATTGATATGGTTTGAGGGTGATATGTTCATGTTTGCATATGACTCTTTGTGTTGGTCTTGACATGCTTCTTCATACTCCTTTTCACCTTCATTTCATTCATCTTCATCCTCATTATCATACATTACCTTTACCCTATGGTTTGGCTTCTTTTCCACCTTCATTCAGGTGTCCTCATCCCCCATTCATGTCATCACTCCTTCCATCCATCTCCACACCATGAATCCATCACAATGAGAATTCAAGACATATAAAATCCATCATGGATGTGAATTAAGGTATGTAGACATTGATATTTGGCACCATTTCATGAGTCTCCACCTATAGCAAGGAAGGAACACAGTCATGGTTTTCCATGAAGAACACAAGCTAAAGAATGACATGGAATATTTATTCATAATGGTCTATACAAAAATGACCTCATAAATCATAATAAGGGAGAGGAACAAAAATTAAATCATGTTTTGGGCTTTCTTAAGGTCACATATAGCCATTATCTATACAAATGGTACAAATATGACCACCTACAATTGATAAATGACTCAGTCCTTATGATTTTGGCAAGACATCAAGGCATGGATCAGGTTGGGAAATAAATAAAAGGTTTCTCAATCCTAACATGATTCCATTTGTGTCATAAATTTCATAAGGCAACCATGTACTTGCATATGAGATAGAAAAATGCACCTACATACATGTTTTGGGTCAAAACTTGTAGTTGGTCAAGGTCTTGGAAACCTTAAGGTTTGTCATAGTGGAAATAAGGATTTCCATATGAGGATAGTTAAATTCACTAAGGTGGATTAATAAAAACATAAGATCAAGGTTTTCAAGGGCTTAAGAAGAGGAAATGGACCTACAGCCAACTAAAGAAAATCTATAGGCCACAAAGGATAGTCAAGTATATTCTAAGGAGTTTTGTCTTGAAGAAGAGGTATAGAGTCATAAGAACATAGTGTTGAAGGGTGTTATTTATAGGCTTTTCTCAAGGAACCAAAAATAATGATGAAACTCATATTCGGTCATAAATCTCTGGTAAAAGGCACCTACAAGCTTGTACTCAGGAGAAACCTATAGTTTGTAAGGGTTTTGGTCATTAAGGGACTTATCAAGGTGTTTAAAGAACATAAAGCACTACCAAGTGCCTAAATGATATGAGGTTTAGTTAACCTAAATAACTAGCTTAAAGGACATATAAGTCTAATTCAAGAAACATCAAGAATGAGCTAGAAGATACCTACAGTCAGCCCAATTCAACAACCTACAACCAAGTAGGTGAGCATGCCAAATGGAGACCTTCAAGAGGGTATAGATCACTTCAAGGAGAGTGTGGGTTTGAATACATCATTGTGGAATAGATCAACTCATAATCACATTATGTATGGTCATGACTCCCATAGCATCACCACTCCACAACCCCTAGTCTATACCAACTATAATCAAAGTACAGTCAAGTAGCTAAAGAGAGGTATGTGTTCAAAAGAAGGGATAGTGGTGTATAGAAGTGTTGATGATTCAAAATAGAAAGTTATATGTAGGATAAATTTAATAAAAAATGGAGGGACTCTAAGTATTATCCTATAGTCAATAATATAGTCAAAAGTACACCTGCAGTTGTGCTTAAACACAGTAATATATTCAAGTTGGCAAGGGTATTTTCAAACATAGTGGTTTTTAGGGAGGTGAAATTCATGAAGAGGATATCATCATCAAGTAATAAATGATAGTTTCAAAACTCAAGGATAGTGATATAGTCAAAAATCACCTCATTAAACCACCATATACAGTCAAAGTATAGTCAAGGTTAACAATGCATACCTACAACCATACACAACCACCAAACATAGTCATAAGGAGTTTCCTTGGGTAAAATGGCTAGTAGAAGGTTTCATGAAGTATTTAGGGATCATAAGGGAAAATCATAGTGTGAGGTAGATCTAATAAAGAATAAAAGTGTTTCCAACACTTGGACACCCTCAACCACCCCAAAAAGATCACCTACAATAGGATTATAAAGCCCTAGAATTCTATTAACTCCTCACTAAGACTAGGACTAAAGGAAGATTGTATGCTTCAAGGATCAAGTGAGGTTAATGTATAGTTTCAAATAGATATGAATTCATCTAAAATATCATGATAAATGGTGATCTAAGGAAATTTATAGTCATTGAACTTTTATCAAACCCTATAGTCATGAGAATACAATCATTCTTCTAGTCTAGTTCATGTGAATTGAGGGTTAGTGGTCTCTATAGGAAATATATAATTCAAAGAAGATGTCAAGGTAGTGATTATGATAATATTAATAGGTCATTGATATCCAAGTACTATCTATAGTGAGGGTCAATAAGACACTCACCTATAGCTCATAGGCATGGCATTCCTTACAAGCATAGTCATATGAGCAAATATGTATACAAGACCTCTCAAATCAAGAAGTGGACATATAAAGATATCTCAGGTAAATTAAATGACAATTTTTCATCCCCATATTATTCAAAACCACCAAGATGTTTCCAATGCATAAGAATGATAGTACATAGCCAAGTGTATGGAATATGATAGTGTGAAGTTAAGAAAGCATTGTTTGAGGTCAAAACATGCTAGAAAAAGCGTGAGAGATGGTTTAAAGTTGGTGAATAGGACTATTAATAACTAAATGAGTATAAATTTAATATTAAAATCTTCCATTTTACATGAATTCAACCCCCTCATACATCAACACGGTCAAATGCATGCTCATTCAACACAGAGGACATTTTTAGAGAGATTTATGTCTTTTAGGCACCTACAGGTGGAATCAAGAATTTAAAATTGGTTCACATAATAATCATGACTATAATAGGATTCCATATCATTATCAATACCATTTCATAACTATAAGTGCCCACTCTTTTGACACAATCCCCTACTAGTCTCAAAACAGTCATGACGGAGCTAGAGGAGGTTCTTATGGGTTTCAAGGTGCAATAGATGTTTCTAAGTTCATTAAAAAAATTGAAAAGCATGAATATTTTTATTAAATATTCATACATATTTTTAGAAGTGATAAAAATACCTAATCTAAGCAAGCTATGCGCAAGTACAATGAAGCAAACAAACAAGCTTATGGCTCTTTAAAGACTTTTACTTGTTTTGAGACTTGTATAAGATATATGCCACTTGAATAAAGTTTTATAAGATAATTTCTCAATGATATCAAATTTTTATATCTCAATGAAGATGGCAATATAGGCAGACTCAAAGATCCTGGGTCACACAGGCCATGCATGCAAGAAACCCCATAAGTAGCCTTAAGAGGCATGAAGATAAGTACAACTTGGGTAGTAAAGATAAGTCATGTGGATGGTAAAAAACATGTAAACATTTTTTTTTAGCCCCTATATCATCCTATAGGTGATAAAGAACACAAAACTCAATTTTAGGCCAAAACTCAGTTTTAAGCCTGAAAGGCCTATAACACCAAAAGGCATCTTCAAGCCATATCAAGCAATATGACACTTTAAAAATGGTTTGATGACATGGTAAAGTTTATATGATGATTATTTCAATTATTTATAATCAATGGAGGATTCAATTTCATCCATATGGAGAAATTCAAATTTTGTAGTTTTGGACACCCATTCAAGCCCCCTGATCAAATGCTCGTATCTTTCACCACATAAAGAGTTTGGAAAAATTATCTTATAATTATTTTATGATCCTTATGAAATAATAATTAATTAAAAATTGAGTTTGGTTGAGTGTATGTGTTATATGAACAATCGCTAAGAGCTTAAGCATGTCTAGAATGCTTGTAAACCCTACAGGTAAATTTATTTACGTAGGTATTTTTTCATACATTTTTCATGGGAACAAAATATTATCTAAGAATTTTAGGGGATATGTATAATATATATTCATGGTAATAAGTTTAGGTTTGAAGATCTATGCTTTATGAACCATTGTTAAGAAGGTTCAGCTCTAAAACCCTCTTAAACCCTCATAGTGACCAGTTTTAAGAAAAAATGATTTTATTTCGATCAAAACTTCATGGATAAACCTAAAAATAATTAAAAAATCAATTACACTCAAATAGGGTCCAAGAAATAATATTTTTTTCTATAGAATTATACAGATCATGGCAAAAAATAGGCTTTTGAGAGAAAAAGCATAAAAGATGAGGCACAAGGCAATTTACATGAAATCCATTTCATGGAGGTTGAATCATGAGACTTGTTATTCATCCTAAAATAATCATTTGTTCATAAATATTCTTTGACGTGACCTTACCATCTCATTCAAAATAGCCACTCTATAGGAAAATGAGGCAGAATTGACCTAGTCAACCATGGTGACTGGGTTGTAAGAGTTTATTCATCAAGATCACCTATCTCATGGTGTGATGAGTTGTTACATTTCTAATAATAATTTTATTTTAAGGTTTCATGGTTTTAAAAAGTAGCCTACTAGGCCTATATGATCAAACAATCAAAGAGGAAATTAGCATTGAATAACTATCAAGGAGTTTATATGGAGTTTCCAGGCCACTTATATGTTTTTAAAGAGGATATATTATGCACTTTAAAGTATACAAGTTCCATTCCATGCAAATAAGGGCTTAGTGGAATTTAGATTATCTTAAGGACCAATCACTTCAGTTGACTAGTCAACTAGCATCATGCATTCTTAATGGTTTCCATGTAAAGGAAGGACATTCACATATTTTTAACTCGCTTCAAGCAGATTTATCCACCAAATTATTTCATATCATTCATGTAAAGGGAGTTTGGAAAATCAAAGATGGGCCCACATTTCCTTTTCGATGCTAAAGAGAAGATCATGCAAAGACATTCAACATGAAGATTGATCTAAAACTAAAAATTTTTGGTTGAAAAATATTTCAAGAACATAAAAAAATAACACAGTAACAATGAATTCTCTGAGAAGAGATGTTTCATTACTCATGATCATAATACAACTATATGCTTATCTCTGGGAAGAGATGTATGATTTCCATTTTAGGTTACATCTTCATTTATACACATTTTGAAAGTAAGGGGAGGATGTGGAAGGTCACCAATCTCAAGGGAGATGAATTGGTTTGACTTCCATGATTTAAAACAATATAGAATTTAAGGAATTACTATTTTTATAAACTTACTAATTTTAGACTACACTACTAAAAATGAAATTGAGGGCACTTCCATTGGGTTTTTAGGGGTCAAAATCCATTAATAAAATATCCATGCCATCTCATCGTGTTTTCCTCATTCTTAGATTTCCAAAAGTTCAAACGATGAGTCAATTGGAGATATGTGTTAGATACCCAACCAAAAGCTCTGATACCACTTGTTGGGAAATAACGGAAGCACACAATTGATTACCAAGCCACTTAACTTGCAGAAATTAACCAGAATACACAAGTAACTAAAATTCAGAAATAACACTGAATATGAGAGACAATACACAACTTGTATTAAAACTCTTCCAGAAGGAAATACAACAAAGAATATTGCCACAGTTCTTCTTCCTTACACACCTCTAGGGCATAAACAGTAAATCTTCCCTCAAAGCTCTCTCTCTCTTACGGTCCCAACACACAACTCAAACACAGAGTTGGTGTTCACCTCCAACCAGCCAGTATCCACTACTGCCAGTACCCAAGTGCTCCACGCACTCCACAAGTACACAATCATACTTCAAGTAGATCTCCCCTAAATTGCAACAACTTGCAACCCAACTGATCTCACTTATGGAAGGATCTACCTTGCCTTCCTCTTTGCTCTCTTTTTGAGTACACACTGTACTCCAAGTAGATCCTGCCTGATCTTGCTCCCTGTTGTGTTACCGTCCTCCCTGATCTTGCACACCTGCAAATCAATCTGGTTCTGCACACCTGTAAACCTAGATCATGCACACACATACACCTGCAGATCAATGATCTTACTTACCCATGTAGATCTCCAAAAGTAGCCATGCACACCTGCTGACCAAGATCCTACACACTTGAAGAATCCTGCTGATTCTCCAAAACCAGCACCCACCTTGGTACTGTTGTGGAACTAAGAGGAACACCCTTGCTCACCTCACACATAGAAGGAGCTAACTTTGCTCAATTCAAACTAGAACACTTTACAATACAACCCATGAGTATCTTAAATAGATCTCATGTAAACAATAATTAGACACCTAATTACAATAATTAGATCCACAGCTTCTAGTCTAAATTTGGCTCTTGACATGCAAACACTTGGTTCATTAACTAACTGCCCATAAAACTTACAATCCTAAACCGCACAGGCGATCGACGTCTGTCCCTCTCTACCTGGAGGTGACCGATGCCGGCCGATAACTGACTGACATCAATTGCCATTCCTGTCTAATCCTACCGACATCAGTTGGCCTGACCGACGCTGATGTCTGTGACACTTAGCAACTTCTCTGCAACCTCCTCCTCTGTTTGCATTAGTGAAGCTTTTAGCTCCACAACCTAACAATCTCCCACTTGGAGATAAATAGCTACATTGTACCTGTACATGTACCCCATCTAATCTATTTCCTAGCTTGTATCCCTCTTCAAGATCAACCTTGAAGACCACCCACCACACAACCTGTGGTGCACCTCCTGTCATCGTAGTACCCTACCACATTCGAACCTACAAACCCATGTAGTGAAGTCCTGACCCTGCATAGCATGAATCCCTACTGCTAGTCCCTCTCAAATACCTGAGAACCCACTTCCTCGAATTGGCTCCTAACTCTCTGATAGCACCCACTGCTTGGGCAAACTCAGGCCTATACCAGACCTGATGTGATTTTAGACACTGAACTGTCTAGCGCTTAGTGTGCTCTGATTCTACATCCTAAACCTCGCCAACACCTGATTCACATTAGCTCTCACTGGAGACAAAATCACCCTGTGATCTTCCATGTCTCTCATGCCAAAGAATTTTGTTGCTCCAAATTCTTCATGACATGCAACTGAACTAACATTACCCTTAGCTCAGCAAAACCCTATATGTCTGAACCTGCACCAAGCTAATCCTCCACATACAATAACAGGATAATGTTGTGACCATCATCCACCTGGTAAGACAACCATAATGGCTCTACTGACATTGACTAAAGCCCTGCTTTGTCATCCACCTAGTACCACCTGTCAGCACTATACCACTATCCTATAGCTTCCTTAAGACCATATGACCTAGTCTTCCGTCTCACGTGTCTGTTCTCTATATTCTTCAACTAAGGTATCCATTCGTCTCTATGCTTTCATACCAGCTGGCAACCCTACCAAATCTCCCGTTTGGTTCGGCATCATATTCCTGCCATGCTCCCAATGTTTCCTGGATCCTTCCTACTCTACAGTCAGTAACTAGTATAAAGAAGAGGAATAATGAATTTGAGGCTTACTTACCACCTTCAGTCCTCCATATGGGCATTTAAGACTCCTTGACAGCTTGTTGTCCACCCAAAATTCGTTACAGTGATCGATCTCGGTCACCACACAGTCTGCATCCAACCGACATTGGTACCATGCATTTGTCCTGACTATCGACCCTATCGACATTGGTGTCTCCTATTGCCGATGTCGGTCCTCCTGACCGACGTCGGTCTTACCCTACCTGACATCACCAGCTTCGGTCTACACATGACCAACATCGGCACCTGTCTGTTCGATGCCAATTCCCCTTGACCAAAACCGGTACCTATGTTCACCTGTGAGTGATGACTTTTTACCTGCGAGCTCCTTTGAATCAAAACCCATGTCCAAACTGTCCTGCTCAGAAGTATCCAACCCCATCCACTGAACTCTATCCGTCATCTCCTCCAAGAACACCAAGGCTTTCTAGTTCTTAAGTCTATCAAACACATCTGTCTTCCACTTAAGAACATGCATCTCCTTCTTGCTCATGTGACCAAGCCTACAAAGCCACGTCTCTGCAACAAAAGAAGAATCAGTAATATAAGTAAGTAGATAAAGAGTACCTGCTTTCTTACCACCAGCTAATTCAAGTGCATCCGTTGTGAGAGTTCTTGTGCATCTCTCATCACCCAACTTTCTTGAAGAAATTAGCCACATCTCCAAGCCTGGGACCTGCATGACCTCCTTCAACACCCATGTGTTGGCCGCCTGCAATTTCAGCTTCACTTCCCCTTTGCCAATTCTTTAGCAAGGCACACCAGCCCCTAAATAAATCTTTCTAAAGTCTCCAAAGACCTTACCATGAAAAGATACTCTATTTCGGACTGCATGGAAAGAAGCAACAAAATCTATAAAACAAGATTCTACTTTATCCAAGAAACATATCAAAGCATCCTGTGCCACATCACCTGTAACATCTGCTTCTTCAGTTCCTTCATGCTGATCTTTCATAAACCAATAATATTTCTTTACCTGCTCTTTCTTTCCATAGGACCGTAACTGACCATTCATGCTTTTCAATTCCTCCATTCTTAGCTTACTTTCTTCTGTCATTGCTCTACTCCCACTCAATCAAAAACCCCTGAGAGTGACCTGTAACCAAACACAAAACCTACTCCCTGCAACCTTAGCTCTGATACCACTTGTTAGATACCCAACCAAAAGCTTTGATACCACTTGTTGGGAAATAACAGAAGCACACAATTGATTACCAAGCAACTTAACATGCAGAAATTAACTAGAATACACAAGTAACTAGAATTCAAAAATAACACAAAATATGAGAGACAATACACAACTTGTATTAAAACTCTTCCAGAAGGAAATACAAGAAAGAAGATTGCCACAGTTCTTCTTCCTTACACACCTCTAGGGCTCCCACACCTCTAGGGCATAAACAGTAAATCTTCCCTCAAAGCTCTCTCTCTTATGGTCCCAACACACAACTCAAACACAGAGTTGGTGTTCACCTCCAACCAGCCAGTATCCACTACTTCCAGTACCCAAGTGCTCCACGCACTCCACAAGTACACAATCATACTTCAAGTAGATCTCCCCTGAATTGTAACAACCTGCAACCCAACTGATCTCACTTATGGAAGGATCTACCTTGCCTTCCTCTTTGCTCTCTTTCTAAGTACACACTGTACTCCAAGTAGATCCTGCCTGATCTTGCTCCCTGTTGTGTTGCTGTCCTCCCTAATCTTGCACACCTACAAATCAATCTAGTTCTGCACACCTGCAAACCTAGATCATACACACACATAAACCTACAGATCAATGATCTTACTTACCCATGTAAATATCCAAAAGTAGCCATGCACACCTATTGACCAAGATCCTACACACTTGAAGAATCCTGTTGATTCTCCAAAACCAGCACCCACCTTGGTACTGTTGTGGAACTAGGAGGAACACCCTTGCTCACCTCACACACAAAAGGAGCTAAATTTGCTCAACTCAAACTAGAACACTTTACAATACAACCCATGAGTATCTTAAATAGATCTCATGCAAACAATAATTAGACACCTAATTACAATAATTAGATCTATAGCTTCTAGTCTAAATTTGGCTCTTAACATGCAAACACTTGGTTCGTTAACTAACTACCCATAAAACTTGTAGTTTTGAACTGCACAGGCGACTGACGTCGGTCCCTGTCTGCCTGGAGGTGACCGACGCCGGCCGATAACTGACTAACATCAGTTGCTCTTCCTGTCTAATCTTGCCGACGTCGGTTGGCCTGACCGACACCGGTGTCTGTGACACTTAGCAACTTCTCTGCAACCTCCTCCTCTGTTTGCATTAGTGATGCTTTTAGCTCCATAACCTAACATTATGGTGCAAAAGTTATGGATCCCAGAAGTTTTATCATCAATTAGGGTAGAACCGTCACCTGAATTGTCGTCTAAATTATTGCCAAAATCATTCCTCCCTCATTGAGAAGAAATGATCCCCATTAAGTCAATATTCCTCATTAGGTGTGGTAGTTATGTCTTAATTTGATTCTCTATGAGCCACTCACCTTGGTGGCTAAGCTAGCTGCTTTTGACCACCCAATAAAGTGGAATAGAGCGTCCTCTTGTCGTCTTCATCTAAGTGTCCACAATATGATCCTCCTCCACTAGAGAAAAACTCTGTGGATCAAGATCATCAATGTCTATTTATTCTTCTATGACTAAAGTGTCAAACAGAGGTGGGTGATATAGTTTGAGGAGCTCCATGTTGAATATTGGATGCAGACCAAGGTAGGCTGGTAGGTTCAACTCAAAAGCATTTTCTCCAACTGTTTTGGTGATGGTGTAGGGGCCATATCACAGAGGCCAAATTTTTCTATGTGGGTCTACAAGTCATTCCTTCTGAAGCCACAACCAAATCCTATATTTGTCATGGCATTGCTTATATCTCTGATTCATCTTCTCCAAGATGTCATCAACTTCTTGTTGGATGTGTTGCATTTGTTCAATAAACTTTGTTGCTTATATTACCTCAGATCTTCCATGAGGTGTGTATTCCATGGTGGAAAATGAAAAAGTTATATTAATTGGTGCCATGGGTTGGAACCCAAAGCATACTTGGAATGGATTGTGCTTGGTCAAATTGTGAAAGGCCCAATTGTATCCATGTTGTATGAAAAGAAGCCCCTCATCCCATGTGCATGGATGTTTGGAGTGATACATCTGAGTCATGTGAACAATTAGGTAGTTCACCACATCTGTCTGACCATCAGTCTGTGGATGGAATGCTGTGAACTTCATCAGCTTGGTATCCATCATCTTTTATAGAGTGGACCAGAAGATGCTCAAGAACCTGCTATCTCGATCTGAGATAATGGACTCGGGGAGACCAAAATGGAGCCATACATGACAAAAATATAGTCGAGTAGTTTCTTCAATAGATATATTTTTCTTATAATCAATCATGATATCCATTTTTGAAAAATGATCAACTACAATAAAAATACAATCCTTGCCATGTTTTGAAGTGGGAAAACTTGAGAGAAAATTCATTGAGATAGATTCCCAAGGCCTGGGTAGTTCTGGAAATGGCATGTACAATCCTTGCTTCTTATTTGTTGGCTTGGCTATTGCATATGGGGTGCAAGATTTGAGATACCTTTCCAAATCCTTTCACATACAGGGTTAGTAGAAGTGTTTCTAAAGAACTACCAATGTCTTTTCTACACCAAAGTGTCCAGTTATCCTACTAAAATGTGCTTCCCATATCATCTTATGTTACTCTATAGTTGGAACACAGATGTGCCCCATATGATAGAGGGAATTATTTTACAAATAGAAATTAGAAACATGTTTACCTTTTTGAAGTACCTGATATGTATTAGCAAAGGTAGGATCTAATTCATATAGAACACCCCAAGTGGTAGTCTCATGTCTGCACAGGTCAAGAACTATTGTGAGTGTAGTAATTGGTGGGTAGATTAGACAATCTACAACTATATTTGAGTTCCCCCTTTTGTGTTTGATTATCAGATGGAATTGTTGAATATATGTGGTCCACTTTTGGTGCCTCTCATTTCATAGTTTGCTCTGTGTCTAGATGAATTCCAATGGTTTGTGGTCAGTGTGGATGGCCATCTCTTTCCCCAAGATGTAGTGTTTTCATTATTTACAGGCTTGCACAATGGAATAGAGCTCCTTATCATATGTCAAATATTTCCTGACTGTATTAGTGAAAGTTTCACTATAATATGCAACAAGATGGCCATGTTGCATGATGATAGCTCCCATGGCATATTCAGATGCATATGTCATCAACTCAAAAGGTTGATGCAAATATGGCAAGGCAAGAATAGGGGATGAGCAAAGTTTATTCTTTAAATTCTCAAATGCCCTTTGTTATATTTCACCCCACTAAAATGTATCTTTAGCTCCTCTTTTAGTCACTTGGGTTAGTGACCAAGTAACATGTGAAAATCCAAGAATAAACTTGCAATAGAAATTTGCAAGACCCAAGAAGCTACAAAGTTATATGAGGGTCCTTAGTGTAGGCCATTCTTAAATAACCTGAATCTCTTTTGGATCAACATGGACCCCTTCCTCATTCACAATGTACCTAAGGTACTGAATTGTTGTCATCCTAAATGTGCATTTGTCAAGATTTGCATACAACTTGTGCTCCCGAAGAGTTTGAAGCACCTTACAAACATGTTGCAGATGTTCCTCCCATGTTCTATTGTAGATGAGTATGTCATCTAGGTAGAAAACCATGAATGAGTTTGTGAAGGGTCACAAGATGTCATCCATCATCCTCATGAAGTTTGTAGGTGCATTAATTAAGCCAAAAGGCATAACCAACCATTTGAAGAGCCCCTCATTAGAGTTGAATGCAGTCTTCCAAACATTGGTGGGATTGATGGGAATTTGGTGATAGCTATATTTGAGATCAATTTTTGTGAAAAAATTTACACCATGGAGTTGGTCCAGTAGTTCATTAATCCTGGGGAGAGGGTAGCGATTCTTCACAGTGATTTTATTTAGGGCTTGATAGTCAATGCAAAGCCTCCATGTTTTATCTTTCTTTGGTGCCAGGATAATTGGGTTGCGACATGGTGAAGATCTTACCCTGATGTGACCCTTTTGCATCAATTCTTGAATCTATCTTTTTATCTCATCATTCTCCAAAACTGATCTATGATACATAGGACTATTAGGCAAAGGTGATCCAGGGATCAAATTGATAAAATGTTTTACCTGGCAATGTATTGGAACTCCTATGGGTGACTTGAATAAGTCATCATATTCTCCTATGATTTTTCCCATCTACTTCTATTGTTTTGTTTATTGTGTAGTCAGGACTGCAACATCATCCTTCTTGGATTTTTGTGGTTTGACCACCATGAGAATGAATTACTTTATCTTTTCCACCAATCTCTTACATTGCTTGGCACTGATCAGGGAGATAGATGTGGGAGGTGGTACCTGTGGTAACCTATAACACCATGCTCCAAGAGTGAGGGTGATTATTCAGGTTCGTGACTCATAGATGCCATGTCGATCATACATGAATTATTTACCAAGGAGTACATCACAAACATCTAGATTGACCACATCACATAAGACTTCATCTTGAAAAGGTTTTATTACATATGAAAGAAGACACTGATGGGTGACACGGAGGTCTCTCCCTGGGTTCAACCATCCAATACTGTATGGCTTTAGGTGAGGCTTCATGGATAAATTTAGACTTTTCACAATTTTAGCAGAGATTAAATTCTTTTGACTACCACTATCAAGAATGAAATGCAGAGGCTTACCTTTTACCCATAATTTGGAGTGAAACAATCTTTCTTTGTCATCAGATCTTTCCTCACAGGTCTGTGAGGAAGTGACAATGGTGTCAAGCTCAGCATCTACAATCTCTTCTTCATCCTCTTCGATTGTAGGTTGTGTAGTAGATGTCAAGTATTATGACTCAGAAAGTAGTGACTTGATGACTCGACATTTTTATTTGGAGTGAGTTCTAGTTTTCTAGTAATCACACCATTTTCAAGCCTTCCCCTTCTAGGGTTTCTTATCTTGAAACTCCTTTTGCTTCTAATTTTGGCCTCATGTTTGACCTTCCTTGTCACTTTTCCATTTTAAACGCTGACTCTTTGTATTCTTTCTACCATGCTTCTGTGTAATCTTTACTGTGAACTTGTATGCCTTACCAAGGGTTTCAAAATTTAAGAGTTCCATTTCCTGCCATATGTACCATTGTAGTCCACCATGATATTTGAGAGTCTTATGTTTCTCACTTTCTTGGATTCCCAATTTTGTAGACAAAGAATGAAAAATGTCTGTGTAATCTTGAATAGATTGGTCCTTACCTTGGCAAAGTTGTTGCCACTATATCTACAAATCATCATATGTTCCAATGGGATAGTCTTCTTCCTTTACTGCTTCCATGAAATCATCCCAAGTAGGTTCCACCTCAAGGCCAATGTCATCTATACTGAACCTCTATTTGTACACTTCCCACCAATTTTTCACAGGCAATGATGCTTTCAAAAGAGCAAAAGTGATATTTTCTCCATCGGTGAATTTATTTATAGAGAAGTAGGAAGACAATTCATCTAACCAACTTTCTATTATATCAACATTGATTTTTCCTTCAAATGTAGGAATTTCAAAAATCACCTGAACCTTGAAAGGTGTTGGGGTACTAAAAGGATGTTCCATGGATGAGGAGCCAAGAAGTGCAGATGAGAAGCCATAATTTCCCATCGAGAGTTGCTAGAGAATTTGGGCAAATTATTGCAACATCTGTGCTTGTTTCCATTAGAGGGCTTCATTCACCATTTCCTTAAAAGGATCGGATGTCTCAGTGTCATCTACCATTTGAAGTTGTTTGGAGTGAATAGGTGGATAGTTTGGAAGCTCTATTGTTTTCCACCCACGCTTCTTATATCCTGACCTCATCCTCAGGATCATACACTCTCAAGACAAACTACTCTAATACCACTAATCCAAAAATCAAAATTTTTGATTGACAAATATTTCAATAACACAAAAAATTAACATAGTAATAATGAATTCTCTGAGAAGAGATGTTTTATTACTCAAGATCGCAATATAACTATATACTTATCTCTAGAAAGAGATGTCTAATTTCCATTTCAGGTTACATCTTAATTTATACACATTTTGAAAGAAGGGGGAGGATGTGTAAGGTCACTAATATAAATGGAGATGAAGTGGTTTGACTTCCATGATTTAAAACAATACATAATTTGAAGAATTACTATTTTTAGAAACTTACTATTTTTAGACTGCACTACTAAAATTGAAATTTAGGGCACTTTCATTGGGTTTTATAGGTTAAATATCCATTTATTGGAGGTCAATTCCATCTCACCATGTTCTCCTCATTCTTATATTTCCAACGGTTCAAACGGTGAGTCAATTGGAGCTACGGTGCAAAAGTTATGACTCCCAGAAGTTCTATCATCAATTGGGGTGGAACCGTCACCCGAATTGTCACCTAAATTTTTGCCCAAATCAAAGACACTTATTGAAGACTATTTTTTATATTTTTAAAAGTATATTGACTTAATTTAAATTTTAATTGACATATACTTACTTCCTCTACACCACATTGGCTAGAGCTTCTCTTTTTCTATATATTGAGGCTTTTAATCCATTTTTTAGATCCCTCTGGTTGGTATAGAGATATTATACATAAATTGTAACTTGCACCAAAAATTAATAAAGAGATTTTGTTTTTAGATAAATTCATGGTTATAGTGTGTAATTTTGATTGTTGATTTTCATATAAGTGTGATCAATATCTCCTTTTTTAG
Source organism: Torreya grandis (assembly GCA_037957365.1). Lineage (NCBI taxonomy): Eukaryota > Viridiplantae > Streptophyta > Pinopsida > Cupressales > Taxaceae > Torreya > Torreya grandis. Next base: position 820,703 of record JARHVA010003228.1, read on the forward strand.
GTCTTTTTTTCACCTAGTACTGCAATTTCATCTTTTACATGTCACTTGAAGAGTTATGAATAGAAATTGAGTTGGAGATTGTTAGTTGACAAATTTTTCTATCTTGATCCATATGTGTGCCTAAGTTTCAAAGTTTACAAAGGATCAATCACTATTCAGATGCATCACCATCATATAAATATTTTATTTTTAGTTTATTCATTACTCTTTTTATCCCAACATCAAATAGGTTTATTAATTGATCCTAAATTCACTTATTTAGAGGAGCTAACCTCACAACTAAGGGTCTAATCTAGATACAGGTATCCTATAACCTTATATCATTCCAATGTTAGTCCAAATATGAGTTAGATTTGAGAAATTTGATTTCAACTAGGTGTTATCTAGGTTTCTAATAGGACCTTGGAGTTGATACTAATGAATAATGAGAGAAGATATTTGAAATTATAGATCTAAAGTGTGACCCCCAAAATGGTAAGGAACCTATGTAGGAAGCAAAAGAGTAGCAGTAGCAGATAAATGTTGGTAATGATGACCTTCTCGCTCATACCCTATTCCAAAAAAGTATTCTTGATGAGAAATTATATATGTGAGATTACCTCCTTGAACATTATTTCACTGTACAAACTTGACATGAATTATATTTTCTGATAGGTGTATATAATGATGAAGGTCATTTTGAGTTCCCAAAGGCCAGCATCAATATAATCCTAGAGGTGGCATATGTTCCAGATGTGTTTTGGGTGGATCCCTGTATATGATATGTAACACAAGTAGGTGCAACCCTAATAAAGTTTGCCCTAGAGGTTTCTAGGCAAAACATTTTCCATAACAATGATGTTGGCAAGCTTCATCACAAGCATTACGAGGTTGTCTGCATATACAAAAAATAACATGAGAAACGGCATAAGATCGATGAAAAAATTGAAACACTCAAGTGACAATAAGGTATGGCTAAGTCATATTGACTAAGGATATTAGTCCTTTATCAGACAATTTTGAAGATTGATTCAACACTTGTTGATGGTATTCCTATAACTAGTGATGCCATCAATAAATTAGAGATACTCGTGCACCAGTCGCTCAAGAAACATAAAAACTAGGTGAATCATCAATAGGAGAAGCTATAGGCAATAAATTAATTTATAAAGGACAGGGATGTCTACTGAAGCTTTTTAAATAAATTATACACCACTATTCCCATTATTGATGGGATTTTTATAAACTTGGTGTCGCCAAATAAAATTTTGGAAGCACATTTGCAAGCTGAAGAACACCAACATCAACAATTAGCTGAGAATGTGTTAAATATCAAGGATGAGGCCCAGTGTACAAAAGTGTTATAATATATATAGGAACTAGAAAAAAAATAAACATCGATCAGTAAGAGTCTAATTCTAGCTTCTCATCACTTCAAAGGTAGGTTATTAGCCTAAATAGGGCAATGCATTTTATGTGATTATTATTTGTTTTGAATCACCTTGAGTCAAATTATAACCATGCAAAATGACACTCTGGACCACTGAATTCTTCTAATTTAGCAGCACACAACACGTGCATGTGTTATTTTGCATCCATGATACCCTAACTAGGGTATTATTCCATATGTAACTAACACCTTCTTATTATACTCCATTCAAATTATGACTAAGTAAAATGACATTTCTGACTAGGTAGATTAAGCATGCAACATATTTCTAAAGAATTGAAGAAAATTAATCAAATCCACTTAGGCAAATTAAAGTAAATCAAGAGCCTAAGTGAAAATTCTATGAAAGTTGTTGAATATATATTTATTGGAAATTCATTCCTCAAATTTGCATCATCCCATGATATCACAATGGGGTGGTATCCATAGACCATTAATGGCATAAATATTAGAATTAAGCCCTCTCATGACTCATTAATGCCCCAATCTTCCAAATATTAATGGGCATATTTATGGCTTATCCTCCCAAAATTAAATTAACCCATGGTCACACATTTTGATCTCAAGGTGGACGATCACGGTTGATTCTGAACAATCTTGAAAGTTTATAAAATGTGAGCCAAGACCATTTTAAACTTGAATTGTGTAATGTTGTTATGTAGAATTATCTTCACAAAGCTTAACATATTTGCACAAATTGATAAATATTGTGATCCTAATCCATTAGTGCACTAAGAAATCATAGATAAGCATGCTACTCTTCATTGATGCAAACTTAGAGCACCAAATATGGGGAAAACCATGCTTTTTGTCTACTCTTGGAAGGAGGGATGTTATTTGGAAGGTTTGATGTATTCTTTTCATAAATAGCTCTTAGAATTCACTAGAAACACCCCATGAGGGAGTAAGCTTGAAGTTTTAGTGTCTATATGCTTCTTTATAGATGTTTTTTTGACTAACTCATGGACTAACGCATCTCATAATCTTACTTTATATTTTGGCATGCTCGATGGGACTTTCACTTCACACAAGTCTTTATGTCTTCAAATTTTGCATTCAAACCCTTTTTGGAGGTTTTTTTCAAATTATTTTTCTTACATTTTATGTTTATGAATGTTTTGAGAAAATTAGCATAATCGACTTATAAAATGGTAGGATTGCTCTAGAAATCAGCAGGATCAACTTGAACATCAATGAGATTTCCCTGTAAAATGGTAGAAATGCATACATGAATGGTGGAATTGATTTATTTTCTCTCTATCTACCTATGTGTTTTACAGGATTAGTGAGATCACACCAAGGATCGACAAGATCATATTACAGATCAACATGATTGCACTCTGGATCAATGGGATTACACTGGACCATAAATTGATAGGTAACTATCATTTTTTTAATCATTTTTTATCATTTCAATGGAAATGCCTTATACTTTGGCAAAAATGCCCTATCAATTAGTAATATCACCCTGTCAATCAATGAAATCATGAACCAGTGTATTCTCTACTTCTATTTGTCTATGAGATTGATCTAAAGAACAAAAATGTATTGTGGAATGATAATATAACTTTGTGAAATAGTGAGATTGGCCTACATAGAAAAATAGGAACTTAAAATAGCAAGCTACAACTTTTTCTAACAATTTCACACCCTGGTTTTAGACTTCTAACACCATGTTTGCAGGATTTAAGTCACTTAGTCTCCATTTCACAACAAATCAAAGGCAAACTTCATTACATACTTTATTTTGGTGTCATAAAATGAATTATCACTTTAGCTAAATACTCCTAAGAGTTTCATTTCATGTTTGTTTATTGAAGTGTTTATTTTTTTAGCAAGATGAGTGTTGTGTGTATGCTCTCCCCCATCCCCTTTATGAAAACTAGGGTGACCAAAAGAGCTCATTCATTGCATTTGGTATCTTGTCCAAAGGCATGAAAAGAAATTTGATAAGGCCCTCCTCAAATCCATATGGTTTGAGTGATCCCAAAATGACCATAAAGTATTTTCACTTGTCTTTATTTTATGCACTTTGGCTTGTGAGCAGGAGTTCATCACCTCCTCATAGGTTCTCTAGGGAAGCATTAACCTAGGAATTCATCTCACAGCATCATTTCAATCCCACTCTATGGTGGGGTATATAAATTAAGGGTGACCCATTTGGATGCTTGTTTTTAGTAGTTAAAATAAGCTCCATTAGTGGTACTCAGCCTCAGACCATAGAGGCAAATTAAACATCGCATTAAACTAAGAAATTGATGGATGTAGTGGTTGTGAAAAGGACAATACCTTTTCACAACAAGTCATTTGATGTGGATCTAATTAACGTGAGCATCTCTATTGTTAGCCACACTTGGGAGCATCTAGATGCGTAAAAAATTAGTTTTAGATAAACCCCACTTACCAAGGATATACTATTGATGTAGGACAAGTAACCCAAAGTTCCATGTTACCACACAAAGTCTTGAGAGAAAAAGGGGCCTAAAAACCCTACTTTTCATGCACTTTTACTTTTTGGATTAACAAATAAAATCCTCTCAAGAGCATGTATAAATATGGAATTTGATAGTACCATGCAACCTTGTAAATTTTGGGATTTAGGATGTTACACTTAGGTGTGTTTGTCATTTTATCCTTGACTTTCTTGGTCTTTTTTAGTATAAAATTATTTGTGTGAAAACCAAAACACATTAAAAAACCAAACAATTTATTATACACCATTCTATTTGAACAATGAGGCATTATACTGACCAAATTGAAATCACTTTTTACCTTGTTAAAAATTACATTTAAAAAATTGTGTTTGTATCTTTTGAACAACATTTTTATGTTGTTCATTTGAATCTATACCACTTTTCCACTTTGCAAAATCTCAAAGTCTTTCATTTTTTGTCTAAATTTGAAGCCTTGCCTTTCTAAGTTTTTATCCAAAGTGTTATAGGTTTAACTTTTGCACTTGGTTTGAGTAATTTAGTTACAATTTCCCATTTGGACTGAAGGTTATTACCTGAGCTCATCATCATTTTTATTCTCATTATGGACTTAGATTATCTTGCATTCGCTCACGCTCTAAGTTCCTAAACCATTCTACATCTTATTTCCATGTAGCATTGTTGTGTTGCCCATTTAGCTTTGGATTTATAATTAGGATTTTTCATGTTAATTCACATTTTGAGATTTTTAATTTACATTTTTATCTTCTTGATTAGAAAGACCTTCTTCTAGTTTTCTAGTCACAACTCACTGCAGTTGTATCTAGTTTTTTTATGGTATTGATGTATCTTTGACCTAAGTTTATTGTGATAGCATGCACTTTAGGTTCCAAAATTTTCCTACCCTCTTCTACTTTGATGATTTCAACCTACTAAGGTTAAGTAAATTCATAACGACTTTCTTCTAATTGTGTGATACTATGCCACTTCCTTTTATGATAGTCTTGTCTTACCTTGTTTCTTGCTTGTAGGAATCCAAGCATACCTTTTAATGTTTTCAAAACACCTTTTACATCTTAGCAAACATAGAAGAACCAAATACAAGCATGACACAAAGGTATACTCATAGTGGGGTCTATTATGTCCCTAGTTACAAGGAAGAGCATTATTATGATGGACAGGAGAACTCCATCGTGTTTGAAGATATCCCAAAAATATTAAGGTTTGAAAAAGATTATTATGATCACCAACCCTTAGAAGATAAAGATGAATCTCTTTTATGGTTGATAGAATAAATTCCTAGGTTACCACCATATTTCTTGATAGAATAATTACACACAATTATTAGGGTAGAAGAGAAACAACAAGAGTAAGTTCTCATTCATATCATAAAATCCAATATTGCTTCTTCTAGAAAGGGGAAAGAAAGACTTATAGAGTCTACTCACAATGATTAGGATCTTGCTACCAAGATCAATAAAATTAGTCAATGATACATAGAACAACCTATCACAGACTTAATAGAATTTTTGGTTGTAACTTTGATCAACAATAATGCTTCTAAAGAATAATAAAATGTGATAGACCAAACACAACATACCCTAGTTGAGCCTACATCTACAATAGACCTTGAGATTGATTATGAACACAACAATCATAGAAATGCTTCACAACATGTTTCACCAGATACAAAACACACATTCTTCAATCACCAGGAGGCTCTTGGCCCTTCACAGAACCAAGGAATGAAAAACTTAATGCATATTGGGGGTATTATGCAAAACACTTTAGTGAGTTCCTCCCAACTATCATGTCCTTTGGTAAACCGGCTGTAGATTCCTCAAAACTAGTAGTATACTTATATCTCATAGCAGTAGATTCTAGGAAATGTTCATCAACCACCTAAGAATCAATGGCCAACCTACTCAACTCAAGGAGTGAACCAAAACAAAGTCTTTGATTATAAGATTTATATCCCTAAAAAAACTATGCAATAGGGGCACAAACCACCCCAACAAAAATATATTCCACTTACAAATGCACCAAATATGCAAGAGTGGAACTCGATGATGGAAATAGTTTCAAGACTTTAGATGGGAAATTGAGTCAAGATATATAAGTTTGATGAGATATGTCCATATCTATTTGACTTAAGTATTCTCCAAGTCCCCTTTCCACATCATTTTGAGGCACCCAAATTTGATAAATACAAAGGGAAGGGTGACCCTTGAGAACATATCCAAGCATTTTTTGTATTATGCCAAGAGGTAGTTTATAGCAGTGTTTATTTAATTTGTTTGTTTCCACATAGTTTGGTTGGACAATCTTTGGATTGGTTCCTCAAATTACCTAAGGGATCAATGGTAAATTGGAATGATTTATCTAATAAATTTGTTAACCATTTCTCATATAACATTGAGCATGAATTAACAGTGGTGGACTTGTACAAATCAAAACAATGAGATGGAGAAAGCTTCACATCATACCTATAGTGATGAAAAACATTAGGTGGATGCTTTCAACACAATTTGATCGATAAATAGTTCACTGATATTTTTGCATAAAACCTACACCCTAAGGTGGCTCATAATTTATGACTCTCTTGTGCCAAAACATTTGAGGAGATCATAGACAAGGGTGTACATATTGATAAGATATTTATTAATAAGGGACTTATAAATATTTATTCACAAGGTCAAACATTTAATGAGGCCTAACCACTTATCCAAGTAGTTGCTATAGTAAAATCTAAAGGGTTTAACAAGAACAAAAACATGGTGGGAAACAGAGTGACATAATCTAGAGATGTGCAAATAGTATAGGCTCTTCCATCTCCAAATGTGCAACTAGCCCCCCAATCCATCAATCACTTTGCAAAGGGCCCCTCCATGAAGGGCATTCAATAAATATATGGTATTTATCAAACTAGGAGAGCATGTCAAGGTCATGTTCTAAAAGCTAGTGATAGCCAATCTGATTGTGTGGACTATACCAAGGTTTTTCCTTGAAGATCAACCCAAACCTGATTGGTATTAGGAAGATGAGTTTTGTAATTTCCATCATGTTATTAGACATGTCATTTACCAATGTGTTTAATTAAGCCATCTTATTGAGGACTTGATCAAAAGTGGTGAAATTGAACGAAAATACTAATTAAGACATGGGAATTTATAAGGAGTCATTTCCTAAACATAATCAATAGCTAATAAAGAATAATTAGAATCAAGCCCAGGCCCAACATCAACAAGCAGATGGCTATAATCATAATTAGGATCATAATACCCATGTCAATAACCTAGGTTATAACAACATACCATATGATTATAATAACATTATAGGATGTATTTCTAAAAATCACATTACCACTATCACAATCAAAGCTCATGAACCATCCAATGCTTCTCAAAGTACTAGACCCCCCATTGTAAGGTTAACACCCTCTTCCTTAAGTAACATCACATCAGGTTCATTTAATTTCATTGCACCTTAGTTTCCATGGGTTACTATTTATAGACCACCCCCTTCTTCTAATTATAACGACTCTTTGCCAACTAAAAATTACACAAACATAACTAGACACTTACTATTCACCATCCAAGGCCCTTTGCCTTCTTCTAATTGTAATGGCTCCTTACTGACTCTAGATTGCACAATCACAACTAAGTGCTCGTAAGTCACCCTATAAGGCCCTTTACCTTCTTCCAACCCTAAACTAAACTTAAACATTGTGCCTTCAGATCAAAAAAAGAACACTATATCGGCTAAGGCTAAACCCTCTCATGCTTCTGTTGAGAAGTCCTATAGTATCTCGGACCAACTAAGTAAAACCCCTGCATAAATTTTTATACTATACCTTTTACATATGTTAAAAGTCTACTAAACTATTTTAAATTACTTCCTTCAACAGTCCATCATTCCCTAAGACATTAACCCTAAATAATTTCAAACACTTATAGGGCATTTATCTCCTTTTTGATAAATTACATTTGATTAGAGAGATATCTCTACTCTTGGTCCTAGCCATAACAAACCCTTATACATTGAGGTCATTATTAAAAATCATAAAATCAAGTGGGTTCTTATAAATAGTGGTTCAGGGCTAAACATAGTGCACTCAAGTTAATACAACAATTGGGTTATATTGTTAAGGACATCCACCCAGAGATAATCATGATCAAGGCATATGACAATGCCAAAAGGGATTTTTTTGAAACAATCTATTTATTAATCATTGTTGGGTTTGTATCCCATCGTAATATATGCCATGTCATGGACACTAAATTGCCATATAATATACTTCTTGATCATCCTTAGATCTATGAATCAGAGGCTATCCCATCCACTTTACATCAATGCCTCAAGTTCCCCCATGCAGCAAGTGAGGTTACCATTCATGCAGATTTGTAGCCCTACCAGTATTACAAACACCTAGAGGTTAAATTTTGCAATTATAACTATTGCCTTGGTTCTAAATATGTAACAAATAAGAATAAATAAATAGTTTCACAATCACCTAAATCTGATTATCTCAACCCAAGTGATCTTGTTTCACTTCAAATGATCCATTCCTTGTAACACTTTCCCAATAGGTCACTATTAAGGACACGGGCATTTCTACATACTAGCTAAAAGATGTCTTTCACATTGCTAAGTTACCCAAGTCTCCTAAATATTTTGGAAAATCCAAGCCTTCCTAAATTCTTTCCAAATCCAACATGATTTGGTGAAATAATAATGACATGCATAAACCACCAATGGTATTTATACCGACAATTTCACCAAATCAAGACTGGGAAGCCTTTATTGAAGAAGAATGGTTATATTTTGAGGGCCTTGTTGATTTGTTGGCATGTTGTTGTCATTGATATCAAAAGGGTACATCATGTAAAGGCATAATGGTCATTGATGTCAAAGTTCTATTTGGTCAAGTATTTGAGCATGGTAGTGGCATAAAGAGAGTGTTGACCAGTGACTAGGTATTATGGATATGAGTAACTTGTTTAGAGTGTGTTCTTAGTTAGAAACATGATGATGTCAAAGGTGACTAAGCCTAGTTGGCAATGTGTGATGAGACAAGATGCATTGAAAAGAGTGTGGTAAGAGAGAATTTGAAGGAAAGAGATAATTTGAAGGCAACTAATGTATTATGGTTACATGAAATCTAAGGTTGATGTCAAGGATGATGTCAAAGGTGTTTAGGTACATGGAAGAGATGTGTCAAATCATATGAAGCTTGGTCATGTGGTTTTAGGTCTGTATGAGGCTATGGAATATTATTGTCATCGAAAAGGGAATGGTGCAGTGATATGAGTGTGTTTTGATGTCTTATGTCTACTAATTTGATGTGTTTTTGAGGTCATGACATGGAAGGAATAGGTCAAGGTGTCAAGTGCATTAGAAGTTTTAGCCTAGTCATGGCATGGTGAAGGCATGAGATGGTGGCATGATGTGGTGAGTGAAATCAATCATGTGAGATATTGTATGGAATTATTTGATCATGTGAGTAAGTTGTAAAATCATTCATGAGAGTCTTAAGGTGAGCCTACAAGGGTAGGACCTTCAGACCAAGTCTGCACCTAGACCACTCCTAGACCCTACCTAGCTTAATGATGTATGAATAGCATATTTAAAGGAAATTATGAATATGTGAGTAGGGATAGAGGTAAGATGTGTTATTTTAAGCATGTTCACAAATTTTGAAGCCATTGTTTAAATAAAATTGCATGAAACATTATTTTAAGCTTTCTCAAGTTCAAAGAAGGAGGTCTCAAGACCCAAAAAGCACTTTAAGACATTCCTTAGAATGTGTAACCTCTACATGGGAACTTGAGATATTAGAGAGAGATGGGGAAGGGTCTTAGATAAGATATATAGATATTGATTTTAGATTTGAGGGGCAGTCCTTTATGAATAGTCATTAGCACCAAACCTTGTGTTAAACCTCCCTAAAACCCTAATAAGGACCCAATATGAAATATCTTATTCAAATCAGATCAAAATGGTCTTAAATTCATAGATAAAAAATTATATCATGTATTTAACTCTCTCAGGTACTTGTAGGTGGTGATGGTTAGTTAAATGAGAGAGAAAATGTTCAGATGCAGGCTTGTTTGTGAAGAATTTGTTGTAGCAATCGAACGTTACATTGGTCAAGAAAATAAAATGGATGGAAGAAGGATATATATACTCTTATTACATTCCCACAAATGTTTTTGGATAGGTTCCACCCTTAAATTATGCTAAATTGGTCATCCAAGTTAGCCAGTCACTAACAGGCCTAATGGTGTAAATAGTGTAAAAACCAGGTAGCAGTGAGAAGATGAATTAGAATGTGTTTTCATGATAGAATGATGAAAACAAGTGTATATATATTTTTTTAAATATTTTTAAGTCATGTATATTCTTTCAATAATTTTTGAAGGTCAGTGAATATGGTGAAAAAATGTTCACAAAACAACCTATCTAGTTTAGTTTGGTCTGTGAGATATAAGGTCATGAGATTAGTCTAAAAGACCAATATTTTTATATTAGACCATATGATTTTTTTATTTGATAATGTATTAAGGATATGTAAGATCCATTTACATTCATTATGATTCATTTAAAGTGTCTACATAGGTTTTGGAGGTCTAAGTCACCATGACCATGTTTTTGAGTATATTGGAAGTTCTGAGTGAGTGAGTTGCATAGATGTTTTTGAAGTCTTAAACTCTAAGTGAAAGTGTCTAATACATTTGGTAATAACCTTAAGGTCATGTATATTATTTTTATGCATTTTATTAATCGTGTTTTAGTTACTTAAGTGTGTTTGACCTTCAGTATTAAGAGGTAGAATTTTTGGTGTACACAGGCCTAATAAGACTGAGTACTATTGAAGGGTTTCATGAAGGATTTCGACCTAAAATATGTTATAGATCTTAAATAATGTTGGATAAGGTCTATTTTAGTTTTTTTTTAAATTATCTTGATGTATATGGAGGTGTAATTCTTTCCAAGGGATCAAATGTTAACGTGTTGATGAGAAGGCCTAATGCAATTAGGTCTCCATAAGACTTAAAAGTGAAATGAGGCCTAATTTAGTCATGATAGAACAAAATGGAATCAAATGTCATTTTAATATTGTTTATGAGATGTCTTAATACCTATTATATATATGAACTAAGAGGTTAAGGGTGTGTGGCTAAGTAAGTGGTATATGAACAAGGAATGGTATATATACAAGGCAATTTTAGGCATATTTTAGTAACCTTAGAGGAAGCAAATGGATTGATAAATCAATGAGCCTGAGGAGGTTGGGTAACATGTTTTAAACCCTAAGGAGAGAGTAGATAATTAGTTTATGAATATTATATATGTGTTTTTCAATTGAATATCAAATTCATATGACCTATTTAGTCTTGATGAGGGCTAGTTGAACAAAAAAAGGCTAGGGATAATTTAGAGAGAGATCAAGTGGAGTAGAGTTGAAGGAGTGATTATTGATTATTGAGAGGCTATTAGAGTTTCATCATAGGTTTGTTATTTATGTATGATAGTGTATATATTATACAAAGAGTTAAGTGGAAGAAAGAAGGTTGATTGGCTAAGTTGGTGCTTGGTCAAAGAGGGAGTTGAAGCTTCCTTACAGGTTGGTGCTTGGAGAATTGGTCTTGGTTGAGTAGGTACTTGGTCAAGAGGGAGTTGGATCTACCTTATATTTTGGTACTTTAAAAAATTTCATTTGACTAAGTTGGTACTTAGTGATAGGGGGTTGTAGCCTCCTAGCATGTAGGTGTTTGCTAAAGTCAAGTGGGTACTTGATAAATTTTGGGTTGGTGTTCCATGTTGGTTTGATGCTCAATTAAATTTGATAGATTATCTTATAAGATAGTTTTTCCAAGATTTATTTTAGTGTATTTTATTCCTCATGAGGGTTTCCCACATATGTGATGTGTTATCTTGTTTCATGTTCATGTGATTGGTTCTTAATGCATTGCTCGATCACTGTGTTACTTTTATAGTTCATATATGAGTAGATATAATTGATTGAAATTTTTTTGAAGACTGATTCACCTCCCCCTCTTAGTCATTGTGCTTCAAACATGATTATTTTCAAAATCCTACGTATCATATCCCTAATAATAATATGGACAATTTTGATTATACAGGTAAAGGCCTTAGGCCACGAGAGTAAAGAATCCTAGAACCATTATCAGTTGGTACGCCTAATATGAGTCAAGGCCTCAAATTTATACCACCTGGGGTGACCTCATGTATTTTTATAGTGATTCTTCTAAATCAACTAGCAATAAGACTCCCAAAAATGATATAACATCCCATTATATCATTTACGATGAGCTTGTTGACACTGACCTATTTTACTATAACTCCATTATGAGTATCACAACCTATTTTCCCCTTTACCTTTGCCATCCTAACCTCAATGATTGGGACCGTCAAATTTTTTTATACCCCTCGATGAATTTTAAAATGAATAATCTATTTTCAAGTATATCGGCCTCTGAGATGGATTTCCAATTGATGATCATAAGCAAGGCTTTGATTTCTCTTTGGACTCTTCCACCTACTTTGGAGAGAAGGCAAACTTTTTTGGTCACAGAAAAGATAAAACATAGAGATCTTTGGGTGAAAACCTCTTTGAGGCACTTGTTGATTAGGGAAAAAATAAAGAAAAATAAAATCCCTTGAGTGAAAACCTATTTCAAGTGCTCTTGGATGGGGAAGTTTGCTCATCTCCAGAGGAAGCACAATGCCCACCAAGTCCTTGCTCTATAACCAGTGCCAGTATCACATATGGAAAACATAAAGTATTTGAGTGTCTTACTCTATAATTTCTAGATATGTTTTTTAGTTGGCCACTACCTAAAATTGTAGACTCGGATTCATCTAATTATCTAGAGCTTTGGGAAGAACAACGAGAAGCTAAAGTGAAAGAAGAGAATTAGGATCAAACATTGCCCACTATTTTAGAGGATGGTTCTACACTCCTCATAGAAAACACCACTAAAGTAAACCTGGGTATTTATGATGATCCCAAAACTGTTTATCTTAGACCATCCCTCACCAACAAGAAGCATGACTACATTGTCACCATTCTAAAGTATTATATTGATATATCTGCATGGGCTTACTCCAACATGCCAGGCTTTGACCCTAACTTGGTTGTGCATCACCTTATTATACATATAAATGTTAATCCAGTCAAGAAAAAATTAAGAAAGATACATCCACTCATCACACTTTTAGTAAAAGTGTAACTAGAAAAACTATTAGGAGATGGATTCATCAAACCACTAGACTATTCTGAATGGATATCAAATATAGTCCTAGTAAGCAAAAAGCCACAAGGTATATGCATTTGTACTAATTTTAGAGATATAAATAAGGCATGTCCCAAAGATGATTTTCCTCTACCTAGAATTGACATTATTATTGATTATACTATAGGGCATGTGATGTTATCCCTCGTGGATGAATTCTTAGGATATAATCAGATCAAGATAGTTCCAAAGGACTAGCACAAAAATGCATTCACCACACCGTGGGAAACATTCTATTACCAAGTCATGCCCTTTGGATTGAAGAACACTGGAACTACCTATAAACATGCTATGGATGTCATCTTCCATGACATGATGCATGATATTGTTGAGGACTATGTTGATGACATCCTAACAAAATCAAGAACATGTGCCAAACATCCTGATGTTCTACAGAGAATTTTTGAGACTTTGTGAGTACAAGGTTCATCTGAATCCTAAGAAGTGTGTCTTTGGTGTCACTTTAGGAAAACTACTAGGATTATGTATGTCATAAAGAGGGATTGAAGTGGATCCTGCTAAGTTTGAGGCCATTATATAAATGCCTCCACCTTCTAATCTCAAATAGCTCCGCAGCCTACAAGGAAAGATTTAATCTATCTGCAGGTTCATTTTCAATTGGTAGATAAGTGCCATACTTTTAATCACCTCTTGAATAAAGAGGTCACTTTTTAATGAGATATTTAATGTCAACTAGCATTTGTGAATCTCAAAACATACTTGGCCAACCCTCCAGTTCTGAGACTACAAACACCTGAACAACCATTAATTATTTAAATTTTAGGCACAAAACATGCATTGGGGGCACTCTTGGCCCAACATGATGAACAAGGAAATGAATATGCAGTCTATTATTTGAACCACACATTTATAGTATATGAACATAACTATATGCCTATAGAAAAGATTTATTTAGCAATGGTGTTTACATCCCAAAAGTTGTGACACTACATGCTGAATAATAAAATTATTGTCATTGTGAAAGTGGACCCTCTCAAATATTTATTATCCAAAACAACTCTTATAGGATGCATGGCTAAATGGGTCATGATCGTAAGCAAATTTTATGTTGAGCCATAAACAAAAGTCTATCAAGGGGCAAGTCATCAAAAATTAACCTTTAGAAGCTCCTATTATAGATACTCAACCACTCACATTCGATTCTCTAGATGATTCTATTATGATAATAGAATAAGTGTTATAATAACCTAAATAGTGGAAGTTATACTTTGAGGGATCCTTTACATCCTATGGATCTGGGGCTAGCATTTTTTTTATTACATCGCAAGGGGATTTGAATCCCAAAGTGTTTCATATTAATTTTCATTATACCAATAATATGGTCAAGTATTAAACCCTTATTGTAGGATTTCATATTGTAGTACAGTGGGATATCCAGTGGTTAATGGTCTATGGGGATTCTCAATTAATTATTAATCAAACCATAAATCAATATCAGACTCGAGATAATAAATTTATACCCTACAAGCACATTGTATATAATATCAAGTCCCTACAATTTGAACATGTACCATGGGCCAATAATAGATCAATCAATGCAATGGTAATAATTGGGTCCATGATACAAATTTCCAGCAATATTAAAGAGTATTAGTTCCTCATTAAAAATCTTCTACATCCAACTCATATATTACCAGATTTGGAGATGTGTGCACCATTTCTAGTTCCAATACCCCACCTAAACTACCTTGGTTCAAGGACATTTATGACTATTTCCACAACCAAGTCTTCCCCCTGACCTTTCACATAATCACCAAAAAATTTTCCTTAACCGCATAGCCCATTATACCCTCCTAGGAAACATGCTTTATCATAAAGGCTATGATAAAATGTTTCTTTGTTATTTATCTTTGGGAAAATCTAAATTAGCGCTCATGGAGGTTCATGAAGGAATGTGTGGGACCCACACTAACAATGTAGTCTTAGCTAAGAAAATCCTCATAATAGGATACTATTCACCCAATATGGAAACATATGTCTGTAATCATGATAGGAAGTGTGTTGCCTACCAACAACATGGTAATTTGATACACGCACCTTCCTTGTCACTCTAGTCGATCACTACACCATGGCCATTCTCTATATGGGGATTTGATCTCATTAAAGAAATTAACCCAACTTTTTTTTATGGCCACAAGCATATTCTCACTGCTACTAAGTATTTTACTAAGTGGATTGAGGTCATTCCTCTCACTTACATCACCAAGAAGTAGATTTTCAAATTTATTCATTACCATATCATTTGTTGATATGGTATCCCATCTCATATTATTTTTTATAATTGCAGATCATTTGTAAATCAAGATGTTAAATCTCTTTGCACCAAGTTTAAAATCAAGCATAAGAGATCCACACCATATAACCCGCAAAGCAACAGTCAAGCTAAGGTGTCTAATAAAACCATTATTGCAATCCTATAGAAGATTGTTAATGACATTGGTTGTAATTGACACTAGCAAATTTTTCCTACCCTTTGGGCTTATTGCATTAATCATCTAACCCCCACAGGAGCCACTCCATATTCCCTTGTTTATGGCATGAAAGATATTATCCTGATTGAGATTGAAATGCCTTCACTACGGGTATCCTTAAAAACATTGAGGATGATGAAGATTATAAAGTTTTTAAGTTGTAAGAGCTCGAACTCCTTGATGGCAAGCATTTAGCTACCCTAGATAACTTGAAAGCATATCAGAATAGATTGTGTAGAATCTATAACAAACACATTCTCCCTTAGGAGTTTGAAGTTTGTGATTTGGTCTCGAAAGAGAATCAAAATAACACTAATGTTGAACATAAGAAGAAGGGTAAGTTTCAACCCAATTGGCTAGGCCCATGTGTAGTCACAAGAAATTATGGATCGGGGGCATACCAATTGGCTACTCCAAATGACAAAGCGCTCCTAAATCCCATGAACATTATACATCTCAAGCAGTTATATGCTTGACAATATTTTCTAACCATTGTCTATAATAGCCCTTACTTGGGAGAAACTTGTGTGAAAGTCATTTATTCTACTATTATATTTTGGACTGTCCTTTTTTAGACCATTTTTATTATTCTATCCTAGACTGTTCTACCTTGAACAATAGTCTTTTACTATCTTGGACCATTATAACCCTAGATTGTTGTCACTTTGGATCATTTATATTCCAAAACACCCATTTTCCTTCCATTATGAACCATTGTAACCTAGATTATTGTATCCCATAACCAATTATGATTCCTAGGAATTCTAGACACATTCCCGTTTTACAAAGCAGTTCAATCTAAATAGTATTTTATAGTGTATTTTTGTAGACAAGTGAACAAAGATATGTCAGCACATGGTTTTTGTTTGTTGAAAATTTCTTTAGATTCATTCAATGATGCATATTATTCTATTATTATTTTGTTGTTATTTAGTAGGCATGGTTGCCTTGATAGGACCACACTATACTGTTGTAGTTGGTTTAGCTATTTACTTATTTGTGGACATGCAACTCATTAGCTAAGTGGTTTTTTGTATCATTATTTATATGCAAGATCCCCATTGCAGCTAGTTTAACTGTTGTTTGAACTCTTACTCGTGGAAGTGCATCTCATTAGTTAAGAAGTTCCCTATGCCTTTTGTTAATATTTTGTTTTTGTTGTTTATCATAAAAACATTAGGAACTGATAGACAAAAAAAACAAAAACATTACCTTGACCCTTTATTTATTCTAATCTCATGCTCTCACCATTTTGTGAGTTAGACCATTTAGTATCTCATAATTATCAATTGAGTTGAAATGCTTAGAAATTTCCAAAAACATTGGCTAAAGATCCTACGCTCTCATCGTTTTATGAGCAATCATTTAAACACACTCGCTATTTTGTGAGCCCATTTTATTATTCCTCTACAATACAATCATATTAACTCATTATCACTCTTCTTATATCCCAAAAGAACTACATTTTGCCTAAATTTCTTGTTGGATATTGCATCCATGGAACTATGTAGGCAACATCCACTTGCCATGTGCATCTAGAGTCAACTCGGCGACCCCTTTCTTTTCATTTATTCCCCCCATTTTATTTGTTTTGTGTCATTATTTCCCTATCATTTAGGGGTAACTTTGTGTCTAGCTTTCTTGTCTCGTTGTACCAATATCATTATTTATTAGCTTAGGGGTCACCCAATCATAGAGTGTAATGCCTCTATTACACATGCATGAACACTTTATTTTCTATTTGCACTAACATTATGATTAACCATTGTTTGTGTGTGTTTAATTGATTTTTATTGTTGTTTTATTGTTCTTTGATATCTCTCCATTTATGTTTGTTCTTTGTTTGTTAGTTGTATTTGCATTATATCATGTCTTTATTTTATTTGTTGGTGTTTTATTGTGTTTTCATTCTTGTTTTGCTAAGTTGTTATTTTTTCAATTGTAGTTTTGTTATTCACTCATTTTTATTAGTTTATTTGTTATTTTTTAGGTATTTTGTTGTGCCTTCCTTTTTGTTTTGTTTATTATATTATTTTGTTCTTTTGTGTTTTGTCAACATTTTGAGCCTACCTTTCATTTCAGCTTGATTTGTTTACATTTTGTATTTAACTTATTTTATTATTATTTGTTTGTTTTTCATGTACACATTATTAATATACGTGGATCTTGATTATTCATATCTTGATTTCAGGTTGTTTAATAATTTATTCTTTGTTTTGTGTACATTCTTGTTGCTACTTAAAACTTGATTGTTCATATCATGATTTTGAGTTAAGTTACATTTTTGTTTTTTTATTTTTCTCTTTGTTTTTTGTTCAAACGTAAATAGTTGTAACTTTGGATTTGGTAATTTTTATCATTATCCTTAGTTATAAATATTCACATTTAAACCAGTCAAAGTGCAAACATAAATATAATGTTATTATAAGTTACTCATACTTATGATGCACAATTTCAATTTGTTATAATAAACACCAAGTGCTCCAAGTCCAAAAGTCAATGTGGTGCCGAAAATCATTTCTAAACACACCATACCCAACTACCACTTTGCTATGTGCAATGAATGCAATAAATGACCAAATTAAATACATAAGAAAGTACCTACCAATGCTTTGTTCTTTGATGGTTGTTGGTACTCTCCCAATGGTTTCCAAGGTGATGATGGTGTGGGATATTGGCCATTCTTCTTAGCTCTCTCACATGAAAATCTCAGAGCTTAGAAATTACTATAACTAGGAGTGTAAATGAACGGTTTTTACCCCCAAGGGTCAAAACATAGTAACTTTTTCAAAATTTTCAGCCCATAGACCTATAATTGACCTAGTTTATATATCTTGGGCTACTATTTTAGCCCCTCTTATCTATTTTTCCTCCTACTTTCTTTTAATTGCTCTATTTTTTAGCCTATTTGCTGAAATTAATGGGATTATCATTTCTTCTGATCGACGGCCCAACTCATCAAATATTTTAAATTTTTATAGCTTCCCCTCGAGGGGGAATCATGGGCCACCCAAATGATGTTTGTGGCATTTCATAATCCTAGTTCCTCTGTAACTCATGAAAAAAAATTAAAACAGAAAATGGGAATGAAATGTATTTCTTCTGATTATAGTGACCTTTTTATTCTCTGAAAAGATGTTGCTTCGATCAAATATCTCACCATGCCTTCTCAAATAGGGGAAAAATATATACATCCAATTCCTATCACTATTGTGTTGAAATTGTCAATCTAAGTACTATCTTATGACAATGCATAATCTGGGCGAAAAACACTAAAATGTGCTAAATCATTTAAATTTGTCATGGATAGATACTGATTTAGGCTAATATATCCCTGAATGGGGTAATGCATTTATGTGATTATTATTTTTTCTTAAATCACCTTGAGTCAAATTGTGACCATGTAAAATGACACATTGGACCTAAATTCTTCTAAGTCGATAGCACACATCACATGTATGTGTTATTTTACTTCCATGATACCCTAATTGGGTTATTATTCCATATACAACTGACACCTTCTTTTGTTTATACTCTAGTCATATTATGACTCAATAAAATGATATTTTTTATTAGGTTGATTAAGCATGCAACAAATTTCCAAAGAATTACAAAAAATTAATCAAATCTACTTAGGCAAATTAAACTAAGTCAAGAGCCTAAGTGAAAATTCCATGAAAGTTATTGAATATGTATTTATTGAAAATTCATTCCTCAAATCTGCATCATCCCATGACATCATCAATGGGGTGGCATCCAAAGACCATTAATGGTATAAATATCAGGATTAAGCCCACTCATGCCTCATCAATGCCCCATTCTTCTAAATATTAATGAGCATATTTATGGCTTGTCCATACAAAATTTAATTAATCAATGGCTACACATCTTGATCTCAAGATGGATGGTTATAGTTGAATTTGAACAATATTGAAAAGCTATAAATAAGTGAGCCAAAACCATTATTTTTAAGCTTGAATTATGTAATGTTATTATGCATAATTATCTTCACCAAGCTTCACCTATTTGCACAAATTGATCAATCTTATGAGCTTAAGCCATTGGTGCACTCAAAAATGATGGAGGAGCATACTAATCTTTATTGACACAGACTTGGATCACCAAATGGGGGAAAAAACACACTTTTTATCTACTCTTAGAAGGAGGGACATTATTTGGAAGGTTTGATGTATTCCTTTCATAAATAGCTCTTAGAATTCACTAGCAACACCCCATGAGGGAGTAAGCTTGATGTTGTAATGTCTATATGCTTCTTTATAGATGTTTTCTTTACTATTGTATGGACTAACACATCTCGTAATCTTACTCTACATCCATAGGGCAATGTAAGCATCCAAACATCTAGAAAGAATAATTTTATAATTTGATGAGTATTTCCTGAACATCAGACAACCTTTTATACACCTATACATCTCAGATCTATCTACACATCATTTCATACACCAAGTATTTTTTCTTCTTTGTGATTGTACAATCAAAATACTATTTAGCATTATACCTTCTATATTGGTATTTTTGTAATTCAACACTAAAATTGAATACCATAAACTGAATTATTTAATTGCCCTAGTTTTATGAATAAATTATATCACTCTATAATAACCTATTCTACCCAACCCTTGAATTTATAAAAATGGTTAAACAATTATGTGAATTTATAATTTACATATTTCTAATTTATGAGTTGTCACGCCTCTTTTATACATTTTAAAATAAATCTTGGAGTTCCATGTCACATGTAACTTTTTCCACACTTGTCACACACTTCCCCTTCATCTCATAGGGATTAGAGACACTAGATAGACAATAAGGTTATGCAAGTTCATGACAAAGTTTTCTTAGTAAATCCTCTTTCCTTCTAGTTCTATTTAATGTGTTCTCTCCTCTCTCATTTTATACAATAACATCTTGAGACACTTAATTATGGATTAAGGCCCATTATTCTCTTATTTATTCTCCTCTATTTTTGAAGATTGTGATCTTATATATTGTTTTTACAAGCTTTCTTAATGTACATGGATTTTTCTTTTGTTGATTCTATTTCTCCACTTAACAATTTGTGTCTCTTAATAGCTTGATTTTGAGGGGGAATATTTCATTTATGCATTCATTTGATATTATAGTTTATTTATAACACATACTCTCCACATGTTCACATGATTATACATTATTGTTATCTTTACACATGACATGATACAATTAACTCTTATTTTAATATGAGTAA
Source organism: Torreya grandis (assembly GCA_037957365.1). Taxonomy (NCBI): domain Eukaryota; kingdom Viridiplantae; phylum Streptophyta; class Pinopsida; order Cupressales; family Taxaceae; genus Torreya; species Torreya grandis. Next base: position 841,621 of record JARHVA010003228.1, read on the forward strand.
CTTACATCACATATCGCTTATCTCAAAATGGGGCATTACAATAGCCTTGTCATATAGACACGAGCCTCAATGATAAAATAATTCATATCAAAGTACATATTTTAGAGATTCATAATGGTTTATATATGATATGATTTTAGCTACATGACATATATTGGCATATTAATAATTATTATGAGGGCATATGCTATGTATATGCACTCACCTTACAAAGACTTGATTACAAATTCATACACACTTGGGTGCATGTGTACATTTGCAAAAATATTACAAGTTTTCACATACACATATATTTGAGATACAATTTCTTACATTCATCATATAGATGCATAACATTCTATATTAATTGGTTAATATTCATAAGGCACAATACTAGTTCATGCACATAGACATCCTTTCATATTCATGAAGTATGATATTGGCTCATGCACATACACACCAATAAATTTACAAGTTAAATGATAAATGGTTGCAAATCCACTTCACACTATTGACACTAAGGTCGTGATGGAGGCATGATCATTATTCATTTTCTTTTGATTGTGTTTTTATTCTACATTGAACTATCTTGAGCGAAACTATACAATCAAATATGTGATCATAATGGGGGTATGAACACTGTGTATTCTCTTTGTTTATGTAATTATTTTACATGGAGTGAACTTGAGCGTAACTATGCAATTGAATCTATAAGCCATATGCAGTAGTTGATTTAGTTATACTTTTAACAAACCCATCATGTGGTTCCCCCTTTCTTTTTTACGTAGTTATTTTGATTAGTAGATCACATACTTATCCCCATATTTATGAGGGTTGGGGCATGTTATCTTCCCAATCCAAGGGTTTACATAGTTACATAAATTTGGGGTGCATTCACCCTAACTATCTATGTGCTTCAATGAGAAAGCACAAATTTATCCATGGTTCAATGAGAGAAACCAATCTCCGAGTGCATTAGTATAAATCACCTTTCTCCAATGCTTCAATAAGGAGGAATCATATCCAACAAGTTGAAATGGAAATAAAGTATTCACGAACACAAAAGTGTACTACTTCCTTTCTATCTCATTTTTAAATGAAAAAATTCAGATTTCAAATATTCAATCTATGGGAATTGATTATTGCATGTTTGTTACAAGGTTTGTTATTGAATGACCTACAGAATTGGAGTTGTTTTATTATTTTTGGAAATCTAGTGTTTATTTCCTAGACAATAAAGGGTCTAGAGTAAGGGGAAAAATCTAATCTAATATGATAAAATACAGATTTTGATCAAACTAATTACATAGGGAAGAGAAGTAACTTATCTAGAAAAGTAGACCGAGATGATTGTTTCAAGGCCTAAAAACTACTATAGAGGACTAGGAAGATGTCAAGAATCTGGATCTATCTTTAATTTGGTAAAAGGACAGGGGCACCAAAAACAAGACACTTTGGTGTTCGATGTTATAGTCTAGGTCCTATCGCTATTATCCAAACTAGTTAAAGAGATTTAAGTTTTTTGGGTTTTATTAGTTGTCCCTATGTGAGCTTGCCTATGAAATTTTATATATGAATGTCAACGGATCTCCTTGTAGAGTTGTTTTAATCTTTAAAACCCTAGGTTCATCTACACACATAGAACAATAAATACATCAAAATCAAAAGGGGGAAAACTGGATTAGGAGAAGTATGATCGTAGGATCTAGAACCCCTATTGTCCTAATCACTGCCTACATTAACCCTCAAGCTAGGGTCTCACATCAAATTTAGTTCTCCCTTAGGGAACATGCATAATCAATGTGCATGGAAGATGCAAGAATGAACTTTCGTCTAGGACCTTACTTGATCAAGCATGCAAATCTGTGTGTGATACAGAATTTTGAGCTATACTATTGACATATTTTTAATTATGTATTGTACCAAACTAGTAAGTGTTAGTTATAAAATGCCTTGTGAAGTTCTTTATATAGGAAACTCTTTGTTTTGAATTTGAGAACTTTAATCACATTTGGCTGACATTAAAAAGACAAATAAAACTTAAAGATGGAGCTAAGAAGGGTTTAGGACTCATTAAGCGAGGGAACCTAGTTGTTGGGACTCAAAATGCAATTAGATAGGAGCATTGGAAATATGACACCTTAGGGTCCAGTGCTATAGTCCAGTCCCAACACTCCTGTCCTACAAGCTTGAGACCTGGGGGGATGGAATTAACACAAGAAATAGAGTTTGGCTGAGTTGGAATGACTATTTAAAAGGCTATAGATGACTGATTATGGACAAAAAGGTGACTCAAGCATGAAACAAGACCAAAATAAGTTAAAAAAAAGACATGGCTAATGTAAATAAGGCTCATATTCTCTAGTTGGAGTTTGTTATGAAAGGACTATGAAAAGACATGATATGTGTGGTTGTTTGACCAATTTAGCGTGTATACATTTGCCCCCCTTTTATTCTAGTGAAGTAATGATATGAAGTACTAGAGTAAAAAAAGAAAAAAAATGCGTACATGAACCTACTTGCATGGAGATAAATGTGCTGCAAAGGGTCCAACTCACTTCTTGGTCAGGGAAGTAGATGGAGAGTTGAATAGTGCCTAGAGAAAGAAGGAATCCCTAAAATAGATACCCCCTATACTGAATCTAAAAGTGGAATCCATGTAAAATGGAGAAGGAGGGCAATACTTGCCCCCTATGTTGAATTTGGCTAAAAATGAGGAATGCTCGAAGGCCCAAAACCAATGTTTATCCCCTATCCCACATAAACTCATGTAATCTAGAATGTGTGTATAAAATCCATATGTTGTAAAGAGAAAAATCTATCATGCCCCCACTTTGAATATCTGAACTGGAACTGAGAAATGCTCAGAGGCCCAAAACCAATGTCTATCCTTTATCCTGCACAAACTCGTTTAGTCTGGGTCTCAGTAATGCTATGGACCAAATACTACAGATGGTCATACAATCCAACCTAGTAACAACTTGGGTACAGTTGGGTGTAATCTAAAATTTTGGTCAATATGCAAGAAGAGAATGGCATGTCTTACCATTCCATCTATATAATCCTGAGTGATAAATAACACAAACATCCATGTCATACCCCCAAATCTAGTATGCATTTGTATAATCGAGTAATCTGTATAACCACACGTGAAATGGTATATCTTGCCATGTCTTATGTGCAAAACTAGAGACTAAAACACTATGCTTTACACTATGCTTGTAGTCTGCTATCTAATTCTGTAACTGTGTCATGTTCTATGAAGTTATATGTGTGAGACATGTAGTAATGTACTTGCCCCCAAATCTAGTATCCGAGTCTGAATCTATATGAAAGTTACTATGAATCCATATAATCTGAACCACTATATCTAAATGGTCTATTTATCTATAAACTAAAGGTATATTCCTCTAAATAACTTGAGTAATGTTGAGTGACCCATGTAATCTAAATCACTATATATTTCAAGCATTATAAACTGAATCTGATTATTGGATGTGTATGAACCATGGTGTATCCACTTATGCGTGGATGGGCATGTTGGGTAGGTGTAACAATAGGAATAATAGGAATGATGCCCCCCTTTGGGAAGAGGGATGGAACTTTTGATAGAGGAGGTCAAGCTAAAAGTGATGATTAGTGGCATAAGTAAAAACAAGGTTGGCTTGTTGTGAATAGCTTGAGAAGTTGTTTTATTGATTAGATGGAGTTGTTGAAAGTGGAACAAGTTTTGATTGGTGATAATCAAGGTGTGTGTCTAAGTATAAAAAAATATGGAGATGTACATGTCATAGGAGGCAAATGAAGTAACAAGAGAGTGAAGCTTATGTGATGTAGAAGGTATCATTGTCATGATTCCATTGAAAGAAATGATTTGAAAAATGAAGTTTTGGGGTTCAAGTTATGGTCGAAATAGTATTTTATTTTGAATGAAAAAGTTGGTTGATATAAGAAATTGGAATGATTTTTGATTCATTTTTGCATTGATTAGGTTGAGATTTTGAGCTCTTGGAGTGAGAAAATACCAAGGAGATGAGCACCTACAACAACTTGATTTGAGCAGTTGGCAGCCCAGGTTCAAGCTAGAGGTGATCTTACCTTGGTAAGCAATTGAAACATTTGTTTTTTGTCTATTTTGAAGCCTTTTTTTGATGTTTTGAGCCATTTAAAGTGTCTTAGGAAAAATTTCACTAGTTTCTCATTCCTATCCTACATCCAACACTGTTGTCCAGGTTTCAGTGCTCCTATCTAGGTTGTAGTGCTCCTATCTAATGTTGTTGTCCTATACCTAGTGTTGTTATCCTAGAGGCTTAATTTTTTAGTGATGTTACTTTGTTGTTGACTATTGTTCTATTTTGGATTTTGATTTGGCATTGTTGATTGATATATATGTTATTTCTGGTGTTTTTAAGGTGAGGTGTAGATGAGAGATCTCTATAGGGGCCAAGTGATGGAGACATTAAGGTTGTTACCATTGTCTACTAAGGAGAGAGCTATCATAGAAAGGGCAGGGTTGGGTCATGTGTGTGACCTAGGTATAGTATAGTGGGATAGGTATCTAATTTATGCCTTATGTGAGAGGTGGAATGTAGATACATGTACTTTTTAGATTCATATAAGGGAGATTATTATGACTCTAGAGGATGTGTATCACATTTTGCATTTACCAGTTAATACATGTCATGTGACATTACAAGATGACATGAGTGTTTATGTTATTGATCATGCATCCTTATATTTTGTTGGTGTGCCCTTAGGTATACATCGAGAGGTAGTGATAGTGATGTGTTGCTTTCAGTTATAGTACAATTTAGTGTTATGTGCCTATGGAAGTGGTTGGCATTGTTTGTTGTTATGGATGGGAGTGAAGTGCCAATTACATAGAGGATACAGAGGATTGTGCATAGTGTTAAGGTATATATCACTATATTCTTATGGGGTAAGACTATTCTTGGCCACCTATATAGGGATATTTATAAGTTTACATAGGAGCCATTTAGTGGTGGATTGAGTGAAATGATGTTATTGCATTGTTGGGCTTATGAGCACATAGCAATTATGCGGTTGATAGGATTATTGAGGGAGAAGTGGGCACCTCCACAACCATTTGGGGAGCGGTGGATGAGTACATTAGCTATCTAATCTCCTGAGATGGATCATTATAGGTGGGTGTTAGATAGAATAGTGGCTGGTGACATTATATGGAGGCCTTATAAAGGATTTCCTAGGTGGGTCGAGGATGGAGTGTAACTATAGTATATAAGGGTTAGTTTTTAGATACATGATTGCTGGATTGGAGTGTATGAGCTTTCAATATGAGCATGTGACTAGATATTTTAGGGTACCATAGTATGTGTCCCTAGTAATATGGGTGTGGGTGAGGAGTGTACAAGCACCAGCGAGAGCAAGAGCTCATGTGAGGCCCACAAAGGCTAAGCTAGCACCATTACCTTTAGATGCATGAGATGCGGCTATAGACATTCTTGATGTGGATGATGTTAGATGTATAGATGTATATACTGCATGGTGGATCAGGCATCAGTGGGATCCATTGTACCCTATTGATGGAGGAGATGCTCCAGAGTATGAGGATCCTCAACTGATCTAGATGATGGGAGGGAAGCAACAATTTCATTTGAATTGTGTACAAATTTGTGTTTTTAGTTTGTTTTTTTAAAGTATATAGCTAATGTAATGCCCTACTTTGTGTACAGGTGGAGTGGGAGGTGCATAGGATGATGCACATGATGGGGTGGGGAGTGGAAATTATGACTATTGGGAGACCATCATTGAGTCTACACTCTGAGAGCTCACATGGCATGTTCTTGATGATGTGATAGAGGAGATATTGATAGAGCGAGCGATGGTTACAACTAATATTCATGCTCATCTATTTGATAGGACTGCTATAGTGACAACTGCATATGTTACGGTAGTGGGAGAGAAAGATGAGCTAAGGGTTGATCTGGATAGGCATAAGATTCCCCCACCTAATTTTGGATTGGTGAGTATGAGGATTATGGATGAGTACACAAATATTTAGAGGTGGTATGTGGACTTGTGTGAGGAGCATGGCTAGCTACTAGAGTGAGAGAGTCATTGCAAGAGGCATTCAAGAGCTCAAGGAGGTGTGAGGCCATCCAGTACTAGAGTGGATTATGGGACTGGTACTGGTGGGGAGAGTGAGGTCATGACACCCATTCATGATTGATTGTATTTGATATAGTGTATATGTTTTGCAAACTTCATTATATAAATATATGGATACTAGTTTGATTTGGATGTAAGCATATTATGTTATGGATTTTTGGAATAGATTGGTATATTTATTGCAAATGATCGATTAGAAAAAGTTGATTTGACATTGATGTTGAGGTTGCATATGTTTTGATAAAATGGTATGTGATTTGATTGTTGTTGATAAGTGTGATGTTAGTTTTGATTTTGAATTATATGTGAGTAATTTTTTTATTATTTTATAATTTGTAAATTGATTTGGTAAAGTGAGTTGGTTTGAGATTTGGTAAAATAGGATATTGGTAAAATCGAGATTTGGCTAATGTGGTTTGGCTAGGGATGGTTATTTAGAATTAAGAATGTTAGTTGTTAGTGTATGGATATGTAATATAACACGTTGTGCATATCACTTCCCTGGGAGTGGCTAAAGAATACAAAGGTTAACTAAACCTTTGGCTCCATTGTTGCCTTGTAAAGTGAAGCTATGAATCGATACTAGTATGAATGTGTGTCGTATCACTCTATGCTATATCACTATCTAAACCTTTATGGACAATCTAACAAGTGCTCATACTTCTCATGTTGTGTAGGAACATGTCCTATATTTGATGCTATTTGCGGTGCACTAACTATAACTGTGCTTGGATACTATGCCAAATATAACCTTATTGGATGTGCAAATGAAACTATGTGTTATGAATAAGGCTCATCTATTCACAATCATAGTAGATTTCTACAAGAAATAATACCCTATGGCCTCTATTATGATGCATATGACTGAGCAATAGATCGAGCTAGAACTGTAACCTATGATGAGGGCTCATCTAATCTCAATTGTAGTGGGTTACTACATGAAATGGGTCCCTGAAAGCTTGATAATAGTGAATATCTCTTTGGAGTAGTACTCTATGATGTGGGTTCATGTAATCTTAATCGTAGTAGGTTCATACATGAGTTAAGACCCAAAAAACTTGACCATAATGAATATCTCTCTGGAGAAGTACTTTGCTACGGTGCTTGTGCCTATGACTGTGCTAGATATGTATATAGAATTGTACTATGTACTCATCTGACTACAATGTTATATGTAGGTTTCTCTTGCTATAATAGTTTCCAAACCTTTTCAATAGGTGGAATAGGAGATCTCCTATGAGGCTCTATCCTAGAAGTTGCATTACTCTCATGATGAGTAACTGATGATTTTGATGAAGGAATGTCTTGGGATAATTCATCCATGGAAGAATGAGGTCTAGGAATCCATGATGGAGGATAAATCAGTGCCACCTATGTGAATGTTATGATGCCATGATCAACACATATATTAATCCAATCCCTAAGTCCATAACAATCATTATCTTTGTGTCCATAAATATGATGATAATTACAAAAGGTCGATGTGGCTATCTATGTAAGAGATGTAGATCTCATCGATGAGTAGAAGTTAATGTGATTAACTTCCTATCTAGTAGTGTTGATAATATGACACATGGGTTATCCCGCTCTAAATCAAACTGTAGTGGTGCTTTGTTGTTCTCTGTAGTGCATACTATAGGTTGTGCTCTAGAAACTGGCTCTCTTTTCTTAACTAGTTGCTTTTCTAGTTGAATTCTCCTCTCTTGTTTAGGACATGGTGGATGCTGTGTGCTAAGAGTTGTAGATGAAGGTACTACTATGAAACCTAGAGTAATTTGATCAATTGAATCTGCCTCAATCAATCCTAACTTCTTTTCCAAGGCTAGAATTGTATAACATAAGCACCTAAAACAGGACTTTATCTGATATAATAGATGCTCAAGGAGAGGTTGTTGAATCCCCTTAATAAAGATAGGTTGAATCTCTAAATATATTGGTTATAGATCAATCTTAACATGTGTGTCTTGAATTGTAAGATATAATCACTACTGGTTCTGAAGTATTCTGATGCAATGTGGAAATTTTATCATATGTAACATGAGGGCATATTTTTGCTATGTAATATCTGAGAAATGCCTCCTTTAAGTCATCATATGTATGCAAAGAACTAACAGGGAGTAAATAAAAGAACCAATTCTATTCATTACCTACTAGTGTATGTTGGAACTTGAGTAGAATCAAAGGACTCGCATGAGACAACAAAGCCTTCTTAAAGGCTTGAAGGTGTAAAAATGGATCTCCAGTTTCATCAAAGTGAGGCAATGATGGTATTTGGAAATGCTTAGGCAATGAAGCTTTTACAAATGTCTTCAGAAGAGGGTTACCATGTAAATCATTGGCATCCATCCAAGACTTATAAGCCTTGTTTTCCAAGGTAAGGAGATGTACTTGGTGTTGTAATTCACCAACTGCATGCATCAAATAAATAATCTCTTGGGATAGTATATTAGCATCTTGAAGTGGTTCATTTAATCACTAAATTTAATCATTAATTTTAGCCATGGGAATGCTACATTTAGCAATTGGATCATAGAGAGGGGGTGTGCTCACTTGAACCTTTGGAGGAATGGTAACTTGGACCTTAATAAAGGGATGTGAGCTACCATTCTCTTTAGGTGAAGAGTGAGAAATAGGTGCTACTGTAATAGGGGGTGGCTTGGGAGATTTGTTGGTATCTGTATGTTTTAGTGAATCACATTTTAATTGAGTAGAGGATGTGATGTTATCATTAATATGTGCATCATTTGAAATAGAATCATGCATAAAAGTAGAAACAACATTTTGTAGTGCATGATGTTTGAGAGGAATGAGAGAAGAGTAAGAAACATGAGATGCATTTTCTTCGCCACTATGTACATAATAATCATGATTATTCCATGCATTATCATAATCAAAATTTTGTTCACAATCACTCTCATTTTCATATTCATTTGCATGTTCACTATCATAATCATTATCACTTCCATTGTCACTAGGGAGAAGTGTAAGAGAAGAATTTAATTCTTTTCTAATATGCAATAAATTATCATGTGAAATTGGAATATTATGTGCATCTATGTTATCCATGGATGGAGTGTATGCATTATTTCCATTTGCAATATGAGAAGTAAGCATAAGAGAGTCATTGTTTAGACATTCTTTTGATAAAGTAGAGTTAAGAGCATGGGATGGATCATTTGAACTATGCATTGGCAATTTGATTTTATTGTGTTTATATTGTTGTAATTTGAACATATAAGTAGCAAGAGAGAGAGAGAGAGAGAGAGAGAGAGAGAGAGAGAGAGAGAGAGAGAGAGAGAGAGAGAGAGAGAGAGAGAGAGAGAGAGAGATTAGGTTCACATGGAAGTAAATTATCACCAATAAGATGTTCACTTGGAAGTGCATGACTAATTTGTTCATTTGGTGCATTGTGCACATGAGAATGAGGTGAAAAGTATCTTTCTTATTTATCAAAATTATTTTATTTAGAAGAGGGAATAAAAGAGATAGGTTTGAGAGAAAAAGATGCATCTATTTTTTCTTCACTATCACTTTCACATGTATCATCATATTCCTCATTACAACAATAGTAATTATCTTCATTATAAATGAAATCATATTCCACATTTTTAGGTAATGTGCAATTTTACAAATTTGTCCATTCATTGTCACAAATATGATTTTTTTTTTTGAAATTGATCTATGGGATGAGAGGGAAGAAGTGCCTTAGTGGCCATATTATTTCTTTCACTAAAGAGAATATGTAAAAGTAATATTAAGCAAATAAATGCAATAATAACTACTAACATAGAGATTTTGATTTTTTTTTTTGATAATCCAAACAATTTGCAAAAATTTCAAAAATTTTATCTAAAAATTGTTAGGAAGACTTGGGGTTTGAGGACCTAGTTTGGAAATCTAGGGTTTTGGGTTGGGGTTTTAGAATTTTTGAAAATTATTACTATAATTTAAATTCTAAAATAAATTTGAATAAGATAAATGCACAAAAAATTATACAAAAAATCAAAATTTGAAATTGAATTTATGCACAAAATAACTACCGACGTAGATATTTTGAAAATATTTTTGACACTTCAAACAATTTGTAAAAATTTCAAATTTTTTATCTAAAAATAGTAAGGAAGGCTTGGTGTTTGAAGACCGAGTTTGGAAATCTAGGGTTTTGGGTTGGGGTTTTAGAGTTTTTAAAAATTATTACAACAATTTAAATTCTAAAATAATATTTGAATAAAATTAATGCACAAAATTTTATACAAAAATCAAAATTTTAAAGTTGAATTTTTGCATAAAATACGAAGGGAAAACCCTAAGTGTGCCTAGGGTTTTTAGATTTTATTCAAAATAAGTCAGGTTCACCAAATATTTTATTATGTTTGGAAATCTAGTGTTTAGTTCCTAAACAATAAAGGGTTTGAGGTAAGGGAAAAAATCTAATCTAATATGGTAAAATACATATTTTGATCAAATTAATTACATAGGGAAGAGAAGTATCTTATCTAGAAAAGTAGACTGAGACGATTGTTTCAAGGCTTGAAAACTATTGCACAAGATTGGGAAGATGTTAGAAATCTGGATCTATCTTTCGTTTGGTAAAAGGATAGAAGCACCAAAAACATGACATTTTGGGGTTCGATGCTATAGTCTAGGTCATGTCGCTGTTGTCCAAACTAGTCACAAAGATTTAAGTTTTTTGGGTTTTGTCTATTGTCTCTATGTGTGAAATTTTGAATCCTAAATGTTGATGGAGCTCCTTGTAGAGCTCTTTTAATCTTCAAAACCCTAGGTTCATCTACACACAGAAAATAACAAATACATCAAAAGCAAAAGGGGGAAAATTGAGTTAGGAAAAGTATAATCCATGATCTAGAACCCCTGTTGTCCTAATCACTATCTACATTAACTCTCAAGCTAGGGTCTCATATCAAATTTAGTTCTCCCTTAGGGAACATGCATAATCAATACGCATGATAGATGCAAGAATGAACTTTCACCTAGGCCCTTCCTTGATCAAGCATGTAAATCTATGCGTGATGTAGAATGCTGAGCTATATTATTGATTGATTTTTAAATATGTACTATGCCAAAGTAGTAAGTGTTAGATATAAAATTCCTTATGAAGTCCTTTATATAAGAGACTCTTTGTTTTGAATTTGAGAACTTTATTCACATTTGACACATATTAAAAAGACAAACAAAACTTAAGGATGGAGCTAAGAAGGGCTTGGGACTCATTAAGTGAGGGACCCTGACCGTTAGGACTCAAAATGCAGTTAGACTGGAGCGTTGGAAATGGGACACCCTAGGGTCTCGTGCTATAGTCCAATCCTAGTGCTCTTATCTTGGGACCTATAGGGATGGAATTAGCATGGGAAATAGAGTCTGGCTTAGCTGGACTGATCGTTTGGAATGCTATGGATGACTAGTTATGGATAAAAAGGTGACTCAAGCATGAAACAAGACCAAGATAAGTAAACAAAAGACATGGTTAATGTGAATAAGGCTCATATTCTCCAGTCAGAGTCTGTTGTGAAAGGACTATGAAAAGACATGATATGTGTGGTTGTTTGACCAATTTACGGTGTATGCAGGAGTTTAAACTATGTTGTACATACACACGTATATATTTTCCTTTTGCTCTAGAAATTTCATTACTAGAATAAAAAGGGATATTTGTAGATATTAAAATCTGGTATCAAGTACTTGACAATGAAAAGCTTGACACATTTACCACACATGACTTGTGCACACAAATATAGTCCTAAACCACCATTCTCTCACCCCTACATGATACCTTATGAGTTTGACCATTTTATTTTATTGTTACATACCTATAAGAATCTCATTGTCTATTTTCAACTTGCTTACCATCTTACACAAGCATCTCCAAACCTTCAGGTTAGTCCACTTGTACAGGAGTTGGTAATGTCAGTCTAATTCAGTATCACTAGTCAATATTGACCTAACCCTGATGGTGTTGACCCTCTCCCATTAATGAATAATTGTTAAAATCAAATATTTCCTTAGGGTCAACCCATATGTCTAGCGTGTTAGTGGCATGATCAATTACCCAATTTGACTCATATATATATACAAATCAAGGTCTCATTTGATAGGGGAGTGGGCACTTATCTAGTACACATTTATACACCACTGCATATTAAAAAAATATGCCAAATTCTTTACAAATTGTGAATCAATCCCTAAAATTAATCACAAGCCAAGTCATAATCATACTAAAGCCAAGTCAAAGAAAAAATTGTCAACTATCAAAGCCAAATCATTAGTTGCATTCATATAATGAAGGAACACTAATTAACAATCACACTACGTGAGATAAATATATGTGGCTTGATTTACCTCCTTGGAATATCAAATACATAGGCAATAATCAATCATCAAATGAGGGTGATTGGGGTCAACTCAATCCCTTACACTTTCTTAGGTTTTGTAGGCTTCTAGCACTCACAAGTACACCTAAGGTTTCAAGGTGAATGAAGTTGATTTATGGAGTTGCACACATCATCATGATTCATCATCGCACATATAAAGCTTTCAAAGATAGATGAAGGTGGTCGTACGGTCACAAACCTATCTTTTAACCCAAGTCACTACCGACCACTCAAGTCAATATTAACAACCAATACCCAAATCTGATGGAATTGGTTGTACATAGATAAAAATACAGTTTCAAAACCTGCCAAATCACAGGCTTGTTTAGTATATTTTCTATCTTCAAAAATCAATTATAGTCATAAAATCAGTCAGAAAAATTAAGTACTCATCTTGTAATTGTACTTACTATATTTAACATATTCCACTTGTCAAATTATTGCAATTAATTTCAATATTTTACATTTATATGTATGCTTAAATGTCATACTTATCACTCTAAACTTACATATTATTTTCAGCCTATTAAATTTTCTAAAACCAAATTAAGGTAAAATATTTTCGTTTATGCAATCTCCTACTCTTCAACATATATTTATAATGGTTTCTATTATTTAGAGGCTTGTCAAATACCAAAGATAATTTTGCTATTCGTTCAATTTATCATAAACCGTCCAAAGTTTATGTTGTTTTTGTTAAGTTTTATATATTATCACCATTTGAGGGCAAAGAAGAGGAAATATTTTTTATGAGTTATAGAGATTGTTGTGCCACAAATTTGAAATAAAAATGTTAAATCAAATCAACCCTAAGGAGAGGACATAGAAGGAGAAAGGTCTTATATTTCGTGTTTTCTTTAAGACCAATGTATCTAAATTGAATTGTATTGATATTTTTATTTTTGATGTCTCAAGACAATCTTTTAAAATATATATTTTCCACAGTGCATGAACTTTCAATTGATAAGGAGGCAACAAAGGTGATTGAGATTTATGAGGTGAAGCTTGCTTAAATGCTAGTGGATCCCTTGCAATAGAACCAGATCAGGGACAAGAGCAATTGACTTCATCTTGCTTTCCCACTTCTCCACCACATTAGAAAAGGAAGAAAACTAGTTTCGATGCTGGTGCCTCAACCAAATGAAGAGGACATAAAACTAAGGTAGAGAGATTGAGATTGGAGGTGGAATAAATGATTAATGATGGTTCTTTGAGATCGATTGAAGAAATCATGCTTAGGAGAAGGGTGATTTCTTCATATGGTTGATCTTTCTTTTGTTGATGATAATTTGGGATCGGGCTTGTGAACTGGTGCTTCTTTCTGCTCTAGGACTTTTAACTTCTTCACAACCTTGTTGCTACTTTTCTTTGGCTTCCCTTCTTTCTTTGATTTATTTTCTATTGTTTTTTTGTTGTCCTCTTCTTGTTTTTTCTTCTTTCCGTTTACCAATGTTTTGTTTCTCTTTTCTAGTTACCTATGTTTTATTGTAGCTTTTGGAGGTTATTTTTTGTTATTTATTTAAAGGATCTAAGTCTCCCCATTGTATCCCATATTGGTTAGTGTGCCCCAATAAAAAACTTCTCTATTTCCAATTCAGAACTTCAAATTCTATAAAAATATTTACAAAATAAATAAATAAAAATAACATAATTAATCAAACATTTAATATAATTAAAATATAGCAGTGATGCTTAATTAATGGTAGGGCAATCAATTTAATGATTTAAGAAATGTCATATTTATGTCTCCCATCTTATTGTAAAGTGGGAATTAAAAAAGTATCATCTATCGAGTATTAAGGAGATTAGAGAGTCCAAGTGGAAAACTAATTTGCCCACTGTCCATGAGAGAAGGAAAACGAATTTACCCATTACAAATATTATTGGAAAATACAGGAGGACTTGCAGTTTCATTTCGTAAAAACATCCAGGCTTGTTCGGAATACCACCACAATTCTAAGGTATGGATCTCTTACCGATCTCTTCATCTTCTCTGATAGCTATGTGGATTTGCATTTATTTCAATGGTCGGGGCAAACATACTCATAAGGTGCGTAATAAACGTATCGATACGTTGAAAATATAGCAATTCTGTGTTGGGTATTGTCTGAAAATGAAAATCTGTAGGTGAATATTACTTGTGTAATTGTGGGTCATAAGGCGGACCCTAGCAAGCCAAGCTTCTGGATTGAGTGGGGGCTTGTTCCACCATTGGTAGAGACTGTTTGAAGCCTATCTGAATGTCAGAAGTGCAATGCACTTGCACCGTACAAATCTGATTTTTTGATGAAGGTTGGTTTTTTCAATAAATTTTATCATTGATTATTTATTTTCTATAAATAGATAGCTTTCATTAATCAAATGAAAGAGATTAGTACACCGCTACATATTCAAAACGGCTGGTATGGTAGCACATCCTAGGAGCTTTTTCACATGTATGTGGCCCCAGAACTAATCAAAACATTAACATATTAGCTCAGGTTTTTAAATTAGTATGGATATCTTAAATATATATATATCTGAAAAACACCAAGAGATATCAATTTTAAGGTACCTATCTTGGATTTTTCACTTACCACACTGACTAACGACTCCATTACCTTCTCTGCAAATTTTCTGCTGATTGGTGACAGATGGCCTCAATCTAGATGCACCACTGTGTTAGGCTTGAAAAAATCTTTTTGAATGTATAAAAAGGCTCTAAACTCCATTGCATGCCCAAGATATCACAATTTTTCAAATGGCTTCTCCAAGCAAGAAGAAAAACTCCTTCATGACAGTCAAATGAATGCCAAATTTTAATTTGACATTTTTATTGACATCCCCCACTATCACACACCACCCTCAGCTGCCATTGTAGGATACGTCTATCAGCATAATAATGATCCACTCCGGACAACAAAAATCAAAGCATTAAACAGTTATACAATGACAGTCACCATACCAGCATTACGAGGGGGATTCCAATCATTATCCCACGTGTCCCAACTTTTTGTGTGATTTAAAAGGGATGGAATATCTAACTCAGCACTGTTTCTCATCCTGCTACTGTTTCTCTTCCTCACAAGTAGAGAAGTTTAGATGTGGAAATTCATCCTTGCAAGGTGGCGAAGTCTAGTTGCTACGACAGTTAGAGTGTGGTCACAAATGCTAACGAGCAGGAGACCAGCCAGGCAAACAATACCAACCCCGAGAGCAGCTGCGAGGTCCTTGGAGGCTTTATGGATGATCTTCTTGTCCCTACATAACCCTGGTTAGTTTCCTATAATCCTTATTAGAAGTTAAAAGCCTCAAAAGTAACCCTGCATTTTACATTCAAAAGAAAAGATAACGTATTGAGATGGAAGTACTCATGGGAGCCCTTTACAAAAGAAATTTGAAAGTGGTAGAACGACAAAAATATTGCATGTGGAAAATTCTAGAGAAATAAAAAGAAAATGACATTTAAAAAAAAAAAAAAGTACTTGTCTCGATAATAATACATTATATCTTATACATCTTCATTGGGGCATTTGGAGCATGCTCCACATGGTTTTTGATGTATAAAATGCCCATTATTGTGTGGCTAATATGTTATTACATAAAGAAATATTCAATGGCAGGATTGAATGTAGTCACATGAGTTCAATGCCATGGTGTGTCAGTACGTCTTGCCTCATAAATCCCTAGTGAATAATGCATGAAATTTTACATCTTAGGAATCCAAAAAATTATCTTTTTCAAAGCCATTTAGCCTTTGTCTCAATTTTCCCCCTATATAGCTTTTGTTTTCTTTCAAGGAGTCCATTAATTTTCAGCACGTCTTCATCTATTTGTAGCATGGCCTGGTAGCTTGTAGATAAATTTCCCATTCTTATGAATGCTTTGCATTCTTTAGATATCATTTCATCTTCTTATGAGGATTTTGGCTTGATTGTGCGACCTTGCCATATTCATAATGTTTCCCACCTCTAATTCCTTATGGTGGGTCCAGCAATGTTATGAGTCTGATTATTAAATCTATGAATATACTAATATAAGAAATCCTGAATCGGTTTTTTTGAATATAGATATCTGAATTTTTAAAATAGAAAACTAAAGTTCTCGGTAAAGAAATATGAATTTCTGAAATTGGGATATGCTGGGTTGAAAATAGAACTCTGAATTCAGGGATCTAATACCACTTCAATGTTATTTTCCTAAATTAGAAAAATCTTTTCTTGAAATCTGAAAATCTATTTCTTTTTTGGAAAGACAGAAATTCGAAATCTTAAACGATATACTATTTTTGTTTGTTAAAGATACCTAGGGATAAGGGACCCTAGACCCAATAAAAGTGTTGGTGATTTGCCAACTCCCAACTGGTGTTAACTAACCAAGTTGGGAACATAATGTGAAACTATAAATAAAAAAATCACAGAATATTTCTTTTTCTGCTCCTTAAACTGATAACTTCTTTCATGACCATCCTTCAGCCACTGAACCATCGTCCATTCTTGCTCCAAACTGCCTATTTTAGTGGTATTAGAGCCATATCTTGGCTAGCCATGGCTTTCCAAAATAATTCATGCACAAGGGTGACAAAGAACTAAGGTACTATCTTAGAAGCAAGAAGAAGGTTGAGGAAAATCAGCAAGAAGTATCAATGGAACACTTGAATCAGCCAAGGATTGATGGCAAAAATAGGGAGGAGTAAAGGTTTGATAGGTACACACAAGCTCGAGCAGATGACAATGATGATGGAGGAATTCGTCTGCACTATGAAGGAAATGAAGAGTGACAAACCATCCAAAGGGGATGGTAGTGCTTCTGGAAGTCACAACCTCATAGATCAGCCCCCAAAGGGGAATGGAGGAGCCACACATAGGCCTAACGAACCTATTTTTTTGCAAGAAGAAGTTGCCATTCAGGAAAGGGAGGAACAACCCACCTTGAGAGATAGCTTATTGAAGGATTATGATGAGTACATGACTTATTCTGCTCCTTTCAAGGATTAAATGGATTTTTCCGCAATCATATCTTGGAAGCATGGGCAACATGGAGGCAAGAGGTCTGGCCAAAGGCATAGGGGTAGCCAAGGAGAACTCCATCATGCTTTGGGAAAGCTTTCACTTTCCAATTTTGATGGTTCTTCCAAGAGCTCGGCGAAGGCTTGGATTTAGAAGGTAGATACCTACTTTTCACTTAGACCTATGATGGAGAAGGAGGCTATTCAGTTTGCCACTTTGCACTTAGAGCAGGTTGCCCATGAGTGGTGGTATCATGGATTAATCACTCAAGGACATCAACTCATTCAATCTTATGAGGAATTAAGTAAAAGGATCATTGAGAGGTTTGATAGGGCTGATCCAGAACTACACTTTAGAGAGTTGGCTCAATTGAGACAAAAGGGCATAGTAGAGGAATATGTGATAAAATTTCAGAGGCTTTCGGTCATGGTAATGGATGTTTCAGAGAGGAGATTGGTATTTTTGTTCATGGAAGGGTTGGTTGATTCAATTCAGGGTTTGGTCAAGGCTTTTGACCCACCTTCTCATCAAGGCGCCATTCAAAAAGCTCTTGACCTTGAGTCTTCAACACCCCAAGGTAAAATTCTGCCATTTGTTCAACAAAAAATAATTCTTTTGGACCTTTTGGGCAGCAAAAAGACCATAGATGTGGGCAGCCAAGGGGCAACTCTTCTGGGCCACAAAAACCAGCTCCTTTGGGACAGCTTGTTTGGCCAAATCAGCAAGGTTTGGGGCAGCAAAAGGAGCTGCCAAGATGGAACAATGAGACAAGGAACAAGTTAAGGAGGTAAAAACTTTGTTTTGATTGTAGAGGCCTTTGGACACCGGGTCATCATTGCCGTGGGAAGGGGCAAATGCACTACATTGAGGTGCATTTGGATGGAGAAGAAGAAGGAGAGGAAGGGGCTGCCACTTATGAGGAAGAGCATTTGGAGATCCTTGGAGGAGAGGACATGAGTGGCACCTTTGCTTCATTATCGGGGACTCCTAGATGCTACCCTTTTTGTGTGAAGGGAAAATTGAAAGGTAAGGATGTTACTATTCTCATTGATAGTGGGGCCACCCATAATTTTATTGATAAGAGCTTGATCGTTGCATGTGAGCTTCAATCTATTGAATTCAAGGATTTCCGTGTCACTGTGGTAGATGACTTCACCATCCCTTGGTACTACCAAGGTTCCCAAGCTTAATATCATGTTGGAAACACATTCCATTGAGGATGACTTTTATGTGGTTGGCATTGGAGAGACCAACCTTGTCCTAGGCATCTAATGGTTGCACTCACTTGGAGAGTACACACAAAATTACCAAACTGTGGAGCTTAAATTCGAAATGGATGGAAAAAAAGTAATCTTGCATGGTTTGTGTGATAAGGTACCTTTGGAGGTGACCTCAGAAGCAATGGAAGGAGTCTTCCCTAAGGGGAATTTGGTAGGGGCAGCAAGAAAGAATGTTTCTTTTGATTTGGAGCAGCCACCTTTACTTATGAGATTTGGTCATTCATATGGTTTAGTGAAGGAATCAAAGTTGGGGAAATGCTGTCCATTAAAAGAGGTCAATCAAATGACCAAGAGACAACCACCAAGATATGTAAAAAATCAATTAATTCTGTTTTAACTTTTTAGGACTTAAGTGTATGTAAATCCTATTTTAAAGAATTAAGTATAGTAAATCAGGGCATAAATATGCAATAAATACTGCCACTGATTTGTTACAGAATTAACTAAATTTGACCTTTCTAAAAATAATAATAAATAATGCAAATGAGAACTTAACTGGAAAATGATTGAGACGGATGATTTGGAGGCTGAAAACTAAGACAAAGGCTGCTTTGAGTGTTGCAAACAAGATCCAGGTGTCAAAACCCCTTTCAGACAGTAGTGCCCTAATTAGCCAATAACACCATGTGGTGGTAGTGTCCCTATTTTGGCGGTAGTGTCCTTTGTGCAGGACTGTTTCGAGCTTTTGGGTGCCCTTGTGTCTGGGTCTGTCAACCTTGTTCTTGCGTGCACGAGTTCTAAAATGTTGTAGATGACCTGTTTTGATTATTTTTATGAGCAAACCCTTATTCTCCATGCTGCTAGGGTATCTGGTTGATACAAGCAGTAAAGTGTGTTTGTTATTGGGGTAGGCTAGATATCCTCAACACCTCATTGTGATGAGAGTTGCCTACATACCAATACTCCAAAGAGGGATCAAGCTCGATGTAATTCTCTCCACCTAAGTGCTGGTGCAAGTGCAAATGAAGCTGGGATGATTGTAGATCTGAGTGTTTTAAATGTGCTTGAGACTAGAAATCTGAGTAATTTGAGCTTATGAATGTTGTAGATGGTAGTATGCAGAAGTAGGGCAGAATAGGGATTGATAACCTTAATTGTGCACTTGTTCTGAGTTTGTATGTGCAATTTGCATCTAATTTTCCATTTAGTGGCTAGAGGGCTAAAAGTCGTGTATATATATTGTTCTAGTGCTTGTGCGGGTGTTAAAAGAGGTCTAAGCCGAACCTAGGTGGTCTAAAATTGGAAAAGATCAGTTTGTGGAAAAAGGAGGGAAAGGACAGTTTCACCAAAATTGGGACACTAGCGCCATGTGGCGCTACTGTCCCTATTATGGCGCTAGTGTCCAGGTGGCAAAACATGAGACACAAAGGGCCAAGATGCAAGAAAGAGGGTCTAGGACTGCTTTAAGGATGACTAGGGACGTCTGTGACCTGCACAAAGGCTAGATAAGTGTGAAAATAGGCCCTAAGATATGTCTAGGGCTAAGCTAGGGATAGGTGGTCTCAAGTAGCACTTTTAACACCCAAGTGTCATTTTTAGGTGATTACATTTGCCCTCCCTTTATTCTAGAAATACAACAAAGCGAAATGACTAGAATAAAGGAAAAAGAAGCGTACCCGGACTTACCTAAGAGGCAAAGTTCGTGAGTTTGGATTTGAGTATGTGAAGCATGCTCCATTGTGTGTCCTGCAAGTGAAACGTGCATAAATCAGTCCTTAAGAGATATCAAAGTAAAGACAAAACTGAGTAAAGAAGTGAAATTGAGTAAAATTGAGTAAAGGGATAAGAGAGAGGAAAGGAATGAATACACCTCACTAGGTACGCGAACCAATGCATAAATCTGGTGACAACCTGTGTGTGTGCGTATATATAGTGATCAATCGGTGAATAGCTTGGATTGAGCTAATGGCTTGCTCAATCTTCATGTGTGGGTGGCTCAAGAACTCAATCCAATTTCGACTCCATCATTGTCCACCCCTGCTTGGTGGATCATGCCCTGTGAATAACTTGGATTGGACTGATGGTGTCTCCAACCCTCTCATGTAGGTGGCTCACGAACTCAAGTAGACTATGACTCGATCATTGCCTACCCGTGTGTAGTAGATGCATCTGAAACTGAAACTGTGCAATGTAACTGGAACTGTCTAACTGAAAATATTTGACTGGGGATGTTGGCTCTGTGGCCACTTGGGTATATTAGGCGGCTCTGGGCCACTCAGGAATGCCAACCATTGCATATGGAGTAAGACATGAATCTGGTGTGTAACATGGAACATGGTGTCTAATGTATATAGTGTAGAGAATGACAGAGTTTGTCATTCCATTTGATCAACCGGTGTGTAAGTGACCATATAGAAACAATGTGCTGGGCACATGCCTCCAAATCTAATATTTGAGCATATTTCTGCACTAAGTTGTATTACCCTATATCTGAGTATCTGAACTATAAATGGGAATGACCATGCCACGCATGATGCCCCCAATCTAAGCAAACTAGTATGAATCTGAGTTAAACTGCGCCAAAATTGGTAAATCTGTAACTGAACCTGTGCAAACTTGGACTGTACGTGCTGTACTTTTTTTGCCAATCTAATTTTTGTGAAACTAAGGCTATTAGACAATAGTGCCATATCTTGGACAGTAGTGCCATGTGGTTCTAGTGTCCCAATTTGGGCACTAATGTCCGAATGTTTTGATTTTTGTGCAACTATAACTGATCTTTGTGTCCTAGTTTTCCACTGTGTTTACTTGAGTTTGATTTTTGTAATCTGAGCCTGCATGCTGAAAATTGTACTGTGAGTGCATTCTGATAGCCTGATCTCTGTGACAAACCCCTATGAATGCCCCTCTTTTGAGGGAAGTTGTTAAACCTATGCAAGAACTGTCCTTAAAAGAAAAAGCTCTGCAAAATGTGTGTTAACCGGAGCATAGATGATATCTGCGTAATAAACCAATATAATGTGCATACATAGCATTGAAATATAAGATGATATGAGCATAAGTTTGTAATATGCGATGTATGTTATGTCTATCATTCATAAGGCTATCAAGATAGATATAACAATGTATGTAACAACAAATCTGAGTAATAACTGAGTAGCTACCTAGGGGGATGGGGCATGATGTCCAACACAACACCCAAGTAAGGAGGGAAGAAACATGAGGTCCCTTGTGGCATCTAAAATTGGAGTGTGCAACATGCAAGAGACGAGTTTCATGGCCATGACGCATACATACAACACACATGAGGCACACAAAGTAGGTCAAGGGGCCACAATATAAGGGACATGGGCACATGTGACTAAATTTGAAAAAGCAAGACATACAAGGACGTTCAAATGTCCACATACGTTAACAACAAGCAAGTTGGCTTAGAGCCACATAGAAGAACATGTTCAAATGTCTGCATGCACAATCAAGAAATCACACACAAAGACATGGACACATGTCCAAAGCATACATACAGTGAAAAGAAGTGTCATAGAGCCAAAGAGCAATGGCGTATTCAAATGCCCTTGAATAGAAGAAGCATAGAAACACAATTAAGTCTAAACTAGGAAAGATAGAAATGAAAGTACGAATGAACATGTAATACAAATCTGTGTAAGAGCTAAGATGTACATATGCTGAGTCTAAACTAGTAATAGTTGGCAAAAAATTTGAGTAGGTGTAGCATGATCAATATCAGGATATAACAATGCTAAATCTGTGATGTAAAGTTTAAAAAAATGTAACCTAGTAATTGAAACTGTGTATAGGGTGCCCCCAAATGGGTGAATGTGTCAAATGAAGAACTCGTGTATACGTGTAAATGCCCCCAGTGGGTAGATAATAACAAATCTGGATTGGTGTAGTGGACTTGAGTCCTGTAGTAATATGTAATCACTCAACAAGAACAAGTGAAGCATGTATGTATGATAAAACCGACTATACTAAGTTAGCTAACATATGTAGTGTCTGACAAATAAAAAAAATGTAAACATGGTAATGCATACAATCTACAATTTATGTTTTCTAAGTAAATATTTGAATGTTTTTGTGTTTTTGAAATATTATATTGTTTTTGTATTTTTTTGGAAATAAGTTATGTACAAGCAATATGAAATTGAAACTATATACAAGGAGCAAGGGATAAGAAAAGTATGTACAAGAAAATGCTGGAGATAAATGCGATAATGCACAACCAAAGTGCAATATCTCTATAGACCCAAGAGCACATCCATGGGATGTGGATAATCAAGCGGTGGATTAGGTGGGAGGTCATCCAATGTTGGATATTGGATTTGTCCGAACTCAAATAAGTCCTCATCATTGTGATCATTGTACCAGTCTTTATGTATCAGTGCAGCCTTATCCTTGGCGTTAGTCTGGATTTTGTGCATCTGAATAGTGTGTTGCTCTACTGTGTAAGATGCCCCCTGTGCGGTCCCAGGGTATACCACATTGGACCGTGGAGCATTTGTATGAAACTTGTGGTTCTCATCTGTGTCATCAAGTAAAATGCGGACCATGTGTCCCTCGTGACGAATGTCAAACATCTGTCTGATTGATCAACTGTGGCATCCATCCCCTGTAACCATGTACTGCCAAGTGTAACTTGTATACGAGTGCCCCTACTCATGATAAAGAATAAGATGTTGGCCACCTTGGGGCCACATGCAACTGGAAGTGTGATATGTCCTATGGAATCTTGGCAATGTATGGCATGTTGTAACTCATTTTCCTAATAGCCTATGTGTTGTGGAGGTGGAGGCTGTATAATCTGAATAGTAACTTGAGCCTTGAACTTATTCAACTTATGCTATAATGTTGAGAATGAATCGGTATCATGTCTTGTAAGCCTATGAAAATGACAAAAGTGTTGACCGTCCTACTGTGACAATTTGCTGACAGATTTGTGACGTACTGTGGGTAATACCATCAATCCTCTGTCAAGTAATATTTGTAGAATTTGGTGTGGTCTATCCTATGAACTACTTGCCTGAATCTGTATAACTGGGTCCAAATCCATAGATGTAACCATAGGTATTGAGTGAATGGAGGGATCTACCACTAATTGTAATTGAGTAGGTGAGCCTGTAGTTGTAGGATTATGAACTAATGGTGCTGTCAGTGGAGAAAAAGGCATGAGTGCCTTAAAATCATCTCTGTACTCTTCTGGGCCCATTGGTGTGAAACTCAATCCACATAAATAGTCATCAATGTCAATAGGTGTTGGATTATCCTCTGTGGTGGCCTGGGAATCTGTGTTGGAGTTATGGATGTATACTTCTTCTGAGTTAACAAGTAATGGGAACTGTGCTATGAGAATCTCATCATCCGCCTTGGGTGGAGATATTTGTACTGTGGGAGGGTCCTCCTCCATCATGGGTGATGGTAACTGTGTTGTAGGAGGATCTGGAATAGGTGTAGGAATAGCCTTGCTGGATAACCTTCTCATCGTCCTCACTCGAGGAATGAGGACAACAGTGAGAAATCTCCACCACGACTGCTTTGGACAACTAAATGCCACTTTTTTTAGCGAGTTCCTCTTGTCCCTGCATCAACACCCTAATGCCGTCCAAAATCATACGCTGATGAAAGCATGATTCTCCATGAGTTGCAAACAATGTCTTTTCCATATTAGTGTGATGTTCATGAAGTAACCTCCAATAGCATTAGACAACATATTTTCACCACTCAAACTTTGAGCCATATCAAACACATTCTTGTGTCCAATTGACTGGCTGGGATCCACAAGGAGATTTTTCACATGTTGCCCTATATCATTAATATCTACGTTACCTAATGCTTTGGTTGTTTTCCAGACCCGTTCAACTCACATACACATGAGTGTTTCTTATCTTTTTATTCAAAAATTCAGAGGAGTCTCTTACTGATTCTTCAGTGATTGTGTGTTTTCCCTTGCAGCTTTTAGCGCCTTCCATCTTGATAACTTCCCCCCTTGAACAAGCAAATGATGCCATACCAATAGGGAGGATATAATAAGTCAATGCAGTTGAAGGGTTAAAGAGACTTCTTCTCACCCATCTCCTCACCTACTTCCAACAATTACTACAAGTGCCATCCCCACCTTAAAACTTAGCATTGCCCCTTGCCTTGCATGAAATGGTGGATCTTTTTGCCATGATTAATCCTCATCAATATTCGAGGTGCTCTTTTCAAGGCATTATACCATTTACTCCAAACCAAAGTTTCACCAATCATGTCTTAACTTATTGCCCCTTTTTGCATTTTTTATTTATATTCTTTTTTTCAATCAAGGATCACCAAATGATCATTGGAGAAACACTCCCTTGAATCCCTAACAACCAATTTTCTTAAGTCATCAGGCAACTCCTTTACCCAATATTGATCTAGGGCACCACTTGATGCAAATAGGTTGACTCTCATATTTGCTGCTTTTTCAGCAACTTGTTTTCCATCCCTCTTTATTTGGACAAATGAGATATCTTCTAAACTCTTGATCAACCATTTGGCCTCCTCGACAATCATCTTCAGGTGCCAAGACCCCACATTACCTTCCTTCATCCCATTTATCAAAATTTGGGAGTCACCTTCAATTATCAACTTATTCCAACCTCTTTTTATTGCTATTTCAATATCTTTGAGTATCACAATACCTTCAACTTGGTTATTTGCATCAATCCCAACGTCTAATGAAAAATTCAAGATAGGCTGCCCCAATTCATCTCGAAACACACATACCCCACCAGTTGGCCCGGGATTCCCTTTTGATGCTCCGTCAAAAATTAACTTAATGTATCCACTAGGGGGAGGATGCCAAAAAATAGAGATCTTGGGTCGCAAAGACCCCCTAACACCATGACCAGGGACCTTACTCTTGTAAGACCAAGAAATGAGAGGCCAAGCCTTACTCCATCTTTCCTCATCCACCTCTATCACCCCACCTTTCTTGTGCTAAACATAACTTAATTTAGAAATGATCGATTCTATCGTGCCCCATACTTGAACTACCGATTGAGATGTCTCTTTGAAGATTCTCATGTTCCTTTCAATCCATATATTCCATTTAATAAGTTTAGGAGAGATTTTACAGATTGATTTCAATAGAGAGCTTTTAATTAGATTCCATTGCTCATTTAAGCCATTAACGTTTTTAGGGAGCACCAAATTCAGATCCCATTTTTGTCTCCACACAAACCATATATTCCATTTCTCAATAAATAATGATTGCTCCATTCCTCATTTTCTCCACGGAGCACACAGATCGAAGGCCCAAGAAAATTCCATCTGATCAGCTTATCATATGTAAGAATCTTTTCTTGAACTGCTAATCACAGGAACATATTGGCCTTTGTAAGCCCTTTACGAACCCTTATATTTATATCTGGAAAAAGATTCTCTTCCTCATGCATCTTGTTGAGTATCTCCATGTATACTTCTTTGACCGTTACTTTGCCACTCTTAGCCCCATCCTATACCAGGTGATTTTCACCTTTTTTGGACAGCAAGGGGTAGCAATGAAATAAATGGGATAAGATTCTCCCTTTTTCAATCATTTCCCTTGTAGGCCATTCTAACGTGTTCCACCTTCTTATACCACCTTCCTTGGTGATGCAGTCCTACTTCTTAATTCCTACGTTACCAGATACTGTATATATGCCCCTGGATACAATACGAAATGCCTGCGGATATCGATACTACGGGGATTCTGAGGGGATATGGCCAGGGTACGTCCCTGGGCCTGTGGATACACCCAGATACTCCACAGGCCCAGGGACGTATCCTGGCTGTATCCCAGCAAAAAAACATTTTTTATTTTTTCACTTTCGCCTCATGAACATGGATTTCAATTACAATTAAAAACAAAATAAAGTGGATTCTCAGTTACAGATGTCAACCGTGTGCAGTTACAGACGGTTTTTTGTTTGATGCTTTTGAATATTTCTTAGATATTTGAAAGTGTAATGGTGTGTGTAGTTACAGATAGGTTTTTGTTAAATCCTTTAGAATATTTCTTTCATTAGTCTAAAGCCTCATGTTTATATGGCTATTCAGTTGATCCGGAATTTATCAGAATTTGTGTTGGCTATGGGGAGTTGACCCTTTGTCCAGTAATATGTTTTGATGCCATTTGAAGCTTTTCAAGTGCAAAACAAATTATTGCATTTCTGCAATTGATGTTATCAATATTTAGGCTTCCTATTCCCAGATCAGTCATGGCGACCGAGATGAGAAAAAGCAAAAGTTAGTTGCTGATGGAGTTATATTTGCAGAGCAGAATGAAGCGCATACAAGGGGCCTTTCAGAGAATGGATATTCAGATCTGAACATTTGTCTTGCAACCTATGTAGACAGGGATTATCATCCATGCTACTAGTACAAAGAACATGCTATAAAACTAATTTAAGATCGATCAATGAATTTTATGATATTTGACATCAAATTATGAGTATGTTTTGTGGTGGTTTAACTTATTTTGTTTCCTCTATGCATATTATGTAGTTAATTTTGCTTATATGGCTATATTTTTTATATTTTTAATTTTTTATATATATTTTTGTATGGCCGTATCCAAAACATATCCAAACCCCACAAAAAAAATCTCCTAATCCACGTATCCAATTCTCGTACCTGAATCTGTATCGGTAATGTAGTTTAATTCCATAATGCTGACGTGCATATTCCATCAAACCTGCCAACTCATCATTTTGACAACGCAGATCAACATTGATGATCCAAGCATCTTGCCAAAAAGCAGCCCTCCTTCCATCCTAGATTCTCCTTCTCAACTTATCCATGAGAAAGTTCTTGCATCCCCTTACAAAGTTAAAAAATGTTGTTCCCCGAGGTAATTCTTCCCCAGTGAACAACCAGTTTCTATTAGGGGAATCTAGATGCTTAGCTTAAGTATCCTGCTCCAAAGTCTTCCCCCTTGCTCATACATCCTGTATAATAGTTTACACCCCAGAGGCTGATTCATTTCCTTCCCATATCGCAATCCTAGCCCCCCATATGCTTAGGAAGGCAAATCTTCTTCCAGGCAACTAAATTGATATTCTTGTTGTTCTTAGATCCATTCAAGAAAACTTTTCTGCAAACTGGCAATGGATTTTGCCACTGAATCTGGGACTTTAAATAAGGACATCATATATGTCGGCATTGCTTGTAATGAGGATTTAATCAATTGGGCTCTGCCAACAAATGTTAACCATTTCCCTTTTCATGAGGAATTTTTTTTCCAGATACTCTCTACAACAGGTATCCAAACCCCCTGGCTCGCCTTTCCTTTCATCATTCTATCAATCGTATGCCCAAATATGAATTTGGCAAACTATCCATTTCAAATTCCAGGATTCTTTGAATCCTTCTTTGCTGTTCCTCATTGACATTGTTAAAATATAGTTTCGACTTTTCTGCATTTATCTTTTGTCCAGCTGCCCGTGCATATTTATCCAAAACTTCTCTAATCTTTTGAGCTTCTTCAACTGTTGGTACCCCTATAACAAAGGTATCATCAACAAATTGTAGGTGATATACTGGATTTAAACTAGAGACTATCTGGAGGCCTTTTAATTTTCTGTCTCTAATTTCTTTGTCAATCAATCTTCTGAGAGCCTCAACCCAAATGGTAAATATAATTGAAGATATTGGATACCCTTGTCTAAGGCCCCTAGTTGCATAGAAAACCTAGTAGGGACCTCATTTATGAGCACCGAAAAGGAAGGAGTAGAAAAACAGCTATTAGTAAGTTTCATCCAATCTTCCAAAAATCCAAATTTCCTTAGAACCCTTAATAGGAAACTCCAATTAACCCTATCATAAGCTTTGTGCATATGTGGTTTAATGAACATACCTGGTCTCTTCTTGTGGGTTAAGAACTGGATAGTCTCACGAGCTGTACAATTCCATCTAAAATTTTCTTCCCCACTACAAAGCCACTTTACTCTTCAGAGATTATTTTCTCCAAATATTTCCTCAATCACCTTGCCAAGACCTTGGTTACTATTTTTTAAATAGTATTGCATTAAGCTATTGGTCTGTAAGCATAATAGAATTCAGCATCGTCATTTTTGGAATAAGTGCTAAAAAAGTCGTATTCCACTCCTTTAATATTGCCTTTCTTTCTTGCACTCTTCGACTACCTCCCATACATCTTTGACCACAACATGCCATTTTTCTTGTTAAAATCCAGCCCAAAAACCATCTGGACTAGGAGCTTTATCTCTACCTCACGAAGACAGACCCTGATGAGTCTCCTTCTTTGAAATCGACTTCACCATATCTTCATTATTCTCTTCAAATATCAGTTTTGGGATATTTACAAGCAGCTCCTCCTGTACTGGAATGTCGTCTCTTTCTTCCCTAGAGAGCTATATATATATATTTTAAGCATTCTTTTTGGAAGAACAATTTTTTCTGTCCTATTTATATTTCTTTTAACCACAATGGACATTAAAAAAAAAATAGTATTTATGTTCCAACTTTTAACCACCCTAGATTTTTGCTTCCAATGAATATCCTCCATTAGAAGTTCTTGCTACCGATTTATCATCAATTCTTGTTCTTTTACAAGTCTTCACTAACCCCAATTTCCTTAATTTTCTTCTGTACAACCTCTAACTTTGCAGAAAGAGACTTTTTTTTCTGAAAAAAAAATCTCGACTTTTGTTCATTCCACTTCCTTCCATTTTAACATTTTTAAATTTATTTGCTAAAATAAATCTTCTATGCCCTTTCTCCTCCGTTGTCCACCAGTTTTTCAGATATCCTCAAAAGATAGATCTTGGAACCACAAATTCCATTTTAAAAGGAATCCATTCATGTTTTTAATCCAACAATAATTCCAATTCAATCGGCCAATGATTAGATCTATGAAATTAAAATATCTCAGAACCAAACCTAACATTCTCTAGTCCCCATTCATGACAAAGAAAGAACCTATCCAACCTTTCAAAATTCATTAGGTCCTAGATTTTGGTTCCACATCTATCAAAGCACATTTGGCACAACATTCATTGAATTCAATGGTTCTTGTTGGGAGGATTGAATTTCCCCATTTTTTTCCCTTTGCATATGGCATTGAAATCACCTCCAACCATCCATTTTATTCCTTCATGGGCCCTTTTCAACCTTTCTAAAATTTTCCAGCAATCTCTTTTCTCATCTAACCCAATTGGGCCACACAAATTAGAAAGCACGAAATCTAGATATTCTTTGTAAGCTTCAAAAAAAATATCAATTCCTTGAGGAGATTGGGAAATTACTGTACCCTTTCAATGCTCTTGGATTCCAATGAACAACTACACCACCTGCGTTTCCTCTATCATCCGCAACCAATTCACAATTTTTTCACATTTCTTTAATCTTCTTATCAAGTTGCACCTTTTCCACCTTAGTCTCATTTATTAGTAAAATATTTGGTCGGGCTTCTTCTATTAGTCACTTCACCAGCGACTCTTGTTAGAGGAATTTAATCCTTTGACGTTCTAGCTTGAAAGCTTCATGGATTCTTGGTGGAGGGATTCTCCCTTTCACCCAATATACAAGTCTCTAAGGTCTTCTGGTTCCCTCTTTTGAAAGCAGCCTGAGCCTCCTTCTGAAGCTTTATTACTATTGGTTTTCTCCCCTTGGTTTATTGTGTTCCTGTATCTGGCTGGGATTTCAGAGCTAGGAAAGTCAAGATTTTACTAGCATTTCTCTGAGCTTTCCTGATTGCTATAGGTTGTTCTTTTGTACCACTTCTGTTTTTAATGATTTCTCCCTCAACGTCTCTCAATTTTCCTTTGACGCCAAGGAAAACTCAATTAGAAAGGGCATCGCTGAAGGAAGAACGCGGGAACAAGAAGCAAAACGACACAGTCTTATTGAAGAACTCGTGAAAGAGATCGAAGTTCGTGGACAACATTTGCAGCATCATGAAGGAATGCGAAGAAAATCCAATTGCGAGTCCACAACAATTGTGGGAAGCAAATCGTGACTGGTTGGAGACAAATTGTGAAGGTTCGCAGTGGAATACACAGTCGCCGTAGAAGAAATCATACATGACGGAAGAAGGCAGGGGCACAAATGTCGTCGCGGGGAAGAAAATCGACGAGGAAGGCCAACATAAAACACTGCAAGTTGGTGGAAGGCCCAAAACTAGGGCACAAATGACAATCTCGAGTGCAGAAGACTGGAATAAATCGTGGAAGGTCAAGTGAGTCGAAGAATCATTTTTTTAAAAATTTTTTGTATTATAAAATTCTGGGTGGTTGAACATATTGGTGTCAAATATATTTATGATTAAAATTCCAAAATCGAAAAAATCACACTAGTTCATTTTTTTCGAAATTTTATTGGTTCAAAATAATTTTTTGGAGTGAAAAATGATAAATATCCAAAACCTTGTCCTTCCTGAGGCCCAAAATTTGTCTGGGCAAAATTATAACGTGTGGAGTCATAAAATTTTAACGATAGCGGAATATCGCAATTGTGACAAAATTGTTCTTGGCACTGAGGCAAAACTTATTACGGATTATGACAAGTGTCATAAAGAGGCCTTGCTGTCGCTGAAGCTATCCGTGTCAGATCATATGATTCCTGAGGTCTGGAATGCCACTACGGCAAGTGCACTATGGACTAGTTTGCAGAACAAGTGTTAGACTTTGGAGAAAAGTCGGGTGTTGTACCTAAAAAATATGTTATTCTCTATCAAGATGAATGAGGGTGATTCTCTGTCTGATCACCAACTTCGGAT
The DNA here is from genome assembly GCA_037957365.1 of Torreya grandis. NCBI lineage: Eukaryota > Viridiplantae > Streptophyta > Pinopsida > Cupressales > Taxaceae > Torreya > Torreya grandis. The sequence continues at coordinate 873,110 of JARHVA010003228.1, forward strand.
GAAAGATCTCCGAGACCAGCTTTCAGCTATTAACAAGAAGGTTGATGATGATGACATGGTGGCACTAGTTTTGAACAACTTACCACCATCCTACGAATCTTTCGTGAAGGCTCTTCATTTGATGGCGGAAAGCCAGACCCTGACATTTGATCACGGGAGTTCCTATTTGCTACAGAAGGAACACAAACAAACACAAGCAGAGGAGTCCAGTGTTGGACAAGAAGAGAGTGCACTTGCTGCTCAAGTGAAGGGGAAAGGGAAGTGGAATTGTATTTCTATGGATCCATCTTCTAAGTATCAGGTGACATGTTTTTACTGTTATAAGGTTGGGCATATGAAAAAGGATTGCCGGAAGCGACAGTTTGCAATTTCCCAACAAACCAATCAAGCAACATATGTGGCAGCAATTGAAGAAGGGGAATTTGAAGAAGAGTATGCCCTTGTGGCATCACACTCACACTCACACTCACACTCACACTCACACTCACACTCACATACCAGTAGTTGATTCATTGATTCCGGTGCATTCAGGTATTTTACATCTCGTAAAGATTGGTATGTCAAATTTACTGCAAGTACAAACCATTTTGATTCAGTTTCTTTAGCTGATGGCATGCCATATGTAGTAGAGGGGATAGGAGATGTTCGTATAAAATTGAATAATGCAAAAACAATCATAGTCAGTAATGTTTTGTATGTTCCTAGCCTAAGTAAAAATCTCCTATCCATTATTCAATTAACGGAAAATCCCAGTATTGCTGTAAATTTATCTGGAAAATAGTGTTTTGTGTCTGATATAAGACAGGATAAGGTAATTGCCTGGGGTATTGGGCAAGGTGGTCTGTATAGACTAACATAGATGCACGAGTGGAGGGTGAATCCACCATACATGATGTGGGGAAGGATAGGCTTGTTGACCCTGATCCAGTCAACTTACATGCATTAGTGGTGGAGGGAATATCCACTATACAAGATGTGCAGGAGGATGCAATTTCTCAATCTCAATCGGATGCACTAGTAATTGTGCAGGAGGATGAAATGCCTTGGTCAAATTCACTGGCTCAGAGAACCGAGAATAAGGTTGTTTGTTCAGTAGAGCATGCTCATTTCGCTCTAGATTCTAACCTTGGTATGGTACCTGAACAACCAGTTCTACATTCCATTGGATACAAATGGGTGGATACGTTTTGTACTTTGCAGAAGTACATGACTCATCTTGTTGCAAAAGGTTTTTCCCAACATGGGGGAATAGATGAGGATGCTTATACTGCGAAGATGGTCACAAATCAATTGCTTCTCTTTGGATATTTGGACGAAGAGGTCTATATGGTGCAGCTAGATGGTTTTCGGGTTCCCCATAGTGATCTTTTGTTTTGCAGGATGATTGAGTCCTTGTATGGACTTAGGCAGGCTGTACAAGCCTGGGATGATTTATTTGATCAGCATCTCCAGGGTTCTGGAATCAAACTTTTGGAGATTGGGCTGAAATCATCAGCCATCGATGATTCATTATCGGTCAATGAATCACTCATCATAGACTTGGTGGACAACTTGCTACATCTTATGTCCACATGGCCGGATCTTCGTTTTGTTGTTGGCTATCATGTTCGGTTGTTGTCTACACCGATGTTCCCACATTGGACAACAACAAAATGTCAGAGGACTGCGAATTTCATGTTGATATCTATTGATCAGTCTGTATATGTAATGACTAAACTATTTGGTCCTATTCTGTTTGTAAAATTTCGGGACAAACCTGATGTTATTTCCGCTTTAGTCATTAAGAGGGGGTGTTCAATATTGTAATAGACTTAACTAATTTATTAGTTAGGTGTTCAATATTGTAATAGACTTAACTAATTTATTAGTCAAGGTCTAACTGACAACTTCCTACAATTGCTGTAACTAAGTTTGTAACTAGTTTTGCTTTCATAAATAAGACCTAATCCATAAGCCTAATCCATAAGGGAGCCTTGGTTATCAATTCCTTTGAGGGATTGAACATTGGGGACCAGTATCTCATATACAAACCGGAATTTTTAAGAGACCAAGGTCCATTCGTGAAGATTCTCTCCATGTCCCCTGCAGATTGAAAGGTAAGCTGGAAAAAACCTTTCGCGAGGAAACAAATATCCAACCTAGGGCAATTATTCCATTACTTCCCAATCCACTGCTTGAGCTCCTCCCTAGCTGGCCAGATCCCAATAAATTTACAAATGAGGGCATGCTGTGATAAATCCTCCCTAATCCCAGCTAAGTCAAAATCTGATAACTCAATAATAGGGATATCCTCATAAATCCTTACTGTAATTTCTCCTACTTTCACAGTTTGACCTTGATTTCCTTTTTTGGAAGGCCGAGTCTTTGTTCCCCAACCCTCTGTTTGAATTCTTGACCTCGATTCCTCTCCTGTATACCTACTATCCATCAACCCTTTATTTACCTGCGCATCAGAGTCCTCATTCTTTCTACCCAAAAATAAACTTTGCTCTGTATTTTTCCCTTCTGAGGCAATTGTGGACAGAAATTACCCTCATTGCTCCAACCATACTTTGTTACCTGAGTGTAAGAGCGATACCCCTCACATTCAGTGACTCCAAAATACGATTTTTTTTGGTCTTTCGCCAAATCTTCTCCCTGCTCCTCTGCCCACTTATCCTCCTGCTCCCGCTATTGCTCCATTAAAAAATGACAGAATTGAGGTTTTTGTTATGGGAATGTATTGTACAGTCTCTATCTTAAATCTTACGCATTTAACATGTTTGCAAGGTGCTTGATACGTGCTCAGTTTGTGACAGGCATGAGTAATAACACAATTTACCTAATCATCTTATACTTGAAATTAATGGTTGATCTGGCTTTTTTTCTCCTGGTTCCTCGGTTTCACAAAATCTTCTTTCTGGTTCTGTTTTATTTATTTCTACAATGAGGTAAAATAGCTATTAGAATTATCCTGATTACTTTGTGTGTTGTGGGTGAAATTGATTAGCCCTTTGTTGAAGTTGTGTTAAAATCTTGGTACAGGATGGATAAATTGTGCCAGCCCTTGAAATTTTAGAATGTCAAGAATAGTGAAGATCAAGCATGATGCTTGACATGCCTAGATAAGGTATTATCAGGATCAGCATTTTTAGTTTGTAACAACCCAGAAAGGATAGATTCAGAGTTGCCCTTGCTTGATGCTCCTGGGCCACATAAAATGGATGCAGCAGTGGTGGGACGACTATCAATTTCGAGGTCGTCCTGCTTATTGCCAGAGAGGACTAATGGGCATTCTTACATGCAAAATGGTGGATGGGTAGCTGCTTCTTTACTAGAATCATATACGTGGAATTCTTCTTATTCTTCGCTAACTGATACCAATGTTGCTGTCCCTCGCTCTAGATTTGTAAAGGTGAATTCTATACCTTATATTATTTATTTCCTTTATCTGCGAGGAATGATGATGGTTATAAATAGACATCTAGAAATGGATGAACTCAGAGCTTCCCAGCTATCTTTCTTTATTTTAGTCTTTTAGTTTTTCTTATCCAGACATACTCAGGATTTCTTACAAAATGAAACAACGTGCAGGTTCCTCATGTTCAGCAATTATGTAGTTGGGATTGTGGCCTTGCATGCGTGCTGATGGTATTAAAAGCTCTAGACATCCAAGACTGTGATATGAAGTCATTGTCAAAGATTTGCAGCACAACAAGGTATTTATAACATACTTTAAGCTGAAAATAAAAACTTTTTTGCTGTGCTGAAACATCAAAGATTGAAATGAAGATCTCACCCATGAATAAAATAAGTGTTATATATATATCAACTATGCAAATCATAACAGTGACTGGCTATCATTGGAATTCATCATCAATCTTAGAACACCTCAGGCTTCGATGTTATGTCCAATGGATTTCTATTCCACTAAATTCACCTGAGACTTGCACACAGTCTCATCCAAGGATGGGCTCCATTAATGTGGCAGCTTTAACACGGGGAGTATGCCGAGAGGGGTTTAACAGAGGTCATTATCATAGCAATCACGCTGCTATTTGACTAGACCATGACCTGTTAGACTAAAAATGTTGAAGATTTTGTTTGTTATTGATTTCATAATTTTGAAGTGATTATGATCTTTAGAACAAAGAGTGGAGTATTACTAGGACATACTTCTCAATTGCCATGAAGTTTTTGCACGCAATAAGCAAGTGGCTTTATATGCTTAATTTTGCATCCATATGCATAAATCATGTTTTGTTCTCAGTACGCCCTCCATTGGTGTCTTAAATCTCTGACTTTTCATCTTCTCCTTTTCTTCAGCTGTAAGTTTGCTGGGTTTGAAGTTTTTCCCAAATCCTTTGTCTTCGATGCAGGAAAATTTCTATTTCCCAACTGTGAGATGCAGGTCCTTGCTTTTTTTGAAAGCTCCTTTATGCAAATTGCAAAGGCTTCGGTTTCCCTATAGGCTTCACAACTCCACAAAGATTCTTTTGGAGGTATTCAAATCATATATCCTCTTTGTTGCTCATGTGTCTTCTGCAAGATTGTGGGATTTTGGATTCTGGCTGTACTATCCTCTTCTATCTGCAAGTATGAGGCTCTTTTGGAAAAGTGGAACCCTCACAACTCTGACTTACTTTCAACACGTTAGGGTTGTCAATAAGATAGTGTTTCTAGTATCCAAGTACAGCATATTTGCAATGGAATATGATTCTATAGCCATTGAATTTGCTAGCTCTTAAGAGGATGTGCTCATGGGGTTTGATTGGTTCAAATGGAAACATTGGGGACCACAAGTTAGCTGATGCTGGCATTACCAAATTCGCCTATTATTTAGTGTTCTTGGCAATGCAACACCCTGCCTAGTTGTACTTAGAAAATACAGCAAATTGTTTTTTAAGACTAAATATTGAACATTCATTCAACCACAGTTGCTAGAATACTTTAGTCAGTCATAAAATCAGCAACTTCAAGTAGTAACAGCTCAACATTCCAATACTGCAAGCAATATAATAAAATGTAAGGTACAAAAAGTTTACTATCTCACTAGGGGCATAAGCACAATCCGAATTCCCACTAAGTGCTGGTACTAATTCAACCAGACGCACGGATTGCTATGCAATCAAGTTTACCCTAACTTAGCCTAAGGATTTAGACCCGATGCCTCCACCACAACTTGGGCAGCGTACAGATCCGCTCCTCGGAATCAGGGTCCGATGTATTTCTCCTTTCAATTGTGATGGTCTCCTCTACGAGATGTCACTACCGAAGGGATTGGCACTCTAAGCCAAACAGGGAACAAACTAATCATGACACAGATGAGCTTTTAAAGCTTTGGTCTAATCCCACAGCTAAGTGACACACTCTAGCATAACATCTTGCTAATCTAGGGTTGTGTGCTTACCCAAGCACTCTCACATATACACCTAGATATAAGCATTGATGAAAGAATCCACATTCCTAGTTCCATAGAGAATCACATGCTAGGCATAGAAGTAAGCTAAGTATACAAAACAAAACAAGTCATACAGTGCATAATAGTCAAACCTATCATTCATTTATACCCTCAAGATTGTACGCACGCGTACATGTTGTCCTGCTAACTGCTATGAATATATTGCTCAAGTAATAACTAATAAAATCGTTAGAACAATCAATTTAGATGAGAGTCCAAACATACAACTGCAATATGTACCACCCGAGTATATACATCTAAGCTGATGTATCCTATGATATCCCCTACTATCATAGTTCATGATCACTCTACCCAAACATTAATAACCATAACTTATATATATTTATTTAGGTATGGGTTAAGACGTAATGAATACAATATGTACCATCTGGTTACTTTTCGTACTGTGAAACTCTATGACATCCCATACTGTCATAGGTCTTTGTGCTTGAGCACCTGACTCAACACCACCAACAGTCTTACACCCAACCATAATAATAAAGCAAGTCAAAATTATACTATCTGAGTATACCTTCAATAACAATCCAAAGAGAACATAATCTCTAGATACACCTCACGATGCACTATGTTATTCTAGAAATGTCTGGTCACTTGCATAATTAACTTTGTCATGAAAAATACCGCATACAAGTTTTCAACCTTACAAGATGTGACAAACTTGATCCTACCGACAAGTTTGCATAACAATACTGTGCTACAGAAAGGCTATTTGCTTTAACTAGCATTCTAACAACGCTGTAGTAGATGTCACACTAAGGAACACCTATCAATGTTAGTTTCCTATGCCCGTGCTCACTCCCCGAACTGCCATACATATTTGTGATGTCACCTACATACACAGAATCAGGGCTAGTGTAGTTCTACCAAAAACTATTAAAGGTATAAATGTTTACTCAATAGTTTCCACATACGAACGCATACAAAGAAGTAGGTATAAATACATAATGACACAGCGACAGCTGGTCTCACAATGCAACAACTGTTCAAGTAAATAATATTACATTTACAAATTCAATAGGCATTTACCTTTATATACAATATAAGGATAACTAACTTTTCGGAGCTCGAGTTGCACTAACTCGCGTATCTCTGATAACCTCAAGTGTTGTCTCCAGGAATGTACTGCAGTGGGGGAGGGAGAGTATCATCCAAACTCTTTACCACCCCAACCACAGAGTAATGATTCCCCGCACAATCCCCTATCAGGGAATGGCCCTCCCTACACGGATAGACAGATAGAACGATGCGAAAATTCAGAATAAGACTTGCTAGTACCTCCATGTGCTGTAAGATGCTACTACATGACGTGTCTCATAAAGAAAAATATGTTTCTTTTATGATATTGCACAACATGCAAATTATATATACGAATTGACAATGTTAATCTAACATTACTTTGACCAAAGTTTTAAAATAACATATGATCATTC